>JAPDES010000035.1:0-368499 GCA_027569235.1 Aspergillus sparsus
CCCCCCCCCCCCCCCCCCCCCCCCCCCCCCCCCCCCCCCCCCCCCCCCCCCCCCCCCCCCCCCCCGCCCCCCCCCCCCCCCCCCCCCCCCCCCCCCCCCCCCCCCCCCCCCCCCCCCCCCCCCCCCCAAAGAAGCTGCTGCTGCTGCTTTTATGTGTATATACTATTCCTAGAAAACATGGCTTTCTTAACGTTAAAGGGTATGATGATGATACTTCAGAAGGAACTAGTCTTTATAGCCTTTCATCAACAGAAAGTTCTGCTCCTCCACTCCGGTAGCGTTGAAATATCTCTTAGACAGGCTCCTGGTTATACAGTCTGCATTTTTCTCCCTTCAATCCATCGGAAATCCTGCGCGGATACAAAGTTTTTAATTATATGATATTATCTAGATCAGCACAGGCGGCCTCGTGTGGGGTCTATGTTAGGGGTGGAGCCCTATGATGCTCCTGCTGGAGTTATCATTATTGTAATTCAGAGAAAGATTGACTGTTGCTTATCATCTCATCCTCATCTTAAAATGAGGGCTTTATATAACGGTGTAAAAAAAAAAAACCTTTGGATTAATGTCCAATTGATCTGTGTCTAACCGGATATGTATCCGTGTCTCGATTCACAACAGAAACAGCTAGGCTAGCTAGAAGGGCCAGAGATGAAATCAAACAATTCATCGAACAGGTTGGTTGGGCCCTTGTGGTGACGAGGTCGGTCTTGGCTAGTTAATATCGTCGCTGACCAACAGTTCGCTCCACGAGACTGGTCCGATGACGATGGTTCCCCAAGGTAGCCAGTCCACCTAGCGAGTCATCCCGAGTAGATAATCTATAGAATAGAACTACGGAAGGATAACCTTGACTAGTTAGGATGGAGCCACTTAAAACAAAGACTAAATTGACTACTTATTTGTAAGATACGAGTACTCACCCCAGTCACCGACATGCACATGACAAAATACCCCCTATCAGTACTTGGTTACATTTGAACAATTTTAATCATATAATTATTCAGTATGGTTTGTGTGAATTTCACCCGTTGATATTCAACTATTCTTTTTTTTTTTTTTTTTTTTGATTTTCTTAATAATACATGTATTATTAAGACACTAAAAACCACCATGTACACTCAAATAGACGACAATTCGCAGTAGAAGGGGGGAATATCATGATCGCAGGGAAAAAAAAAAGAAAAATCAATGAATCAAGCATGTCGTCTCACCAAATTCCTCAAATTTCCATATATCCAGACTACAGGCCAACCAAATATAAATCCAGATATTCTATCCATCTATATACCTATACCTGCCAAACCAACCTTTTTTATTGGGAGGAAAGGTAGGAGAGAGCGAAGCAAAAAAAATAGATAAGTATAAAATGACGGTAATAATGGTATCAATAAAAGCCCAAATCCGCCGGTAATGGTATATTAAAGAGACCATCACCAAGCAGATTACCCAATGCGAAAAGACTGTCCGAATCATACCCAACCTGAATACCCAGTTCAGGGACAAATATACCTTGAGTCGCCATTGCCGTGGAAGGCATCACCAAATCACTTCCACTGGGGTCTGGGTTGGCATAACCTGTAAGATCTCCTTGACCATTCGAGCCAGGATTGAATGGGGAATGGTAAAATTGACGCTGGGTATTTAGTGATGGTGCAGAGCTGTATTGGACCCAAGCAGTATCGGAATCGGTAGCGGTAGTACTACTACTAGGGGTGATGAGGTCTGAAGGCGAAGGCTCGGCAGAAGAAAAGCCTCCTGGGCGATTTTGAAGGGAGTGATATGCTGTTTGTTGGTTGTGTTGGTTTGGGTTAATAGCAACTTCGCTCAGTAGGTGAAGAGGAGTTTGGCCAGTCTTATCATTATTATTATCATTATTATTATTATTAAGGTCCTGTCATTAAGAACGTCCGTGAGCTTTTTGTGTAGACAGTTAAAAAAGAAATAAAGACATACATGACTCTTGTCTTGATCCGGACCAGTACCTGGTGCGGGACATGCTAAGCTATGAGGCCCTTGGAACGCTTCCCTAAGAGCAACATTCTGGTCCTTTCGTTTTAGGAACCAGTCGCGCAGCATCGCGAGGACTGTAGAGAACTTACTCGGGGTAAAGCCCCCAGGAAGTTCCCCTGCAGCCGCGTAAAGGGAAATAACTTTGTCCAGGTAGTACTCTACCTTCAAGTTGCTAGTATCGATTACTTGACCGATGAAGGATTCTGGGGTGTTGACTATGGAGTATAATTTGATCAAGGTGACTATAGCGAAGGATGTTCGAGCTAGGGTAATGGTGGGTAGATTAATGAGGTCGTTTTTAGGGGTGGAGCAGATTGTATCCAAAGCTTCGTGAATAGATGTGAGAGTCGCACTGAGGGCGCTCACACGAGCTGCGGTGGCCGGATTAGAAATGTCCTCGTTGGATTTCTTGTTATCTTCACTATTGCTAGACTCTATGTGCAATGAATTTTCATGGAGATAAATGCCAACAATGGCTTGGGCTTGCTTCATTGACGCTGTGAGAAAGACTGTTAGTCTAGCCCGCAGGGAAGCACTTTTTTGGATTAAAAAAAAAAAAAAAAAATCCGACGCCACTCACTGGAATAATACTCAGGAGGAATTTCTTTCTTCCATTGCTCTAGTTGCTTCTCAAAGGCTTTTAGAGTAAACTGGAATTTTGGTTCGAGGAATGAAGGGGGGTCATCGGAAAAAAACTGCGAGCTGATCTCTTCAATGATGCGCACTAACTTCGCCCATTGTATCATGGCTTTATCTGAAGGTAAAACATCAGGAGACTTCTCCAGGATTTCAACACATTCATCCATGTATGAAAGCCAACGAACAAGAATAGGACGTCTCAAGGCAGTTGATACTCTAGCAAACGGCATCAGATGACATATTCTTTGGGTTAGGCTCGGGTGGCCAGTGATAAGCTTACTGTATAGTGAGGAAGTAACATCCTAACCACGTCCGTCTCATTTCTGGCGAGTCCAAGTCTAGGACAGGCGATTTCTTTGGGACTTCCCGAAGAAAACTAAACGATTTAGGGCCCTTGCCTTGCGATGATCTTCGGTACATCCCTACATCCATTGCAACTGAGACGGCAAGCTGGGCTAGCTGGTAAAACTTCATTTCCTCGAAATTTTCAGGCGGCGTGTAGAAGGCGCATGACACCAGCAGGGCTTGAACGAGATCAAGCGATTTCTCCCCCTTCACAATCACCCGTTCTGATATCACCTTGTACAAATCCGTCAGGATAGGAATTTGTGCATCTGGTTGAAAGGGACCAATGGCAACGGCAACGATTGCCTGGAATAAGACTGGTTTATTCTTGCGAATGTCGTCCATCTGGGTCCCTGGGGGAAAGACCACCATCGGTATGTGGTGAGACATACTATCGACGAACCGCGTAAACGCCTCCAAGGCAATAGTTTGGCTTACCAGACCCCTTTCAATTACGTCGGCAGGCTTATTGGAGGCTTCTTCTCTTGAACTCGGCGCTGTAGCGGACCAGGGACTACGCCACCTTTTTCCAACCGAGTCAACTGCCTGCCCTGGGGCCGTAGTTGGACCAGTGTGACTAGCACAAATCTGTGTCAAAAAACCAGTCTCCCGAGAATCCTTGATTTCCCCGTGGTGGTCTCTTTTGTTCCCTATCGGTGGGTTTACCAAGGGAGCAGAGGATCCAGGGCGGTTTGAGGAGCTGCTTTGCGCTGGGCCAAGCCACCGTCTTCCCGAGGATTCTTTTACACTATCGCTAGCCTGCACGATAGGTTCCTGGCCTTGCGAGGCCTGTAAGCTCGCCGTCAGCGCATCGATTTTCCGCTCTAATTCCGCCACCCGGCTATCAGTCTTCTTTTGGCGTTTTCGAGTGGGAGCAGTGACAACGCAAGATCTTCCAGCTTTCGCACATCGTTTACAAGGCCCATTAGGATTGACCTGGTCGGGGTCGCAGCGGACTTTGAGATGGCGGCAAGCTTCACAGGCACGCTGCCGCTTTAGGTCGGAGTAAGGGTCATTAGGGTCGATAGAGGGATCGCCTTGCGGTGAGGCGCGGATAGTGGACGAAGAGCTGGACTGCTGCGGCTCCCCATGATAAAGACTTTGTGTTGCTTGGGTCTGGGCTTGGGTGCCTTGGTAGAATGTATTTAAACCACGCGTGGTAGAGGATGATAGTGGATGCTGGCGATCGGAGAATCGTAGTGGAGGGTCAGGATATTCAGTAGGGGTATTTTTCGATGCACCTTCATTCACAGAGCTATTATCACTCCCGGCGCGCAATCGTGGATCAATCTCCATCGATTGCGGGGGGCTTTTGTGACGAGTGGATAAGATCTCAAGTCAGTTTCGCGGCTACATTCTTGAAATGCAAGGCAAATGAAATCCAAACCAAAAAAAAAAAAAAAAAAAAGGAAAAGGAAATTCAGTTGGCCATAGCAGTTACAGCGCCCAGGTATAACAAATCTCTACGTACCTGTAGATTTCAAATGATGACAATTCAAGTCAAAAGGGTCGATCGGGGATATGGTTGTCCGTCCTCCGATCACCGACGAGGCGGAAAAAAGAATGATGATTATTAATAGCAGGTCCGACACATGGAATAAGCAAGAACGGAGTGGGGAGGAGAAAAGAATATTAACAAGACCTCAGAGACCTGCAAATCTATATTTTCAGCGGTTTATGAAATGGCTCCAAGGGTTTTAAGGAAAAAGAGCTTTCAGAAAGATGACAGACAGAAGAGCCAGAACCCAACTGTCGCTGAAAAGAAGGGTGAAGTGGGAACCTCAAGGGAATGGATGGCGCCGTATCAATCAGCCAATCAGGTATCGACACTCCGGAGCTCTCACGTTGTGCTGACCAAGGAACTCTTTAGAGGGCTTGACTCATTGGGCAGAATACGAAATCGCTCATATATTGCTCTTCATTGGATCATAATGTTAAGAGACTTAGTGGGAAACGCCGAAAATAGCAAAACAGATAATATGCCACGGTATCAAGAAAACGCCAGACCTTTAATCTCTGGGAAGAAAGAAAAAAAAAACAAAATCGAAACCAGCCGACAATTGAAAAACAAATCAGGTACAGGCCCCAGCTAAACTATTAGAAAGAGAAAAGGAGAAAAGAAAAAAGGATAAGAAAGCTATATCTTGTGTAACACATCCAAGAGACAAAGGTGGAGATTCAAGAGGTAAAAATCAAGGAAATGTATGAAAGTGTAAAGTAAAACTCCCAAGGACCATACTCATGATGCTTTATGTACGGGACACTCTTTCTTTCGTTCAAACCATTCAACAATGCATCTCTTGTGGAACTTGCACAGGCACTCAAGGCGTATCAATGACTGGCCGACCTCATACTCTTCCATACAAATGGTACATTCTTGCTCTGTTCCATCTTGCCCGATGCAATCCTTCTCTGTTGCTGTATATGCAAGCATTCTAACAGGAAGAGGAGGTTGTGCAACTGGACTGCCACTGGGGGCTGAACGGCCATGGTTGTCGATACAACTTCGAATGTGGGCTTCTCGGGCATCCTCATTCCCATTTGTCCCAATGGGTGGTAGCTCATTGTCACATATTGGACAAAGATCGCATTCATCAACCTCCAACCGAGGATGCGAGGGGACCCTTCGGGCACCACCGCGACTTATACTGCCAACTGCAGGCCCTGGTGGAGAGGAATGCGATGCTCCACCATGTGGGTAGTGGGATGATTGTCTGGAAGAGCTTGCAGAGGGATGTATAAACCGTGAGCTTGAAAGGGATCCATAACCCGTAGATCGTTCCTGAAATGTCGAACCATAAGAGCCCCCAAGACTATGAAAAGCCGGGTAGTCACTCGACCCTACTGTCCTACGGCCAGGTCGAGTTGTAAAAGCCTCATTCTACAATTATTTAATTAAATTCATGGTTAGCTATCCGTGCATTGCCTTACGTAGGTAACAGGAGCGCAACTCACAGCTGTACCATACGGGTTGTGTCGACCTGGGGTTGACAAAGAATGATACGACCGGTGTCGAGATTGTGATGGCTGGCTTATATAAGGCCCTCGTACCCAACCCGTGTTAGATCCTATATCACTTGGGCCCCGAACTGCCGAGTATGGCAGGAGTGGCTCTGGGTTTGGGTCAGGGACGCAAGGATTGCATAAACGCACTTCCTCCCCACCACCCAAAGCCGGGTTGAGTGCGACTGGCTGACCTAAATCATTCGCGTTTAAATCGACTACCTGTGCTGTCTGGGTATATCCAGGCGCTGACGTAGGAGAGCGGGAGGTATCGGGAGGGTGAACGATATATTGTCTCGGGATTGTGATCCGGTGCGGTGAGCATGACGAGCATACCACACGTCCACATTTTCGACAATGATGTTTCCTATACCAGAAGCTGAACGTTGTCCTACAGATAGGACATTCAGTCACTTCCGAGTCTGGCTGCCACTGGGGCCGTATATACTCGACATAGTGATTCGCCCCTCGAGACCATGAGCTCCGGCGATGGTCGGGAGACCTGTGAGAGTGGGATTCTGGTGGGGAGGAAGACAAATCAATTGCGGTGTTGTAGGAAGCTCCAGGCTGAGCCCCATTGGGCAGAATGTGTGAGGACGGCCTTGGGATAGACCGGCTATCCATCTCTGCTCTGCTACTCGACCCAGCCTCCGTCGCGGGTCCTGCATATCTTGTTCCCCCGACGACCTCCGGATTGACCAGCCTCCTCTTACGATCAGGCCCAGGGAGAGTGGATCGCCTTCTCTCCATGCGTTGGTCTAAAGCAGGGCCAGCCTCACTTATCCTCAAATTTTCCGAGCTCGCATGAGGCCTGGATCGAGGCGCCGGTGTCATGGGCGGGGCGGAGGTAGCAGATGCAGAACTCGACGACATGAACTCAGGAAATCTAGCGTGGCAAGCGGAGAGGGAATATGAGGATGAGGGCGCGGATAGGGACTGTCTTCCTACTGAAGGAGAGGAGACCAATCTCCGTCGCTTGAACAACGGACCGTCATTGACTGGGTGGCGCGATGATTCCAGAGTGGAATGGATGTGTCAGAAACGAAGAATGAGTACAAAGACAACACAAAAGGCTCGATGCAAAGACGAATAAATAACAATAAAATCCCGAGCACTACGGTCCCAAGGGATCGAAGTAGAATTAGTGTGAGGAAGGGGATAGAAATAAGCCTTGAAAAAAGAAGAACCTAGAAATGTTGATTTCCAACCTGCGGCGGAATAGTCTCGTGACAGTCACCCAGCGACCGTAGGACTTTAGATATCGAGAGCTCGAGGCTGAACCGGTGGAAATCAGATCAAACTCCCACAAACACAGAGGTACAATACTATGTGTGAGAGGGAGGAAGGAGAAGGTGGGGGAATCCTTGAGGAGGAAGATGAGGATGAATAAATGATTGAGTGAACCTTGAGAGTTGTATTACAATGTACAGTAGTACTTCCTTGCCTTATCGCCGCCACTTCTTTACCCGAAAATTTTGGCGCCGGGCGCCGGACCAAAGAGTCACTGCAGCGCGTGATATGAACTCTGACGAAGATGTCCAGGCCGCAATTCACTGACGAGAGATAGTATCTAGGTAAGTGAGCCACAAGGCAGTCCCATAGTACTGTTACATAATTGCTAGGGGGTGGGTGATCTCTTCAGGTGTTGGGTCGGCATCAGAAGACCCAGACTCCTACAACAACCTACTATCATTATTATGATTATTATGATTAACTCCTCCCCACTTCAAAAAACCAAACTGCGAGATATATTTAAAGTTCCTCCCTTTCTTCCTCTTTAGTTTTTGACTTTGCGCTCATCCCCCTCGTTTTTCCCACTTTGTCACTCTTTCGCTCCCTCGCAAAGAGCCCCTTATCTACCTATTTTTTTTTTTTTTAAAAAAAAAAAAAAAACTAGTATACTCTTTGAAAGCCCTTCTAGCAACCACTGAAATTGTCTATGAACGGCAGAAAAGGTCCCGGTTTGATTTGCCGCCCCTTATCGGTCAATTAACTTCATGAAAAAGCGGCTTTACGTTATCATTTTTTGTTTAAGCAGAAAAGAATGGTGATGGTGGGGAGGAGAGGAAAACTCATTAATAAAAGGTCCAGAATTATCTGCTCGATTTGATTAAATATTTTTACTGTGTCATGTTATCCAGATAGTATGCACTTTTTCCCCTCAAGATTAGACATGATTTCCCTGTAAGTCCAAATATGAAACGGAAACCTTCAAGATATACAATAGACAAGCCTCTGGATGTCTGACTCACCCAATAATGCTTGAGTAATTTGATAACAACATTGAGTTGTGCCTTTTATTAGCAAAAGGCCAATCAAAAAAGTGAAAAGTAAAAGTAAAGGGATACGAAAAATAAGGGTGAGGAGGAAGGTAGGGAGATCGCATAGAAGTTGGTTTTGAATGCACAGTGCACAGAGAGAGAGAGAGAGTGAGAGTGTGAGAGAGAAGAAAAAAAAAAGATACAACATGAACGCCAGGTAACGCTTATGAATGACAAAATTGAAAATAAAGGAGATTCGTCACATAAATATCGAATACACAGGTATACGAGAACCCAATACGCTGCCAAGTCAACAGGCATGTCGCAAGAAATATGATTTCAGTGCATATTTCGCAGAACTTGAGGAAAGACCTAGGGCTTCATTTCATTGACGTCTTCCAGTGTGGGATATCTCATCCACAAGCTCTGCAGTACTTTCTGCAAATGATGGTTCACCAAGCTGGGCCTCATGAATATTATCTCGGGTGCGATGCTGTGCAACGTACCCAACACTAGAGGGTCGGTCAACCCGTGTTGGCCCAGCCCCGTCGGCCGAGGGCTGATGACTCGAAGAGGTTGAAGCCGTGGTGGACGCCAAAGAACAATTTCGATCCCTCGATGTGGAACTATTGGCACTAAACGGCAACCGACCGGGGCTAGAAGACGAAGGTTGAAGGTATGCCGAAGGATAAATAGAAGATTCGGTCTCTTGACCGAAATTTCCAGAATCATCACGCGGAACGTCAGTGTCCATTGGAGGAGAATCTTGAGGTATTATTACGTCAGGAAGCACAGCGCTACTTGAGCCACGCCGGTGTGAATCCCGTGTGAGGTCAGAGGATATCCTCGGTACCTCAGATACTTCTTGAGAAGCACGACGAGACCCAACGCGGCTGGGGAGCTCGATAGCACCACCCCGGTCAACATTGGGCAGACTTATCTGCGTTGTGGTTGCTTTGTTGGTTTTAACGTCAGAATCATTAGACAGGATCTCAGTCTCCGAAGCCTGACGGCTGTGGCTAGGTGTGGCTTGCTCCAGCGGCTCATCTGTGTATGGCTCATGAAAGTCTTCTCCCTCTGGAATCATCCCAGGTGGTGGGGCTCTTGTGCTGCGAACTACTTCAAACCCTTTTCCCTTTTCTTTGGTTTTGCCTCTAAATAAATTTCGAAAGAAGACAGTAGCAGATGAGACAGGGCCAGTGGGATCTGCAGGTCCGGTCTTTAACTTCCGGGTGCCAGTGTGAGAAAGTGGAGGTCCCCGCACTCGATAATAAAAGTCCACTTCTCGCACGGCATAATCTTTTCGTGATTTTCGAGGGTCGTCATACTCAAGGTCATCTTTGGGCGCAGGAATATATGCGGGTATAGGTGTTCCTCTCCCAGATATCGAGGGGCCTTGGATGATGTCATCATCTGCTTCAGCATAATGTGCTTCCCTGTGAGTATTGCTTAACGCACCTCTCCCCGATTCCTCAGATAGACCCATTTCGATTACCCTCTTGCGAGCCCTTGGGGGTCGGAAGTATGGATCGTGGGGTTGCATAGCAAAAACGGGACCAATCTTAGGGGAGTTGCTTCCGGTGGTTTGATAACCCGCTGCTTGAAATCCTCCAAGGGTTGTAGGGGTGTAAAGGCCGCTGCTATTAGCGCGGCTATGAGTTCCTCCATGGGCACTCCCTGATTCAAAAATACCACTAACTTTCCCTTCACTTGCTGCCGCACGGTTGAGCAGCAGAGCAGAGCTGCCCGAAAGACTCCTGGGGCGCGACCCCTCGAATTGTGACGAGAGCCGATCGTCTGGATGGGCTAAAATTGCGGCTTCGGAGCCCATGCTTTGCCGGGCACCAGCATCGTGTCGAGGAAGTCGACGCGATAGCTGGCGCATGCCGAGGACCTGATACTTTGTGTTAGCTCCTAGTAAAGACTGCGTACGATCTCGCCAATGGGGATAGAAAGAGGGGGTAGATGTTAATATCCACAAACCTTGACAAGGCCTCCACGGGTAATACCTCCTTCATTGCCACCGGCACCAGCCAGCCGTGCGATAACTTCGACTAAGGTCTGTAATGCGTTAAGGAAGAAGCCGAAGACGAGAACAAGCGCATGGAGTAGAAGTATTATGTAGCCTATCCAACTTCGTGCAGATTGCGAAACATTGAGAGAGGGTACAAACACAATGCTGAGGAGTATTGCGAGGAATCTGACGATAGAGAAGCAGATATGATAGAGGTTCATAGAAGATGGGGAGGGGAATGGTCGGAAGGCCAATATTGTTAAAACGGAAACGACCTCACAGATTGCCAAAAGGACAATCTGGGCAATTCCTGACGGCTGGAGTGCACCAATTGCGATCCCACGAACAAATGATAAAAAGATTGGTACTGCAGCAAAAGCGGCCGCATCATCACAAACTGTATTGTATAAAGGGCCGTACAAAAGTACGGTTGATAGGTCATCGAACAAGTAGGACTTAGGACGTGTCGTCATGATGAGCCGTGTCACCCAAATAAAAAACCCTGCTAATATAAGGATAACCAGCGCAGCGAGAGCCACGCTATATGCGGGAGATTCGCCCGCAATAACAAGTTGGAAAAATGACAACGACACGAGCGGCAGGAAAAGAAAATTACAAACAATTCGAATAATATTGCCAATGGTGAACGGCATATTCTTGGCACGAAGGTCTTCCTCGGGAACATTTGAAAGTTGACGATGAAGCCAGCGAAATGCAAAAGCAACCTGGATTATAAGTGTGACTATGACGAGAATAACAAGCAGCCAAACCATCATTCCGGGCCATATGTCGCGTGCTGCATCCATGCCCACAAGCTGTTCCAATGTGTCCAACCCATAGGTTCCATTAACAGCATAAACACCATCCACTATGGGATTGCGCTCATGTCCTGGATTCAGGAAACTCTGGTTGAACATAAGTACAGACCATGCAGCTTGACTGACGACCGGCTGATAATATCCAGGGTAGTTCAATGATAAGGCGCCTGTGAGGACGATTAACTGTATGTACTGAAGGCAATCCCCAAAGCCAGGTGTGACTAGTCGTAAAACATCCTCATCGCGGCCATAATTGCTAGTCCAATGAAAGGGGTCTGTGGTGCCCCATGGGCTGTAAATTGCGGCGGTGACGGTAGCTACTCCTACCAAGATGAGAATTGCTAGGGGCACAAAGGCTAATGAACTTTTTACTGGCGCCCCCAAGTCCGGAGTAACGTCGACAATTATACATCCAAGTTCATCGGCAGATTCATCGCCGGAGATTATCTTAAGTTTTGTCGACAAGGTAGCGAAATGGTACGACGATTGCATAGAATGCTGAATCGAAAAAGCACGTAAAGAGGAAAGATTCGTCCTAGTGCACCGTCAAATGTATACGTTAATTTTGATCATCCAAGTACAAGCATCACTACGAGTGGGCGCATAAAGTAAGGCCAGCCAAGGTAACTCACGCATCGGTGTAGAACACAGGGGCGAGTGGACATTCCCCTTGAACGAGAGATTCGCAAAATCGGGAGGGATTGTTGTAGGGTTGAAAGCTGGCGACATTGACGTAAGCCAGAAGAGTTGTAAACATTTGATTTTCATCATCCAGGTCAATGATCTTTCCGACAGTTTCATTCGGGTTCAACCATTGAGGGTCATCAGGAGGTGGATAGTATGATTGCTGATTAGCAGTACCAGACACGTTGCCATAAACCGTGACATTAAGAGGATAGAGGGGCTCTACCAAGTCAAATGTAACTGACACATCCAGCGGAACAAACTGTAGCTTTTGTGGATCCGAAGCGATAATTGTCTTATCCAGGCAATTCTCAAAATTCAACATAGCCGCATAGCCCGGTGACACCCAAGTCATCAGCAACAGAGCTAACAACCAGCTTGTCCCATCACCAAAATGACAAAGATTTCGCCGTCGCCGTCGCGCCGTATGTTTCAATTTTTGACGTCGATAAAAGCAACTCTCATCCACAAGCACCTCCGGGGTGCGTCGTTGGAAAACTGCCATCAAGCTGGAACCATTATACCATCTTGTCTCGCGACCTGAACCCATCTCGGCTGTCCTATGTCAATGGGATGACCTCCTCGGGGAGGTCAGCCCCCTCGTCGACGATTCAATCCACGTTGTCCAAGCGATGTCCGTAGGTGGTCAAGGTCAGAGTGGTTGCCTGATAAGTTGGGATCGTACGCGACTCTTCCAAAGAACCTGGCCCAAAATACGAGCAGCGGGCTAAAAGGAAATGGGAAAAACAAAACCAGGTCAACCTCAGAAAAAACCAGATGCGTCAAACAGTTCGTCAAATAGCGAAATTATTTTCTAGGGATCATCCGAAAAAAAGGAGCTAATCACTCCTCTCTCTCCCCAAGGCGAGTAATGTAGGGGATGCGGACCATAACCCCAGGAAGGCGGGGAGGAAAGGGCTGGTGCTTAATCGCAGAGGTAAACACAGAAAGAGCCGGTAGTGGCGGAAATAGAATTGGAGCTGGAGATGTTAGGTTTGAGGATCCAACAAATGCGTTCGTAATGGGGAAAAGATAATAAAAAAAAAAGAAAAAGAAAAAGAAAAAAAGGAAAGGGTAGAAAGTAGGTAGGAATAGCAGTTGCAGGAATGCGAAAACTAGACGGAGGCGTGGTCGGCTGCTGACTGCGCCATGTTTGCTCGCTTTGTCGCTGGTGATGGAAGCGGAGATTTCTAAACTTGGAAACGCTAACTTCCTTCGTCAAACAACCAGCTAATCCGTATGAGCCTCTTCGCTCAATCCATTTCTACTGGAGAAAATCCACTCGTGTCTGAGACTTTTAGAGTTGTCAATCACTATTATTATCCCTCCGGAGACTGGACTGAACCCCATCTACTGATTCTTCCTCTTCTTTCTTTTTCCAGTTGCATTCCCCCCCACCTTGTCTCTGTTTTGGTGATAATAATTTTTTTTTTCTTTCTTGTTCTTTTAGGTAATGAATATAGACTAGGTAGTTATTCTACTACCACTATACGCTCCGCATAAATTCAATGATAATTATCCATATTATCTAGTTGATATGCTCTACGGGAAATCCTCTATTAATCTATAGGGATGAAATTTCAAGGGAATCAAAACGGCTTCGTAACGAAAGAACCCATAAACAGGTAAATGATGGGATATTCAAGGGCTGTTTGATTTTTCCTTTTCAAAATACCAAACCTCCGCCACTGAGTACCTAGGTAGGTAGATGCACATCACCTAATATTTAAGGATCTCACCCAAGTCTGTCTCGGATTACCCTTAATAATTATTATAACTCGACGTAAGCTCAGAAGTTCTCTATACTCTGGAGTATCTCGGGTATTAACTGGAAGGTTAGGGACACTAATTTATTCATCTATACATATATATCTTCGTCCGAATTAGCGAAATATTGGACGCGTTCAAGCTACAGATTTCCCCCAAATACTTTTGATTAAAGTATCATACTAGATGTGTTATAGACCTTCACTGCTAGGGAAATTTTTTTGTAGGTACCAATTCTGTCAAAGGTAGGTCATAAAGCCTAATATAATAAATTGAATGGGTTCCTTTGGCTACCTACTCAGGTTTAGGGAGAAAGCAATCTGTTCATCAATCTGGAGGTTCAAAAATTTCCAAATCAGATCTTCTATATCATTCCATACCTATATTCAATTACCTCATATTTGGTCATGATGCATCAGGTGTCAACCAATCTCAAGGTCCAAGGAGGCATGAGCTGCACCCACCTGCACCATGCCATTGGAGATGGCCTTAGTGATAGGTTGTGGCTCACAATATCTTACGTGCATTATGCCCTCACCACTCCCGCTCCACTTGAAACAGCTTTTTTTGCTTACCTTCCTCTCTCCACGCCTATCCTCTTACATAGATATCAGATGATCATATATTTTATGACTATTGGCACTGAAGTTAAGATTTTAAAAATAGTTGGTAGAATGAACTTATGCTACTCTGCAAAGAGAGCAAAGCGCTTTTAGTTAGATTTGAGCTGGGAGTAACTATCAAGGAAAGGTTGCGTAGGTATTACTTGGGTTTTGCAACTGCCTAGTTTCTAAGGTACTATGTCTCTTTTTAAGGTGAATCTTTCCCCCGTTAAACATGAACTTATAAACCCTTTTTAGAGAGATTATAAAAGACTTTACAACCTTATTATTTGTTGATCTATATATAACTTCAATATAATCTATTTAAACAGATACAGCTACATTTAGCATGTGCAAGCTAATTAAGCTCCAGCTTGACAATCAGACCTCCAAGATAGGATGGGATTCTCTCGCCCTCTGTTCTTAAATAAAAAATAAGTGGAGTAAGCAAGTTGTAATAAGCTGCACAGATGGAAGTATTGTCCAACCTGCCCCATACTACTATCTAGTGGGATGTCAACAATATCACCATGATGAGTATGATTACGAAGAGTACTAGGGATTGGTCAATGCAATTTTAGATGGAGTGGAGTCTTCAAGGTTAATGTTAATGTTAGCTTAGTATATAACTGTAACTTGAGTCTAGCCATATATGAATATACCTAGTATTCCTGATCAATCGTTTCCCCCACCGAATGGGGAGCGAGTCAATAATGAATAATGCATACCAGGTTGTCAGGGGAATACACCGGGACGGATGAAAGAGGCAACCCGAGACTCTTCATTAAGGTTCTTGGCACCATGCATACAGACTAACTCCTCGTTACTTTAGCGCATTACTGCTATCAAGTATTATTAGTTTGGGAAATTGGGCACCGTGCAAAATACCAATTGTGGCTGAATATTACAGAGTGGCATTAGATTATCTGGAGTTGGGTGTTTATGATTCGGGCTCTGGCAGAGAGAGGCACCGACAAGCCTGTTTATATCTTGTAAACATAGGAAGAGCGGAAGGACTAAAGCCGCTCGAATAACCAGCCCATGGTAGCGATGATTAAAAAAGAGAGGGAAGAGATAAATAATAGAGATACTGGGAGTCGAAACCAAACTAGAAAGGTGGCGATGCGCCAGGTTGCAGCGGCTAGTATTAATATATAGCGATAGAAGAAAGGTCCCCTAGGAATGAACAAGATTTTTGGTATTTTTAGTCTGAAAGCGCCCAGTCTTATATTCACTGCTAAGACTCTATCACTTGTACATACCACCCTTGAGCACCCATATTATATTATCTTCATCATTGTGGGCTGCCTCTGCTGTTAGCATGAACCCAGTGCCTGTTGAAGATGTATATGGCTTGTCGGTTCCAGAGCTTCGGGATCCTAGGTACCTACGTACAAGTTCGGAGATGTGTTCCAGGTTCTCTGTAGAAGGATTGTTCAAAGGGTTCGTTAGCTTGACATTCATCTCCCCCTTTCCTAGAAGACCCCTTAACAGGATTTAATAAGACAAAAGAGCAAAGAGCCGGGTAATAATAAAGGAAGCGGTTCTCAAAAGGGAAAGAAAACACAAACTTTGCAAAAAGAATGAGAGCTCAAAGGTTTGGTGGGCTCAGAGACCATTGAGCAATCAGCATCGGTCTCAAAGGGGCATAGGCACCCGGTGAGGGGCGGATCCGGGACAGACATAGGCCAGTTTCATGATGACGGGAGGGGCTTAATCTCTGGGCTGCTACCAATGGGCCGCGTTGCTAAAAAGTAGAGAATAAGTGGGGCTCCTTACCCGTCATTGGCCCAGGAACGGTTTGATCTGTTCCTAAGGTAAGATAACTGCTGTTGCGCTAATGCACAGGGGGTTTTATTAGCCTTGGGCTTGGATCGGGTCCCATGAGTCCACGTCAGTTTCAACTTTCTTTTGCGTTCAGAGTACGAGTTACGCTGGGCAACGGGAAACCATCATGTTGAGATACCGTGAATACCTTACCTAAGGGGGGTGTTGCTATTCCATCCCATATTACGACTTTTTAAAAAATAAAATAAAATTAAAAAACACATTTGATGCGACGCAGGGATATATTATTAATTTGATTTAGTTGAACCCCCTAGAAAAGGGACGGTTGGAGGTTCAAAAGATGAAACTTAGCGTGACCGGACCGACTCCGGGCTTTTCTTTTTCTGTTCGAAGTTACAATGGAAGGAGTGGATAAAGGGTCGTTGCTCCAAGTGAAAAAGTAGTAAATAAAAAATAATAAAATCTCAAAATAGTAACAATAATTACAACAACACTATGAAGAGTTACTCTGTATATGATGATTCATGCCATCTAATTCTTACAATAAAAGACCCTGCATAATAATAGGTTGGAATTATTCTCTCAAACAAACCTACCACCATTAAATACGTATATTTGGGATAAGGTATTTATTATTGACGTGGGTGGATAGGCTCTGACCTCATGGCACGTGATTGACAAACAACGGGCAATTCTTGAAGGATTTTGAGAATGTGGAGGCGATACTCCTTAGCTGTACAGGATTGAAATGGGAGATGGGATTGTCCAAAAAAGAAAGGGCGAGTAAACATGAAGAACAAGAATAGTTACTTGTTGATGCTTCGTAGTAGTAAAAATAAAATGGAGTAGGGGGGGGGCCGGGCGCCTATGAACGAATTGGCTCCCTAAGGTTGACTAAAGTGTTACCAGTACCCGTCCTCGGTCGGGGAGAGGTGTTTAATGGGTAGCGTCGCACGGGTTGTCGTATGCCCACATGTTTCCGGGGATTCTTCTTTTCTTTACTTTGACCTAACTACCTTAGTGACCTTTTTTTTCTTTCATAATCATCCCTCCTTAACTAGTCTGGGGTTGCTGTCGGCCTCAAAAACACACTAATAGCTGCTGGCACGGCTCTAGATAACAACCTCTCCCCTCTCTCTGCTGTTCGGCTTCAGGTCACTCGAATCCCCACCACCTCCTCTGTCTCCTTGATCCCGGGTTGCCTTATCCATCTGGCGACTCCCTCTTAGCCTTCTTTCTCAGGTACCTCCCCCCCCCCCCTGAAGTGAAGTGTGTGTATGCCCCTGCACACCTACCTAGTGACCAGGTGCTTCCGTTCCTGGTTGCTAAAAGGTCATAAAATAATTGGTTGTGGTAGATTATTGCTTGTCCCTGACTCCACACTAGACAACAAAAGCGATCGCACCTGGTAGTGGCACAAATTGCGAGTATTTGAAAGCATTATTCAATCCTGGATGTTTATTACCAGAATCTATACCCCCCTCCTTTCGCTTCCCTTTCTCTTGAAGCCAACCTCTCCTTAAGGAGATCAACCGCTATCGAAGTCAATATCCCACCGGCACCTCTTCGCCTTTCTCTGCTCCGAGCGGTTTAGCGAGCATACGTCCTTTTCTCTAGCTTCACTCGCATTTTCTTTGGCCCCCTAGCGTCTGGAATATTTCCTTGCGGAATTAAAGCTTGATAATCGGTTATACTCGCCATCTGTAAACTGTTGGCTCTAACGATCAGAAGTTGGAGCGGGCAATAAACTTGATTTAGACAACAAAGGACCCGGGCTCCCAAATATATTCGATATCCGATCCCGTCGGATTTGCAATGCGCTATCGCAATCTATAAAGCAATCCAGAAGTTCGCACACTTTAATAACGATCGCTATGTCTACCGATGACCCTTTTTCGTATAATGACAACGAGCGAAAGCCACAGTCTAAAAAGTCTATTTGGAAAGAGAAGCTCTTCTCGAAGGAGAAAAACAGATCAACGCCTGATCAACAGATTGAAGCGTTTTTGGGCCCTACTCGCGCCAAATCTGTGTCTCGCAGCCCTCATACCCTGCCCCCAATCCAGAGAGAGATTCCGGCTGCCCCTCGGCTCGAGGTTCCGAACAAATGGCCTTCTATGCAAGAGCTCTATGCCCTTCAAAATGGCTCTCCTGTCTCAACCCCATCCTCAGCCACAGACCCTTATCCCCCCGTGAGCGTTTCGATGTCACCACCTAAGGCTCGCAAACGAAAGGGTTTAACGGTTAAATTTAACAATCAAATGCCCGAGGTCATCGGGGAGGGCGGTGACGAATCAGAGGAACCTACGGTGGAAATTTCTCGTAATCGTGGCCGTAATAACAATTCGAGTCAATTCAACAATCAGCCTCCACTTCGAGTAGATACCTCTATTGGAGAGGGTGGATCGCCACACCGTCAGAAGGCACTTGAGCGGAAGAATACACGCGCAGTCAAACACCGTGACGCTGATTGGAAACCCCTACTCATACAGAACACGCAAGATGCTGATTTTCTTCTAACACTCAATCTGGGTGAAAGTGGCTCCCGTTTGTCCTTCAGAGCTTCGCCCGAGTCTAATTCATTCGCCCAGCGTGTACGAGAGAAGATGCAAATTGAGGAAGGCCGTGCTCTGCAACATGGATATGAAGAGCCCAGCTCACCGGGAGATGATAGGGCTTCTGACAGTCCTAGTTCATTATATGAAACTCCCCCAGTGTCTGAAACGGAATCAGTGCCCCCGAACAATCCAGTTCGTGGCCCGCCAAGCCCTCAGGCAACACGCGGCGCGTATCCTGACGATCGTGGCTTCCCCTCTGACCTTGCGCCTGGGGGCAGCGTAAGAACAATGTCGCCTCCAAAGATTGAATTGACTTCACGAGATATGCGTGATGAAGCTTCTAGTCCACGCGGGAAATCTACGAGTCCTCAGCCACCCAAAATCTCTCTACGGGCTGTCGCAAACCAGCTTGGGGACAGCGCTTTCACCGAATTTAAGGCGTATACAGCGCAACATAGCAACGCCATTCGGCGTTCCGCTGAACACGTAAAGCCCCTCATGGAAACTAGTCTCGGTGAATGGATGCGAGCCGCAGTTTGGTGGTTTATGCGTGGAAAGAAAAGGCTTGAGGCGTATGCGCGCTCGCGTCCTTCAAGTGCAGGTTCAAGGCCGTCGCAACGGTCCTCTCCGGAAAGTGCCAAGCAAGCCGTCGTTGACCTTAGCAAGGCTTTATGGATTATCGAGACTATCCTTCCTCAACACGAAGAGCTAACTCGATATGGTGCTATGAGTCTGGAGCCATTACTCGCGTTGGCAAACACTACTGGCGATCAACAATTAGCCGATTACTTAGGGCTGCATCAAACAATTACAAACCACCTGCGATCATTAGCAATCTCTATCAAGAGAAACAATATTCTTGCCATCGTGAATAGTGAGGGCGAATCCATTCCCACCGATACCACAGTGTGGGTCAGATACCCTTTCTTTGCACCCGATGTGTCTGCTGTTCTCTCGGGCACAACTGGCCGGTCGATGCTAGTTGATAAACCTGGGAAAGGCCCAACTTTCGTGCAAATGATGACTCTCGGTGATAATAGTCGTTACTTTAGCTATGGAAGTATGTTTGTTGACGTTTATGTGAGCTCAAGTGAGGACGACACCCAGCAGTATTCTATGCCGTGCGTTTTGTCCATAATCCGCGATCGGTCTGATTGGTACGTCTTTGCCGCAATATCTAGCCAAAGTGAACTAGTCAATGTACTAGTTCAGTCGGATAGAAAGAAAGGGCCGACATGGGACGATGTCGATTGGCAGGTTAGATCATTCTCCATGAGAGTCAAACTGCCACGTGGGTTCGAATTGGATGTCATGTTCCGGGAAGAAGACTTTAAGAATCTTTGGAATATTGTCCAGTACACGCGCAAAACAGAGACTAGCCTTCAACCAGAGCCCGGTGAATCCATGATTTACGAGAGCACCCTTAAACTATTTCAGTACATGGATCCCGGTACGCCAAAGGCATTCCCTCCAGAATCTGTCGAGCGCTGTCGCATCCGGCTGTTTGAGCGCTCTGTGACCTTGACCGAAGGGACCGGCACAAGGAAAGCTCATAGGGGGTTCCGGATTACGGTACTCACAAGTCCCAAGGTCAAAACACTAAGCAGTGTTCGCCATATTCTCGGATACGGAAATCCAATAACATTCGGTCTTCTCCGTGGGGACGATGGAGCCCCGGCTTTACTGCTTAAGATCAGTGAAGAGGGCCGCACCCGATCAATGTTGATGTCCTTCAAGGATGTTCATGAGCGCACGACCCTGCATTCCCTCCTTTTGGCCATGATGCCTCAAGAGAATGAGTCCAAGATTCCCGATATTCCTCTTCGGGCTTACACCATCGAACAACCATCTGATGCATCAATTGGCCAGCCAACCAAGCAACATCTCCAATTTCCTGCTGGCACAGCTTCCGTTATTGATCAGGAACATGACTTTATTAAACATGGCTATGGACCTACCATACTCTCAGAACACCTCCGAATTTTTATAGCTACGGACTGGGGATCCGTGACAGATCGTATCAACCTTGGTATGTTCCCTTTCTAGGGCATTGTATGCCGGGACTAACAGTTCTATAGGCCCCGGGGAACTCAAACTTGGCCTTGATGTCACTAATCGAACAGGTCTTAGCCTGTACCGGCCTGGACAGCACGATCTGACTGTTTCCGTGGCGGAAAATTTAGTTCCCGCAGATCTCCCAGAGAAATTATCTAATTTCCTTCAGACCGCGATGGCTAAACCAATGGTCCGAAGGTTTGATTTCACATCATTGAAAGGTATTGCATAAAGACCGTACAAATTCCTCTTTTAAAGCAGAAGCTAATTCTCTATAGGACTCCATGCATTCCAAGCAGCCGTCACAGGATTTACAGTGTTGTTCGATAGGTATGTAATTTCCTATATGCTTTATCACTATTCAGTGCCAAACACTAATAAGAGCGCTCTTTCAGTATTGCCTCTTCATTTATGATATCAAGACGCCGCATGGTAGTCCCAATTACTAAAAAATGGGAGTCCAGTATGGCCCGAATCCAGATTGTCCGCCAAGCCAAAGTCATTCAGCTTTTAGCATTCCTCAATGATTTCAGCCATGGGAAGTGCATGAACTTTGTTCTTAAAGGCACAGATATCATAGAGGGCTTTAACCGATCAGGGAAATTCGGCGTCCGAATTGTCGATGCTAAATTTGCTTTGCCAAAAACAGACGATGATCCCGCTTCTGGATTTGTTTGTTTGGATATGCCAGAATATCCTATCGAGCATGACGATATTTCGATCTTATTTGATTCCGAATCTGGTGAGTGTTCCCTATTGTTGGAATGGACAAACCATGCTAATGAGAAATTAGACCGTTCAAGTTTTTCGGCAGCAGTTCCAGGATCTGTTCGTGAGCCTTCTAGAATGGCTTCCCTACGACGGTAAATTCTGCAACAGAGAGTATTTGCTCTTCACTGGCTGGCGCCGAGTTCTGCGCCTTGTCGTGCGTATTCTTTCAGCCCGCCTCCACCATGTCACGTGTTATAATCATCGGAGATCATGGCGATCCGATTGATCCACTATTATTATTCCACCAACGCAATCTACCCCTCTCTTCTCATCCATCACTTTTGTTACTTGTGCCAGAGAACCCTCGTCAGAACCTATACAATGTCACTTCACAATCGGGAAATCGGCGCCTCCACCCTGTCTCTACACGCAGATGATGGCCTCAATGTGGTTACTGATGTAGCCCCCCCGCTGCACGTCTCCACAACTTTCCGGTACTCTAACGACCCGGACAAATTGGTACCTTTAGAAGATTTAAGTAGTGTACGCCTTGTTCGAGTCCAAATCTCTGCATTGTTACTCGGGCTAACTTTATTACTGCATGAGTTTTTAGTACGATAATGATAAAACGTCGCACGTATATTCCCGTCTCTCCGCTCCAAATCCCACTCGATTTGAGACTGTCCTTTCATCCCTTCTCAAAGGGCAAGCTATTAGCTACTCATCGGGACTTTCCGCATTCCATGCGGCGCTCGTTCTTTTAAATCCCCGGCGGATCGCAATTGGGAATGGTTACCATGGATGTCATGGCGTTATTGAGATGTTCAGCCGTTTGACAGGGCTCCAAAAGCTGGACTTGGATTGCCCGGCCGAACAATTAGAAGCTGGAGATGTGATCCACTTAGAGACTCCCGTCAACCCCGACGGGACGTCTTTCAACATCGAAGCGTATGCAACAAAGGCTCACTCTCGGGGTGCTTTTCTTATCGTTGATGGCACATTTGCCCCCCCTTTTCTCCAGGATCCATTTCAATGGGGTGCGGACCTCGTGATGCATTCAGGATCCAAGTACTTTGGTGGACACAGCGACGTGCTCTGTGGAGTTCTAGCTACGCAACGTGAAGATTGGGCAAAGCGTCTGTTCCAGGACCGGTTATTCTTGGGCAGTGTGATGGGGAATATGGAGAGCTGGTTGGGTGTTCGGAGCCTGCGAACCCTGGAGGTTCGGGTACAGCGCCAAAGTCAAAACGCGACAAATCTTGTAGCGTGGCTTAGTAATGCCCTGCAGGTGCAGGGCGCAGCTCCAGGTAGTGATGAAGCCGTCACGCAGGTCGTGCTTGAGAAAGTAATGCACTCGAGTCTTCAGAAGGCAGATGAGTCCTGGTTATTGAAGCAGATGCCCAATGGCTTTGGCCCAGTCTTCTCGATTGTGATGAAGAAACAGGATTTTGCCCGTAAGCTGCCAAGCAAGCTGCTCTTCTTTCAGCATGCTACGAGTCTTGGAGGTGTTGAGACATTGATTGAGTGGCGGATAATGACAGATACGACTGTGGACCGTCGATTGCTGCGGGTCAGTGTTGGGTTAGAAAATTGGGAGGACCTTCGACAAGATCTTGTAAATGCATTCAGAGAACTTGCTGAGGGTAAATAGAGGAGTATTTTTCCCCCTTTTATTACGTCAATGAAGATGAGGACAACGACATGATCTTTTTTTCTTCCCCTTTCTTGTGCAATCCCTTCTATCATTTTTCTCTGTTTATCTGTTGTTGAATCTGTATATATTTACTTTCTTATGCCAATTTTTATAGCTGAATTGTATCTTTTGCGGGTGCCAAAGTTTCCTTCCCTAAATTGCTCCCCGCCATTAACTCTTCCCGATCTTATCTTTCATCCCCACTATCCATCCTATCTTCCGTACAACTTAAACATGGTTATTTCTCCTCTCCATACCTCCATCGTCTCACACCACAGAAAATCCAAGGCACCTTTACCCACCTAGTTTAATCTACCTCCGGTCCCTCCACCAATCAAAGAGAAAGTCAAAAACACCTCACCCAGTGTAACTAAACAATTTTAACCAACAACCTACATCTACACACACACACACACACACACACACACACACACACACACACACACACACACACACACACACACACAATAAAAGACTTATTTCTTTTAATTCCCAGCCGGCAAAACAAACAAAGAAAGAAAGGAAGAAAGAAAAAAAAAATGACAACCTATTTCCAAATCCACTACTTCTCCACCGCCTCCTCATACACGGGAAAACCGACAGAACAGCTCCCAGCACCATTACCCCTCTCACAACTATTCTCGACACTCGAATCGAAGTACCCAGGGATCCGCGACAAGGTGTTGAATAGTTGTAGTGTGAGTCTAGGGGATGAATATGTTGATGTTCTTGAAGAGGAGGAGGAGGACGGGGGGGAGAAAAAAAGGATAATGATTGTGGCAGGGGATGAGGTGGCGATTATTCCGCCTGTTAGTTCAGGATGATTATTATTGTTTTATTTATTTGCTTTGCGAAATATACACACCTTTTTTCTTTTTTTTTTTTATGATCTCTTCTTTCTTTCTATGTTGGAGGTGTATATGTGTTTGTGTGTTTGTGTGTGCTGATTGGTTTTCTCTTGATTTAATTTTTTTTTGGATAAAATTAAACATATTCCATTAATATGCATATAGATAACTATGAACTTTGGATGTGTGCGTGTGTGATAAATCAGAGAATTAAGGTCAAACAAAACGGAAACAATTTAGCCAGGAAACAATAAAAGAGCAAAAACAAAAGGAAAAGAAAAAAAGAAACAATGCAGTATGTTTGTAGAGAGGGAGAGAGGCGAGAAGCCAAATAGTAACCAACCTGGAATTATATCAATACCCCCTGCGGTCTTGATCAGCGCATCAAAAGAAGAAGAAGAAAAAGAAATATAATATGATCAAATACTCCTCCAGTTCAAGCCTTCTTCTATTTCATCCAACCAATTTAGTTCATTCAATCATTTCACATTTCAATCATTCACCTCCCTTCTCCTCAGAAGGAGCCGCCATGGCAGCCTTCTGACGCCAGAGCACCAGGCCACAGATAGTCGTGATGAAGAACATGATGCTACATTTCACCAAGTTAGTGACCTATTAGACCTCCACGCCTTTTCAAATCCACATATATATATGTGTGTGTCTCCAATTTTTTGGGGGGGAGGGGGGGTTAAAAAGAACGGATAAACTAACCACATAGCAATGCTCAATCCCCAAATCGACTTTGCCTCCAAACAAACAGACTTTGAGGCCCCAACAAAGCTATCATAGTCTACAAGACCCTGGAGATTTCCCAGATAGTTTGCGAGATGCGTGGCAAAGGTATAAGCGGAGGTATCATCGTCAGTGAGATTGCCGATATCGTTGCATTCGAGATAGGAAAGCGGCTTTCCGACCACAACAGCGACTACAATCACGGCGATAAGCACGAGTAAGTCCATGACGCTGCAGGCGAGGAAAGGTAGGATGTCATCGACAAAGAGGATCGAGGAGATGAGGCAGTAGATGGTGGCGATGCAGGTCTTTGGGTCTCTGGTTAGTTTCTTTCTCTCTCTCTC
Source organism: Aspergillus sparsus (assembly GCA_027569235.1). Taxonomy (NCBI): domain Eukaryota; kingdom Fungi; phylum Ascomycota; class Eurotiomycetes; order Eurotiales; family Aspergillaceae; genus Aspergillus; species Aspergillus sparsus. Next base: position 24,876 of record JAPDES010000035.1, read on the forward strand.
TTATTCTCTTTCTCTACTGTAATGGAGGAAAACATACCACAGTGATAGTTCCAATGAATACACCAGGCGGAGTAGCATCAGAGGCAACAATCTCAGCGATAAAGTTGGCTGTTAGACCGATTATAGCAATGAGCGAGCATGCCTGAATAACTCGGGCGAGGATGAAAGTAGCACCGATAGCACCGTATTTGGGCATTTTTTCGTTTTAAGCGGGAGAAGATCTGAGTTAGGTGGATTATAGGAAGCGGTTTTTTTTTTTCTCTCGTGGTGATTATTCGTCTCGTCTTGATGATGATCGTAAGATATCCCAACTGCCGGCAGAAGGAATGTAGATGTAGGTAGTCTAGAGATTCCTGTCTAGGGGAATATATATATATATAGCCGGTATATATATAGGAAGAGATATGTTGGCAGATAGGTAGGAAAATAAAAACAATAGATAAAAGGACTGTCGTCACTCCCTAGGAGGTCTCGTTAAAATGGTAAATAGAAAAAGATGAAATATAGAGAGAGATAGAGAGAGAAAAATGTTATGCTCAGAAAACACCTAGAAAAAGGAAATGAGACAAAGGAAAGAAATTCTATGAAGATGATGGAAATGGCTGAAGATGGGATTTGTTTGAAGAAAGAGAGATACATCGGGACTCTTAAATAGGATGATGAATGCCAGGCTATATTTACTATACTATACTATACCATGATTCACACCACCCACAACAACAAAGACTCAAAAAAAAATCAAAAGACGAAAAGCACAAAATTAGCAAGGTCTAGAACCCATCCCAAAGATCTTTCCCATTGCATGATGGTGATGCATGGCGATCTTTCCAAGCGCCAGGATGTCAGGGCAGATGGCGGTTAATAATAGACTTAGTAACTGGGTACCTACCTACCTACCTACTATTATTACTGCTCTTTACTCAAGATAGCTATGATCTTCTTCTTCTTCATCATCTTCTTCATCTAGAGAAGCCAGTCGATAGCTATCAGAGCTACCCATAATAATAATAATAACTCTTAGTTCTCCACTCGGGCGCTTGGAAGCAGCTCTCTTCGTTTCCGGCGGTTCATTGTCAGCCAACAGCCTCTTGAGCTTAATCCGACCCTGACACACGAGCTGGGCGCCCCACAGGAGGATCTATTATTTATTTATTTCTTTCTTTCTTTAGTATGGTTAAAAAAGTACCTCCCCTAGTGAGCTACTGAAAGGTGAAAGGCTCGTTTCAAAGTATTGGTTCTTACATCGTGAAACCGCCATTCAGCCGCATCTCAACCAATGAAATATCGTCGACTCTTAGAGCTCTGGCGAAGATCAGATCTAGACTTCGGGGTCTAGTATAATAAAAGCACGAGGAGGCGCTTGGGTGAGGCCTAGGTTTTTCTTATTTATATTTATCGATACATATCGGATATATTTGAGAGAGGTGGAGTGTTTAAAAAAATAACAATAATCAAAGAAAAAGAAGGGTCTGCGTCACTCCGTTTCAGCCACGACGTCTGAGCGTGCTCGTGGCGGGGTGAGTACTAGGTGCCTAGGTAGTACCTAGTAACTACTAATAAATCTCCAGTTATATTCTTAGATCCAGGTAATAACTTAATTTCTAAACAGTGATATGAATGTACTGGTAGAAATGAAGTATCTATTCAAAGTCGCCCCACATATCCAGGTATAGCTAATAATGATATAGACAGATAAATAGATAGATCGATATAAATAACACACACTCTATCCCAACCGCCATCCTCCACTCGTGCGCGTCTGGAAGAATTTCTCGGGGTCGTACTTCTTCCTCGCCTGGAGCGCCAGATCCCGAGACGCAGGATTGATTCGTCCCCAATAGTCCTGGGGGTAGTATGCGTCATTCATGAACAAGGGACGATAGACGTCAGGCAGCACGCCCTCGTTGATATACTCGGAGATCATATTATCGAATCCCCGGTATAGGTTTTTGTTGGCCGCATCGATCCGGTTGTCGCTGGCGGAGAAAGCGTACGAGAAATCCAATTCGATTATAATGTAGTCCTGGTCTGCAGGGAAATCCAGCAGATCCTATCGACGTACCTTCTGTTAGCTGGGAACTCTTACCGCGGAGAAATCTTTTTCTTTAGAATTCTTAGATTATTAACCTACCCCACCCATGGCCTTAGCTTTAGCTGTTATCCTCCGAGGCATTGGTTGCAGAGCCAGTGATCCAATAACGTTGGGGACATCCAGAACCGTCTTTGTGATGTTATACCAATGATCATAATAGCTTTGCATAACGTCTGCCCCAACTTCCTGTGAAGGAAGAGGCGTTGTCTCAGTAGCGATCGTGTATCGTTGTCCCCTAGTATCATTATTAGCTTTGTACTTGAGCAAGAGATAAAAATAGGGCAAAAGAATACTCACTTTAGGATAAAAAAATCGTTGTTTTTGAGCTATAATCATTGTTAGTCACAAGCCCTAATTTGCGCCGAGGCAGGGAAACACAGACCAGATCATAGTAGCTATCCCATGTCTTCGTCGTGTCAATAGGGTTTAACGCAGTAAAGTTATCGAAAACGCCCTGAGGAGGCTCTGGACCGTCGTAGAACACAAACATAATCCAGGTGTCGATTAATAGGGCATGTTCAGCGGTCACGATAACAGCGGCCTTGTCATCGGGATAGTACTCAGTAAAATCCCGAACAGCCTGAAGGACCTCGGGAGTCTTATCGCTCGTGAAGACGAAGTTTCCTCCCCACACCTATTGCTCATCAATTCAACTATCCAGGACACAGAAGGAGAGAGTTAAGGAAGAAACAAACCTCTCCAATTGGATGTGTTTGAAGAGTGTATGAAGTGACGATACCAAGGTTATTACCACTTCCCTTGAGGGCGGCAAAGAGGTCTTGATTTATTCGGGTTAGGCACCAAGCGTGTAAGACTATATTAAAAAAAAAAGAGGGTGTAACCTACCAGAGTGCTGCTTTGCGTTTGCATTGACGATACTACCATCTGCAAGAACCACCTCGAAGTTAACAACGTTGTTGGCAGCCCAGCCATACTGAGAGCTCAGAAAGCTCAGTCCACCTATAAATATATATAAGTCTCTCCATATTATTAGTTTCGCAAATATTCAAGTGATTGAAACCTACCGCCTAGCATATATCCTCCGACACCGACACCTCCCAGACGGCCACCCACAACGGCTCGACCAGCACCCAGATCATCCAAGCCCTTTTGAGCTTCCTCCCACTCCAACCCAGGACCAATGACGGCAGTTTGATCGTTAGCGTTGTAGTAAACCTGGTCCAGCCGCTTGGTTGATATTAGGAGCCCATCCTGAATGCTAGCAAAGCCATTGTTGGGCATATGCCCTCCCGACTTGATAGCAAATAAATCATCGGTGCCCTGTAGACTCTTGACAATCTGTGACATCTCCAAGGAACTTGCAGGATATGCAATACATGTGGGCTTGAGGTCGCCACATGCTACAGACCAGTAATCCTGCTGCTCAAGGGTATAGTCGAGAGACAGGGGCTTTTCAATCTCAATTCCCTGAGATTCAAGAGTCGAGCAGATATCTGCTGCTGCCAGAGGCGCAGCGGCCGCTAGAGCTAGGGCTACAGCTGTAGCGCGCCACCCTGAATTATAATTCATGATGGACGGGGGAAGTATTAACTAGATGGAAAATGGAGTAAAACCTAGCCTGAACTACATCCTAAAAACCCCTGCCTGGGTGCCATGGACATTAATATATGAAGGCCCATGCAGTCAAATCCCTTGAAGACCTAGAAAAAGGGGGGTCGGTTCTGCTCTACGTAGTATTCCTGTATAGACTGGGTCTTTTGAAGACCCATTGATAGGCTCTTTTTCCAAGTAGTGGAGGCTTCTTCATTGTATTTTCAGCTAACAGGATGTAGAAAGCGAATCATCGAACAGGCCCTGAGCAATCCCAAGCTCCACTTCTGACAGGTCTTTCCCGTCAAAGCCTCGGGATCACAGGGTTAATATAGGAAGTAGTTGGCAGGTCCAAGGCAAAGCATGTTTGCGCTAATGGAGAATATTTCGTGGCTTCGTGGGTTCTTTGTGCTAAGTAGGCACTAGAGCCAAAAGCTAATCTAGCTTCGTGATCAGCATTGCAGGCTTACTCCACTCGGGCAACATCAGGGATCATGAATTGAGACCATTATGATGATGGTTATGAAGTAGAGAAATGGCTTCTAGCGGGCCTAACCAAGCCGGATGCAAAGCCTTATCAAATAAATTAAAAAATATATGCCCGAAAAATTTATCCAATAACCTACCGAGTCCGTATTGGTCTAGAGTTCAGAACCATTGAGTTGACTCGAATATGAGACAAACAATAATAGACCTTTGCCTGGTGGGTTGGGGGGCAGTGGGTTTGCTAGCTATGCTGTGTGCTATTTCTGAAAAGATCGGCAATGTCTCTGCAGAACCAAAAGCTCCGCGTGGGTATGAACTGTAAACTCATGTAAGCGAGGTTGAAAGGATCAAATGTATTATTATTGGACAAAAATCTTCCCCCCCTAAATGCGGGGGACAGGGACAAGAACTCCTTTTACCCGAAAGAAACCGGGAATGGAGATAGTTCAGGAGTCAGAGACTATTCTGACATGCTGGGTTCTGACTCGATTGTCTGATTCAGGAAAGGATGATCATCATCACCAAAGAATTATTTGTATCTCGGCCCCGCATATTTTTCACGGCACAATTTGTGTGCACAGGTCGGCATTGAGAGGAGGGAGATGGGGGAGGAAGGTTGTCGCTCTATAGTGTGGTTTTCCTACAAGGTATATTAATTACCGATGACGAGCATGGATGGCTCTTGATGATCGGCGCACGTCACATGGGCAGTGCAAACATGTCGAGGATGAAAGATCCGAGGATCTTTATGAACTTATCAGGATTGAACCTTGAGCAGGGGTTAGGGCTGAAGAAAGAAGGGGGAATGTAATTTAGAGAGAGAGAACCTCAAGGATTGCACTGAATATTGGTTAATTAGAGCTTGAGCTCTATTTCGGGAGATTCATTTTCTCAGTGATAGTAATTTACAGGTGTCAAAGCCAAGGCTTCATCAAGTTTGGGCATGAATCTTTCGGAACACTGGGGCTATAATATCCGAATCACATAAGGGGGAAAAGGAAAAAAGAAAAAATGAGAAGATAAGCGATGGTAGAGCCGTAAAATGTGCTACTAATTCTAGTCGTGCCCAAGCTATCGTGGATTGACTAACTAACAACTAATATCGAGATCGCGTTGAGCCGCCAAGTTACCTGTCATAAAAGGTAATTGGACTCATTCTGTTTCTTATCGACAGTTCGACATGGTTACAGGATCTCGCTTGGAAATACCAGGCTAAGAATTATTCCACTTTTCGTCATGGCCCACCTAAACTAGTTCGTTCTTTGTGATAAAAATGGATGATTCGGGGGCAAAGATGTGGGAGGGACTGAGTCAACGACTTTAGGTCTTGCTATTCCCTTGAAATTGATCCTTCTCTTCTCTAGTATATACAGGTTGAATTCTAATCGTACAAGCTGCCTAACATTATAAGCCAAAGACAAGACAGGGTTGTCTCATACAAGGATTGGGGAGAGAAATACACCAGTAACCCCCTAAGTATAAGATATGTCCTATTTACTACCAAAGACCTGTTGGACAAGGGTCTTTTTATTCACTGCAATATTGCAATATTAGCACAGGCCCTCGGAAATGAACGCATAAAATGAAGGACTTACCCTTTCCCATGGCATTTCTTGGAATTGGTCCGTCAAGGATTTTCATTTCCTGTGGCAATTTATAACTGGCGAGACGGTCCTTGAGGGCTCGTCGCATGTCGAGCGCACCCCAGGGTTTCCCATTGCGGCCTGAATTTGCTGCTTTCTCCGCATTGAGAACAACTATGGCAGCGACTTTCTGGCCCCATTGTTCGGATGGAAGACCGACAACAGCAGCTTCGGCGATTTGAGGGCTGTGTGTTAATAGCATATGATTAGCCCGGATTGCGCTGGGGGTTAGGTACTGGAATCCCAGGAGGAAAAAAAAAAAAAAAAAAAAAAAAACTTACAGCGAAAGCAGCTCCCGCTCCACTTCTAATGCGCTGATCTTTTCACCCCCGGTTTTGATTATGTCGACACTGCGCCTGCCTTGGATAAAATACATCGGTCCTTGCGCCCATTCACCACTGGTTCCTTTACCTGCCCCATCGACAGTTCTGCGAGTAGCGACATCTCCTGTCTTGAACCATTTGCCCTTACCATCGTCACTATCGACAAAGGTTTCTTGTGTGGCTTTCTCATTGGCCCAGTACTCCCTAAAGATGGTAGGCCCACGAAGCTGAATTTCGCCTTCACGTTCCCGCCCATTCTGGTCAAACTCCTCACCTTCTCGGATGACTTCGTTTGTGTCCATATCGACTAGTCTAGCTTCAACAAACGGTAGCGGCCAACCAACACTACCATCTACGCGGTCGTTGAAGTCGAGCCCACAGCTAATCGCCATTCCAACCTCCGTCATCCCATACCGTTCTAGGAGGACATTGCCGTTGCTGATATCTTGCCAGGCTTTTTTAATTGGGGTGGGCAAAGCTGCAGAGCCTGAGATATTCAAGCGCAGATTCTCTGGGGAGATTCCTCTACGTGCTGCCTCTTGTGTTTCCGGGGCGAGACTTGAGAACGACGATAAAAGACGGTTATAGATCGTAGGAACGGCGGTGAGAAAGGTGATCTTGCTTGTTGCCGCAGCACCCGGTAGATACGGCGCGGCTAGCCTCTTCCATACGCTAGTCGGATTGAAAGGAAACATGAACTCGATCGATGAGCCTGAGAGGATGGGAGTCACGATAGCGTTCACTGTTCCGTGAATGTGATGTAGTGGGAGAAGATGGAGCAGTCGATCAGCTGGGGTATAATGCCATGCTTGCAAGAGAGACGATGCTTGCGCTGTGAGCGCAGATTGTGGGATCAGTACGCCTTTCTGATTGATAGTTAGACCATGCCTTTGCTGTACTGGAAAGCTATAAGGGTTGGATGTGTCCTTACCGGACGATTCGTTGTACCAGATGTATAAAGCATCATTCCCCCGCTTGGCCCCGGAGTTGGGTCCTCCAATTCAATAGAGCCAGCACTAGTGGTGCCAACTTTGATTTTTCCTCGTATATCCAGGATAGGTTCTCGATTCAACCCTTCTCTCAAGATATCTTGCGCCTTGTTGGCGTATTTTTCGGTCGAGACCAGCATCTTCGCCTGGGAGTTGTCCATAATATATTTCAATTCGCCAATAGGGAATGCCGGCGAGAGAGGGAGGGCAATCGCATTACTAGCGAGGATGGAGAGGAGCATCACTTGGCAAAAGTTACGTTAGTTAATTTAGAGGATTCTTTTTAAGGGGGTTGGGAGAGGAGGAAGGTGGTAAAGAAATGAAAAGAACACAAAGCAAGAGAAAACAGTACCTACGTAGTCGTAGCTATTTTCTGCCAGAAACGCAATTCTCTCTCCATATAGTCCATCCTGTCGACTTCCTGCTGACTGTAGGAGTTTTTCCTTCGCATGGAGTACATCTGCGATCAAATTGCCATATGTAAACGAGCGGGCGGAAGGATTATGGATAACGGCGAGGCTAGAAGGGTCATGGTCATTGAGGGCGCGGAAGAGAGGTAGATTAGGAAGAGTTGAGAGTGACCGATGAAGACGACCAGGTGTTATGAATCGTTGATTGTGGTTCCTGCATGATCTGCAGGTGAAGAGCGTCTGGAATGAGCGACGAGCGAGGGCTGTGGTCGAGGGAGGCGTGAATGCGCGTTGATGCATGGTGGGTGGGTGGATGGGATGGGATGGGTGTGATTTCACCAATCACAGCTAGATAGCCTCAGTATATGGGCATATAATGTATTTTTGTAGTTTCCGGCCAGGCCGAGAGGAGGTAGTCAAGTACTCTCGAGAATCAGTTGATGTCATTCCTCGGAGCTTTAGGTTCTTTTTTGCAGTCTCGGCGGTGGACCTTTTTTTTTTTTTTTTTTTTCTTTGGCTTTTTACCCTCTTATTCACCACATAGCTCGATCTATTGTAAAATCTTTTGTCCGACTCAATTACAAAAAATCCTAACTATGTAGCTTTGAATAACACGAATCCTCGTTTTTACGCTTGTCAACTACTTGTAAACTATATACTATACTTCAAGTTGCTATGAAGAAGTCCTAGATTAATCAAAGTGGATACACTACCACACTCCCACACCTTTCCCGAAAGAGTAACTTGACTTCCAACCACCTCCTCTACAGATAAACCCCAGATTTAAGTACCTACTACTTTTACTTCTACTATTACTACTACTAGACACACTTGGCTCTTCTACCTCTATTATATCTACTTCTACTTCACCTCCCAACCCCCATTAGAATCTAATTTACCTACCCCCCACTTCCCACTCCTCCCCCTCCCCCACCCCCACCCCCCAAACAACTTCCGATGCTCCCCCGTAACAGCCTCAACATCTCCGGCCTAATCTCCCGCCGTCTATTCTCAACCTCCATTTCAAGAATGTCTACTTCTACTTCCACCACCCCAGTTGAAGATCTGATCCGAGAAAAGGTACTATCCACCCCTACCCCTCTTTTTTCTCGAAACCCACAGCGCAAACACCAACCAACCAAATACCTACCTCTACCTCTCTCTATCTACTTGACCAGAAGGAAACGATTTCACTCCACTAATAAATAAAGGAGGGAGAAAAATAGATAACATCCGCCTTCTCCCCCTCTACTCTCATAATTCGAAATGACTCTCATAAACATGCGCATCATGCCCCTATGATCGGTTCCGTGTCGAAAGAAACACATTTCCAGTTTGTTCTCTCTTCCCCTCACTTTCGTTCTCTCTATGGTCCGGTTGGCAGTTGGTGTTGGTTGGAATCAATCACACAATGATCATTCAAGGGTCAATAATTGATATGATGTGACTAACTCTCACGGTGGTGGTGGTGGTGACGAAATAAAAGTGTTACGATTACTTCCCCCTCCTTTCAATCAAAGCCACAACCCGCCCGACATCGTATGGTCTACGCCCTCTTGAAAGAGGAGATGAGTCAAGAAGGCGGGATTCATGCGCTACAATTGCGCACTCGGACACCGGAGGAGGAACAAAGGGAGAAGGATAGGCAGACATCGGCATGATCTTGGGTACGGGGAAACACAATATTTCAAAAGAGGATATTGAGGTTTTTTTTTTAAGCCTTTAATCTTTGTAAACAACTTCCGCTGTGTATCCTTGCCTTGATACCCCACAGAGCTAGATAATATAGGTTGATTAAGATTGTATATTAAAAATTGATTAGTAGAATGATTGACTATTACATAAATTCTAGCGCCAACCAAGGGATTCCAAGTGAAGACACTCTAATATATACACACTGCAACAACATCATGCGCATCCTAACCAACGAACAGCGGCGGGGACCATCAAGCCGCATTCAATCGAAGATGCAGAGCTGGACACGACCCATCAGTGAATACAAGAGACTAATAAAACACAAGATACATAGGGGAATGGGAAGGGGGCATTCAGACTGCATGCTTTTCAAAGGACAATTGCGGAAAGACTTAAAAAAAAAAAAAAAAAAGAAACGCAAGAGGGCGACATGGTATAACAGGAGCAAAAATCAACACAGAAAAACAGAGGGAAAGAGGCAGCGAGCGGACCTTATGAAAGGAGAAGATTAGCTTATCGTGCATGAGAGGAAAATAAAAAGACGAAAGCCTACCGATCATATTTGGCCAGGCCAACATGGCGCAGAACAAACTTCGGGGTTAAAAATTGGATAAGACTCACAAGAGACCGGCTAGAGAATACTTAGGTTTAGAGGAATGTGACGCGCATGAAGATCAAGGTACCAAAGGGATGCGGTGGGAATTGGAAAATCATCCTCCCAGGAATGTTGGCAGACTATTATTTGCCAGCCTGGGTTACACCAACAGCGACACCCACAACAATGGCAATGATGAGGACTATTATTGATTAGAGTCAGAATATTGGAGATCACGAGTCATTGGCGTGGTGTTATTGTGGAAAACTTACTGACGGTGATCAAGGCATACCACTTCCACCTCCGAGCTCTGCGCGCACTATCGACGGCGTGGTTCAGTTGAGTATTAGCATTTGCGATGTTTGTAGCGGCATTGTCGGCATCCGCTTGGATCTGATTCAAGGCGGGCTCCTGCTGGTGGACAAGGTCTGCAACCTCTTGGACTAAGCGGGAAATTTCAACCATATCCTGTTCGATCTTCCGAATTGCGGCTGATCGTTCTTGGGTAGCCTTCCTTGCGTCGTTGGCTGCCCTGGTTCGAGCACCAGTAACCTGATAATAAGTGCATGTTAGTATTAGATCGCCTAGGCATCATTGAAATAGAAAATGATGATTTTTTTTTTTTTTTTTTTAAAAAAAAGGGGGGGGGGGTTCAAACCTGGAAAGCCTGTTCTCCTCCGTAAAGCACGTTCTGAATGCCTTGCTCCAGCTCTTCAGGTGTAGCCTCTGGGTTGGCGATCTGGTATCGTCGACGAACTTGATCCTTCAATCGGTTCTGGAAGTTCCTCTGAGACTTCTGATACTGCTCAAACTCGTCGGTCAGATTGCGACTAGCGACACTGAGCTGTGTCTGGACGGCACCCGAACCAGCTCCTGCCATTTCTTTGGTCCTCTTCATGTAGTCCCGGAGATTTCGAAAGGTGTTATTGAGCGTGTCTTCAATGTTGTCCAGGGCCTGGCGGGCAACTTGATCTTCCCTCTGAGTGTTAGACTCCAGCATGGCATTCTGGGCGATGACGAGTTGTCCCTCTCTCATGACTTTAATGTCCTGGATGCTTCTCTTGATCTCATCGCACCTGTGCAGCAGGTCAGACTGAGATGCGGGTTGTTGCTGTCCGTTCGATTGGGGTATGGAACCCATTTCGACATCTTGAGCGTAGGGATTAGAGCCATGAGGCTGGTAATCGGCATAGCCGGACTGGTTACCGTAATTTTGTTGATACTGCCAGGCAAGAAAGAGAGGAAGAGATCAGTATGAAATTCTTAAACAGGCGCGCGCTGCCATTTGAATTCAAAAAGGAAAGGGGGGGAGAGGGGTTGGAGGGTCGAGAATCGGTGTTTACACGGGAGACATACGCTCATTGTGAATTATTTTACTTTTTTTGATTATCTGCGAAGCCAGCAATTGCAATGCTTGTCTGGGGGCGAGATCCAAACGGAAATAAAAATTCGGGGCTGAAAGACGTAAGAGTTCGGGTTGAGCGGGAAAGATGGACAGGTCGACGGAACGTTGCGACAAAGCGACTCGGAAAAGGATAAGGGAGGGTAAAAAAGGAAAAAAAAAAAAAAAACACAACTGAGGAGAAGCAAATAACCCAGACGCGGTCAATGGGGGTCCGACCAGGAAAAGGAAAATGACCCGTAGAGAGAAATGGAGGAAGAAGTATTATAGAGGGAAGAGGGTCTTCAGAAAAGGATAAATTGGAGATGAGAGGAAACACGCAGTTATGACGGACGGGGGGGTGGAGGAGGAAGAGGAAGAGTGAGTGAGACAAACGCGGCTGAGCCAGTGGGCGCGGGAGAAGGAGGAGCAAAGAGGAAAGCCTGGCGCTTCTTCTGCAGTTCTTCTTGGAATAATTACGAGTTAATTAGCCACTAATAATAGGTAATATTCTAAGGTATTTGTTAGTTGTACGGTAATTAGGTAGATATGATTCTATTCTTATTCATCAGGAGCATAATCGTTGTCAATTTCTCTTGAACATCACTACTGCTGAAGAGCAAAAGGAGTCTCAGTCTTTTCCTTTCCCTTTCCTTGTTATCTTTTTTTTCCCTCTCTTGGAAGTGGGAATAATAAATCAGGGGAAATTGGACGACAAACTAGTAGGCTAAGAATCATTCCAATCGTCACCTAATTATTAACTAGGGGGCTTGCTGGCCGTTGCACAGACCGACCAGTGATCGTCGAGTCCCTTTTTTTGAAACATCTTCTGCCACTAGTGGTGATAAATACCGATGGTTTCAACCCATCAATTTACTTAATTAATGACTTACTTTCTGGGCGGCTGACAGAACTTTCTACTATGAATGTATACAGATACCTAGCCTTAGGGGTTGGGGTGACACCAGATGACAAAACGACAGAAGAAGAGAAATAGAGAGAGAGTGTGTGTGTGGCTGAGAACTCAAAAGGAATCCCGTTGCCTGGCAAAAACTTAGGCCCCCAAATTCAATTACTCTACTACCATGATCATGCTTCTTTTAGGCCTCCAAGTTTTGATAGTATGTAGGTATGGATGGGTTATAGCTCCGAAGAAAAAAAAGGACGTCATGAATTTCAAGTTGAACCATTCACAATGACACCATGACTTGCTCATTGAACCTTTATATTTTTTTTATTTTATTTTACCCACAAAAGACAGTTAAAAAAAAAAAAAAAAAAAAAAAAGGGTGTCATAATAAAAATTGTATCCAAGTCAACATCCCAAACCTACCGAATTTTTTGATTTGCTTTTTTCATTATTGTCCTGCAGCACGTCCAAATTAGCACGAGTCTGCTGCCGACAACGTACATACAATTGTTCCCCACTGCTCTGGTAGGACATAATACCACTACCTACTAGTAATTAACAGGTACCTAGGTAGGGTGACAACTCAGACCAAACAAATAATAATAATAATAAGCCGCAGCCTCTGCGTCAGAATTAATTCTGATTGCTTTCTTTCTTTCTTTTCTAAAAAAAGTCTCCTTCATACGCATATCAGAAAGCAAACGTCAAAGATCCAATTAGTTACACCTTTCTTTCTATTAATAATAAGCAGCCAAGGCGCAGCAGCACCTTTTGGCACACCAACTAAATTTCCCTATTCAGGCTAGTGGAAGAACAACAATGGAAGCCACCCTTGTGTATGCAATATACCACAAAAGAAAATTAAAGGAAAAAAAAAAAAAAAAGCTTTTGATGATTAGACTTACAATGGTTTAAATTATACACAGTCTAATGTCAATTCCATATCTAGAACACACACAGTAGGAAGACCAAAGCCGAACTGTTATGAAAACCTACCCAAATTTGTCCCAATTACTACCTATTCGTAGCAATTAAAGAACATAAGAGGAAAAAAATATATAAACCGCGGAAGCAAGGAAAAGAAGGGGTGAATAAAAAAAAATGAAATTATACGTGTACACAAAAAAAAAACATAATCTAAACTGCGCCAGGCCCCTTATGGTTCGACTGATCCAGCAGGAGTCGGGGCTTGATATAATCCTCATCCAACTGCCGAAACCATGCAACATGGTCCCCTGAAGGTCCTCCCGAGAAAAGGTCTCGAATGGCCTCTCTTGCGCTCAACCCCGTTTCACGTCTAGGAGATGCACTCGTGGGGGGTCCGGGTGACGGAGTTAGGTTTTGTGGTGGTTGAGACGGTGATCGCCGCATCCGCGTGGGAGCTGCAGGGGGGAGATCATCGTCCGAATGGCCTTCATCGAGATCGTCGAGGTCAAATGAATCAAGTTGATCAGCATCTGTTACATCTCGACCCTTTCCTGTCGACTTCAACCCGAACTCATCCTCATCAACTGCGCTACTATCGCTATGATTAACCCCACCGTTGCCGAGAAGTGTGGCGGTGGATGAGCGGTCGCGTGTTGTGTGCGTATCCCGCGAACTGAAGGCATTCGAGTAGATCCTAGAATGATTTCTGCTTCTGCCAGGGCCAGAGGGAGCTGGAGGGCTAGGACGGCGATTGTTGCCGCTTGAATAGCTATCATGTCGGCCAATATCCCGACGAGATACCCCATCCAAGGGTATATTCGAGTCCGTGTGACGAGGTGTATACCCTAATCCTGTATCATTACGCTTATAGTACGTACCCCCATTCGAAACTTCAATGTCAAACTCATCGTCGGATTCAATCTCTTCGACGACACCAGTTCGAATTCCGAGAATTTCTAGCATCCTTGCCGTTGTGCCTCCGAATATGATGACCGTCAGAACCACCACAACAAGGACAGTAGCGCGCAGTGCTGGTGCATTAGGGCCTTTGAGGCCGGCCGCCAGTGCAACACCGACAGCTCCGCGTAGTCCTGCCCAGAATAGCATTGCTTGATACGCAAAGGGAAGTTCATCGGCCACATCCATGCCTCGCCGGCGTGCCCTGTATCGAATAAACCAGTTGATCGCTTTGGACAGCGGAAATACGGCTAGATAACGGGCAATACAGATACCAATAACGGTCACAATGATGAAGAGGGGTTTGAAATGCAATCCGTCTTGTACGAGAATGTCGAGCCCCAAGTAAATGAAGATAAAGTTCTCCGATAGCTGTGCCATCACTTGGAACAGGTATTTTGTCGTCAACTGCGTCCGACGCGACATATTGTAATAGGCGTAATGCTTCAGGGTAATCCCGCAGAATAGGAGCGACACGATACCTAGAGCAATTAGTTTTGTCCGAGGGAAATCAAATGGTTTCTATAACTTACCAGAGAGGAGAACGCCATTTGAGAAGAAGTAACTAGCATATGCGATAAGAACAATCAAGCAACTTTCAATTTTAGGCTGGCGCCGGACGTGAGTGTATTTTAGTCCGAGTGCAGTCATGATTCCTACAATCACGCCAACGAGCATACTACCAAAAAAGACCAACAGGAACAGTCCGATAGCTTCAAAGAGGTTAAGAATGGAAAGAGATCCGGCTTCGCTCTCTGCATCTGCATACTTCTGGGCTGTCTCAAACAAAACAATCGCGATCGCATCGTTGAGGATCGACTCGCCGAAAATCACCGTGTAGAGCTTGGGTTCGACTTTATAAAGGTTGAAGATAGCTAGAATCGTCACCGGGTCTGTCGCAGACAGCGTGGCGCCGACCGAGATAGCTTCAACAAAAGAGATATTCAAGCCATCCAACGGAATTCTCGTCCAAAGAAACAAAACCAGGCCAAGAACTAGGGCGGAGATGAAGGTCCCGGCAAATGCGAAGGTAAGGATAGTACCGATGTTTCGGAAGAAATTTGCTTGATGTAGTTCGTAGCCTGAGGCTAAAATAATTGGGGGAAGAAGGAGGTTGAAGAAGAACTGGTAGTCAAAAGCGACGAATTTTTGGATGGGGGAATCGGGGCTCAGTCGTATTATCAATCCGACAAACATGCCTATATCCTTTAATAAGACCCCGCAGCTTAACAAACATTAAGATTGTTAATTCACATACCCGCAAATATAGATAAGACAGTTTCATGAACTGCTTGTATCTTCCGTTGCTGGAGGATGTAACTCGTAAACAAGGCGAACATGAGCAACATAATCAGAATGAAAAGAGCCCAGGAGCTAAAGAACTCCTTGGTACCGGCTTCGGTATCATCTGCTATAATTTATAATCTGTCAGACCTCATAATATTGAAATACTAGAGGGCATAGAGAAGGAGGGGGAAGATCGACGTGCGTACCATCATCGGGGTCGGTATCATAATCCGTAGCTCTCCCTAGCAAAGTATGAAACTCGTTAGCTTCTGAAGTGTTTAAGCATAGATGCTATGCGGAGAAATAAAGGATATGTAGAATTTTTTGATTTTTTTTAACTTTCTTCCATGATCAAGAAGAAGTGGGATAATAGCTGGGGAGGGCTTCATGAAGGGGGCGAGGAAGCATACGTAGGAACAAATGAAGGGCATCGCCCACAAGTTGACCAGCCATGTTCAGAAAGTTGACGCAACCACAGAGGATGACACCAAGCGGTTAATCCCAGCTGTGATTTCCTGGCACCAGTATCCGCCGCACATAATCTGCAGCTATAGGAAGTGAAGTCAGAGGAGATAGTCAGAGGGGTGGAACGTGAAATTAAGATGGACGCGGCCGGGACTTTTTTAGGGACAAGTATTCGTCAAACACCGCTCGGCGGTTCCCGCCCCAAGCCAAGACCGGCGTCACAGGGCTGATTAAACAAACGTCAAGTCTGCCTACTATAATATCTAGACAGTATTTGGTTACATCCTAGGTAGTAAAGGACTAATCCCGGTCATTTGTTTGTCATTATCTTTATCATTATTACTGTCTCGACCTAATCTGTCACTCACGACCTGCGAATATTCTCCGCAAGTCGACTAGTAAGCCAGGCCGCAAGCAGCGCCGCAACGCCCCCAAATCTCAAGACCCACCCAACGCTATCATCCCCTGGCTCGTCCCGTGGTTTCTGAAACGCTTTGAATATGGCGCTGCATACCAAGCTCGACAAGATCTGGGGCGCCGAAACAGCCACATTGTGAAGCCCCAGGACGATACCAGCCTGGGCCAAATTTTCCTCCTCATCCTCTGGTTTATGAGATCGTGAAGTTGAGCCACTCTCTAAGTCACCATCATGTGTAGAGGGACCAGAGTGCTGTTCTTCGTAATTCGCCATTTCCGACCGATATCGTCGCTCTCGACGTTTTTCATCAATGTGGGCCACCTCTGCAGAAATCAATGCGAATGGTGCCCATTGGGTCACCGCCCAGGAAATACCAACAAGTCCAATAACCACTGTTGCTGCACGAATGGAGTAGATGAAAAAAGTGCTGAACATGCATAAAGAAAATAGCACGTGTGACATGAGCCATACTCTGCGCAAAGTCAATCCTGGAATCTGCAATTTCGACAACCATGCTAGCCCTTTCCCAGATTTACTCTTTGTAGTATCAGAAACCTCTGGAGATGGTTCCGTTCCTTCCGTCAAACAAGGTTCAATGGATGAATAGCCCTCCGCCTGGAGGGGCCCAGAAGAGCTGTCCAGTGTATACGTGGGAACAACAAAAATCGGCAAGGTAACATTAGCGAAAAAGGAGATAATTGCGTATATTAGAAGGGCAAATGTTCCAACCCTGGTCGCATCTTCCCACGCTTTGTCGATATCAGGATCGGAAAGGCCCGGATGATCTTCAAGGATAGGGTTCACGTAGAGCTGTCCGATATACGTTGTAGCATAGAATAGGAAGGGGAACCAGGCCACCCAAGCAGCAACTTGAACCTCACAGACTTTTGCAGCTTGCGGTGGCAGGTGCGTAATTGACTTGAAAACCTGTTTGAAAAAAGCAACAACCCCTGGATTTCCCGAGGGCGCGGGTCCATCGAGTCGTGGATCACGTTCTTTGATGTATATGCAGCTAATGAACAAAGTGACTCCAAGTGAGAGCGATGCTAGAACGCAAAGCACTTGAAATCTTGTCCTTCCCAGCAACGGAAAGATTTTAGGTAGATCAATATACCCAAAAATATAACCTATAATGCTACCAACTCCGGTTAGTCGACTAGCCCAAGCATTGGCAGACTCTTGTTGATGAGCGGGGGCATTGTCTACGATGAAGCACCGGATTCCTGCCTGCACTATTCTCAAGGTATTAAACTAAAGTTCATATTCTCGGCGAAGAGGGTGGGTAGTCCTTACCTGTGTTGATTGCAAAATCTAGGCACCACATCAAAATGGTAGCAACGATTATAATCACTGTCTTCGTCCCAGTTGACGCTGGATCAACACCGAAAATTGTGAGAAACCCGCCGACAATTTCTTTCACCCAGGCAAGAGCGAGAATAGTCACTACCGTCACAGCACCTCCAACTATCATAAATGGCTTTCTTTTACCCCATGATATACGGCAGTTGTCGCTGCAGATGCCAATGTATGGCTGCACAAGGGTACCAGTAATAGGGCCCGCAATCCAAACAAAAGCAAGAAGAGCTTTACTCATTCCCAGTGATAAGAGATAGGGCTACGTTGAAAGCCAGGTCAGGCATAATTTAGTAAGTTGGTTAAATGAAGTTCTAGAGATTCACATACCGAGCCACTAGAGAGTTCAACTGACCAAACAATTTGTAGACTAGATAATACGGTAAGCTATTTAAGGTTCAAACCCAAGCTGAGACAAGTGACTTCAAAGAAATTATATGAGGGAAAGCAAATAAAAAGAGGGAAGATACTTACCCACCAATACTCAATGTTAACAAGAACAGATACCAACTACTTTTTGTTTCAGAGATATTATGAGCATCTCTGTCTCTGTCAGCCCTCATGGGGCCGCTAACAACGGTAACTGAATCCACATCGCTATCATCCGACGTGCTGCGAGGTCCCACCAAGGGAGAAGTCTCATTGACAGCTCGCGGATCTGCCTCCATCATGGAAAAAAGTTCTGTTTGGTTAAATTTTCCTGTGCTTCAAGCTGTAGCACAACAATATAACCACGGTTAACAGATTCGTAAGGTATGAAGATATCTTAGCCCGCTATATACGCAGGATCATCAAAGGTAGGCAAGCCAAGATAGGAAAGGGCTGCGAAGCGATACAATTAGGAGTTTAAAAGGTACACTAAGTAGACAGTTGGTAGAAGGTGGTACAGGGATTAAGAATAAGGATAGGATTGTTGGAGGTAATTTGGGACCAACAAAAAAATTACTGAGGGTCCTGTTTCCAACACCAGCAAAGGACTTGATGATCCAAATCCTAGAATGCTAATTTCAATGAAGTAAGGCGTATATACACGCGATAAAGTCCGTGTGACGAATGTAATAGGGATTGCGTGATGTCAATCAAGGGGCGCTGAAATCCGGTTCAAACACGTGACCTAAAAGGAAAGACTTGAAAATCGCATAAAGTTAATTTGAATAGTCTGCTATAGTGTTCCAAATTTAGAAAATCGACCCTTATAGAAAATCGAGCCCCAGTGATCTTTCATTGTCAGTAAACCTACACTATTTTTAGCCTCTTTTTGGAACATCAGAACTATACAGTAGAACAGCTTTAAATCAGAAGCCCCAGGCTTCTCTAGTTTTGACGTGTATTTGAAAAATCTCACGCAGTATCTCATAAGTACTCGCTTCTCAAAGCTATGCTCAGTCTTTTTTTTGCCCTCTCCAACCCGCAGCTACTTCCATATCCTCGCATATTCAACCATTTATATCCCTAGCAAATGATACAAAGAGCCTCCAGTTCCCTACCAACACGCATCCGAACGAAGAGGCACAAGGCGAGAGGGAAATAAAATGGAAAATAGATGTGGTCATAATGAATCACCGCATATGCACCACAACCCAAAATGGAAAAACAGATCGCACTGTACTTGGAAAGAAAAAAATAAAAGGAAAGAAAAAAAGGAATAAGTAAAAAAGAAATAAGAAATGAAGAAAAAAAAATAGGAAAAGAAAATTAAAAAGACAAGCAGACCCGGAGTCCACAACGTTGTAAAACACGCGTTCTTGAGAAAATGGAAAATCGAGTTCAATGACATGCTTATAAGGCAGCAAAGTCTCAGCCAGTCATCATTTGAAGTTCAACACCAAAGGATTCAGGCAAGCCATGTAAAAAATTATGTAACACCCAAGAAAATTTCGAAGACATTAAAACCCTTAAATTGCAAATATAGAGAGGTTAGCCCCGTAAACGCAGGCGTGTGGGGGCCAACTGAAACACTCAGTTGATGGGTTAGTTGCTCAATTCGCATAAGTTAACCAGTTAAAAAAATCAAGTAGCCGCCAACCCATTTACAGTTGCTGCTGCAGTAATTGAGGGGCAATCATATGAGAAGCCATCATTGTGCCCATCGCAGAGGGCAAATCTATCGATGACGATAGTGACGCCACGCCAGAAACATTTACTGTCGCCGGAACAGACTCGGATGGTGAGTCTTCATCATGAGAGCCAAATTCGTGCTCGTCATTCTCCAAATCTTCATCATGGGCAGTGAGTGGTTGCCCCCCCTCTTGCTGGGCCTCGTGGATTCGACGATGTCTATGTGAAAGGTAAGAATCTTTGCATATTAAATTAATGTCGGCGACTTACTGTGCGAGATTGTCAGATCGAGAAAATGCTTTATTGCAGTACGGGCAAGGATAAGGCCGTTCTTGGGTGTGAGTTCGCACATGTCTAGAGAAATGTTAGTCGGCGGCTAGAGAAATTATCCCTCAGGACCCCTGCATATCATCTAGGGTATATGAACCAATCAAGTTCGGGTAAGGACAATACAGCCAAAACGTACCGTTTCAAATGCTCCAATCTCTTGAAAAGTCGTCCACAAGAGGGGATTGGACAAGAGTGTGACTTCTGTGGGTAGGGCCCGAGTTCCATCATCGTGGCGCTTCGAGCACGGCGGACGGGACCGGATGCAAAGCGGTCAGTCTTATTGCTCGCGCTATTGTGCACAGCATTCTCTAGAGTTTCTCCGTTGGGAAGGGTGCTAAGATCATCCTGGGGGTGCGAAAGAGCAATAGTGTTCTGCTCAGGGTTCTCATCCAAGCTTGAAAGAGGGGTAACATTGCGAGATATTTCCTGCAGCAGGTTTTTCTGGGGTAGGGCGACAGGGTGATATCCTCCATTTACAGAACGATGTGAAGTGTCATGTCGCATGTCATCTGGCTCTGCAGGAGCAACCGAGCTCGATACTGAGCGTCGGAGGTCGCTAGGCTTATGCACGGCGTAAGCTATCGGTTGCGACCCCGACCCGGTCACTGGAGTGTGGGTACCAGCAGTAACGGGATTGGCAGCACCAGGTGGTATGGAGGACCGACGTCTACGCTGCTTGTATGTAGGGGAGCCCTCCAAGACTGAGTAGACATTCGAGTGAAATGTTCTCGCTGGTGTTGGAAAATGTGCGCTTGCAAGGTTTGACGGCGGGAGCTGCATCATAGGATTGAAAGCAGATCCAGAAGAAATCTCAGGTATGGCGGTATAGAGACCTGTATCTTCGTTGGCGATGTAAGCGGGTTCAGCACCCATTTGAGAGCTATGTTGTGGTGGCGTAACAGGTTCGAAGGATAAGCCCCGGTTGCTATAATCCTCATATTGGGACGAAACGAATGACGGCGCTGGAGAATACTCGACAAAGGTGGGCATAGAGGCATGGCGTTGGTGGATGCGGGAGATTGGCATTCCATTGCGATCATATTGGAACGCATATTCCGCTTCGCGCTTAACAACGTTGTGAGCCAGAGCGTTCGTCATAGGAATCGAAGTGTACATTGGTGGATTTCCCGATTCGTCCGATAGAATCGACATCGTCGGGGGTGCCATTTGCGGTATCATCTGCGGTGCCATCTGGGATGCCATTTGGGATGCCATCTGGGAGGCCATCTGGGGAGGAGGCATTGCGTCAACGGTCCGAACGACTGGGGATGCAGATTGGCCATATGTCGTACTTGCGTGTGCAGCAAATGATGATGAATTTGCTTGTTGCGCCTTTGTGAGTTGCTCATACAGTGACTGGGACGAATCAAACTCAAAGGACAAAGCAGGCTCGCTGACCGCAACAGTGGTCGCTTCCTGTCCCATCTTCTCTCGCTTTAGATCACGCTCTAAAGCGTCGAGGAATAGCCTATCATGAGGTACACTATACCAGTAAAAGACTTTCTGCTTTTTCTGTGTTCGAATGCAATTGTTCTTGTAGAGGAAATCGAGGAACGGGCTTTTCGGTTCTTCGAGTGTTGCATCGGTTCCAGCCTTTAGATTTCGCAAGTCGGAGAAGATTCCCTCTTCAAATTTTTTCGAATTCTTTACAGGGCGTCCGAAAGCTTGAAATCTGAAGGCGAGGCATCGTACGATATCGGTACCCGAGATGTGGAAAAGGTTGCTCCTATTATTCCCTCTCGGTTAACATGCTCTGTTAGAGGAATAAGGCCTATAGTCCATGATAACACTAACCAGAGGACACAGGAAATGTAATCGCCAGTAGGAAGTAGGAATCGCCTAATGAGTTGATCGGGCTGCCAGTCAACGGGGGCGGACAACAAAAAGTATTTCACTTAAATCCGATTAGTCAAGCGGGAAATGTTGATATGTCACTTAGATATCAGACAAGTCCTTACAATTATCAACTTGCTGAAGTGCAACTTGCGCATCGTGGGGGAGGCTTTGCTGTGCTTCGTTCGACAGCATAAAGGTCTCCGGTTTTTGGGGGGGTGCCATGGGGGCACCGTGTTGTGGATACATTTTGAACCCTATAAGAATTCGATATTTTAGATCATTTGTTGGGATTTTGAATTTAGG
Source organism: Aspergillus sparsus (assembly GCA_027569235.1). Lineage (NCBI taxonomy): Eukaryota > Fungi > Ascomycota > Eurotiomycetes > Eurotiales > Aspergillaceae > Aspergillus > Aspergillus sparsus. Next base: position 46,885 of record JAPDES010000035.1, read on the forward strand.
AAAGCTCAAATATCGGCGGTCAAATGATGGTGGCTTTGGAACCAAGTGATGGAAAGGATAAAGAGTACGTACGGTTATCCAACTAGGATTGTATAGCCGCCAACCCTCTGAGCAGCAAGGGATAGTAGGGGGGGAGAAATAAAGGAATATCAGGATAATGGATGCAGAATAACAACAAGGACGTTTTTAATAGAACAATAAAGTGTTGGATAAGGGTTGGTGATGGATGTGAAACGCAGAAGCTCTCCAAACACAGAATGAGGATCCAGCCTCCTGCAAAAGGTAGGTAGTTAGAGCCTGACGTTGGCGGGTAATCGACAACAAAGAGAACGGGAAAAGGAAAGTAAAAAAGAGGGCAACAGAGAATTGAACTGGGCCAGCCCGTTTCCAAGTCTCTTTGAATAGCTCGCACGGCGAAATTGAAATGAAACGAAGGGAGGTGAAAAAAAAAAAAGAAAGAGATGATGGACTATGATGAGGAGAGGGGGGGAGGATAAGAGAAGGATGACTTGCTTTTTCACAGCGTTTGGAAGCAGATTCGGGTCGTTGGTACGGAGCAGGAAGAGTAGTACCTAATAATAATAAGAATTATTATTATAAGACCAAGGGAAAAAAAAAAATAGAAAATAAATATTAAATAATAATGAATAAAAAAAATAATAAATAATAATAATAATGAAATAATGAAATAATAAAATAATAAAATCGTAAAATAATAATACTACTACTAATGTCAATCAATAATAATAATAGTAATAATACTCCGTAGTAATAATAGTAATAATAATTACCAGCCAGTACGGATTACTGAGGGGTCAACAGGAAAAGAATTCAGGGAGAGGCCAAGAGTGAGTGCCACCGTCTACCTACCTTCGAGGTCACGTCACCCACTCTTTTACAATTCTAGTTGGCTTCATCAATTAGTAGCACTCTAGGGTAGAAAGAATAATAATAACAATAATAACAATAAATAGTGATTGACGAAAGAGAGAGGGAAAAAGAAAAAAAGAAAAAAAAAGGGAAGAAAACGTAGGGCTTCAGTAAGGAAAAGCGGAGACCAGCGCCAGGGACCGACCCATGATGGGTGGATGCTTTCAATACAGAGTACCATACTTGTGTGTGACCATACAATAAGCCATGTCATCCGCTCCAAGTTGCCTCCAGCACAACAAGACCATGGTATTCAAACGAGCCAATACCAGTCAGCATAAGTGACCTGGACAATAGAGGTGGGGCTTTCCGTCTAGTTCCAAAGATTCCAATGGGGCCTGGTGCCGCTGGACATCTGGAGCCACAAATTGAGCCATCGATCCGTCCTCTGTAAATTACTAACTTCTGCCGGATTCGCCTCTTGCCTAGGTTAGACTAACAAGAATAAAATATGGGAAGAACAAAAGCCCAGAACTTTTTCAATTCAATTTGTGTGCTTATGCTACCTTGGATCTAAAGTGATGACCAGGATGTCCCGAAAGAAGGACTATAAATCTAATATTAGTGAAAAAGTAAAGGGAAAAAAAAATTTTTAATTAAACCTCAAATTCAAGGCAAGTCGAAAGAAGAGGCGGAGAGAAACGTTCGAGAGTGACAGTAATGTGTAAATAAAACCATCCGGTAAAAAAGGGGTTGTCGTCCTGTAGAGAATATTTCGCGGAAATCATAAGCGAAAAAGAAAGATTGATCGAACAACAGAATCACTCTGTCTTCTAGCACAGAACTCTGTTGATCGTTCGACACGCCTTCTTGAGCGGGGTGGATGTGTTGAGGCAACTCCGGATTTTGAGGACCTAATCAAAACAACACATTCCCTCATTGGAAAGAGACCTGCTAGTTAGAGTGTACCAAGAAATATGTTAACAACCTGAATTAAAAATGCTTAATGTGATGATGATATGATGATTCTACACGGCTGTTGATGATAATAATCTCAATACAATTCAACCAAGTCCTTCCCCCTCTAACTTGATTGATCAAATACCCTTATTTGTTTTCTTGCAGTCTAAGGTGTTTGGGGAGGCTAATCTTTGCACCTCCCTCTTCACCAAGCATTCATCATCCCAGCGGCTACATTTGTCAAGTCCTGTCATGTTGTGCTCTGTGCAGGGTGCTTTTTACCCAACCTTCGAACTCTTCCTGTTTGTCTGACCAGGTAAGTTAGTCAGGAGGAGTCAACCAAGTAATGTGCCTATTGAGTGACCCGTAGCATGCCGCAAAATAATGCCAAGACTTCACAAACACATAAAACTGGCGCGGGACAATTGTGAAGCACTTGCCTCCTTGTTTCAGAGTCCAAGTGAGCGCTTACTCTCTCCCAATAAGAAGACACCACCATGATGATCCACCAGCCAGTTGCCCCTAGTACTGGAATGTGCCGTCCAATGATGGTTGGACACTGGCTTGCCAGCTTCCAACTCGGCTCCCAATTTCTCCATCACAACGGAGGAATGTCTTCTTTGGTTGGGAGAATTTTTGATCACACTCATATTCTTTCCCCCTATTTCTTAGGTCCGTGAAAAAAAACCAGAAGAAATAGAAGAAAGAAAAAGAAAAGCAAAAAAAAATGATGCGCAAAAATCCTTAAGACAATTTCTTACTGATTTTTGCTGCAAGTATGACAGGCAAATCACATACTGTACCTACCTCATACATTCAGAGCTTCTTGCATCCCAGCTAAAAATCTCACTTGATCAAAACCTACATATTATTCTTAGATTCAGGTTATAATAATAGTAACAACTTCCTGTTATCACTGTAAAAATAGACTTATCTTACATGATCATTTGCTGATAATAATAATGGCAATAATACTGCCTCCTAACCACTGCAACCTCAAGCCCCTCCCAAAAGAATAATCATCTCCAAGGCGAATATTAAATAATACCTATATTGAAAGTCCTTTCCTCCTCCTCCTCCTCCTCCTCCTCCTCCTCCTCCTCCTCCTCCTCCTCCTCCTTCAGAATTCCATAACACAATCAGCCCCAAACTCCAGATTTGTCTTCAAAGTTTGATACTGGGTAGTTGATGGGCGCATATAGTCTGAACTGTTGACCAATTCCCTCTAAATTTTTCTAGATAACATCAGATGTGTTCAATCGTGAGGATAGATCAATTTCATAATAATAGGGTAATGGTTAACTAGAGCCTTGGGTTGTATCATTACACTATGCCCCATCAGATCCACGTCCATTAAAAAATTATCTAAAATTTTGAACCCGTCCTGAGTAACTTACAACTGAGTAGTGAACTAACTAGTTCTTACTGACTACCATAACTCTCACTAACCAGGTCAACGGTAATGGGGGCTACTTGCCAACAAACAAGATAAAACCACTGGCCAGTCAACTACCAACCTAGCCTAGGGAGGTACTCAAAACTCCATCAGCCATCCGTTCCTACCTTGGCCTGAAATATTTTGTCCCAAGTTTGAGCCATATTATTTCCAGCTGCTTGGTAGTAGCGGCCCTGAAGAGTCCTTACTCCTTACATCCCCCGACATTCTTGAGAAAGCGATTGGATTACATTGAGTTTTCCTTTTAACATTGGCATTCAAATATAAAATTTTAATGTTAATCATCACTCTCCCGGGCTCAAGTATTCAAAAATGTTTTGAAAACAAGATATTGGCTTATTATTGACCTGACTGACAAAACCAAATATTCTGGGGACAGTGAACAAGAATGAGAATCAATGCTTGTCAGGGGCAAAATAACCGATCAAAACGACTTACCTCAAGCTAATTACCAGCCACAAACACATCCTTCGCTTTCTAGTGTATACTACACCAAAGCCTCAATATGTTTGAATCCGAGGAAATGGCTGAAAGGCCAAGTCACGCCCCCTCCCAGGTCTCAACCCAGAAAGCTAAAAAAAAAAAAAAAAATAGGAGAATATTTGAGGAAAATATTGGAACGGACGGAGATAACATCCAGGATCCACCGCCATCATTAATCGGAAATTTTTCCATGCTCTTGTCAAAAACGCGGTGATCAACATCACTGGTATTATTGATCCACGAAGAACTAGTTAAGCTTAGGTACCTGGAATCATTGCCTACTTTGGCCTAGGTAGCTACCCATACAGGCTACGAGTGACAAAGAAGGTCCCCCCCCCACATTTCCGGCCGAGTCCAGCCATTTTCAATACTAGGTGCTAGAGAGGCGTGAGATAATAGAATTTCTTATGTTGTGAAAAGGGGAGCTACTTGAGAAATGAAGAAAAGCTAATAATAGTCCCGAACTGAGGCACTCGCCACTGTTGATAGATCATTATTCATCGGAAGTTAACATTGAGAAAACAATGCCCCAGAAAAACAAAAAACCTAAGTAAACTTTACTAGGTACAGGGGTTCGAGTTGGGGGTATCAGGGATATCATATCAGGCTTCAGTTACTCAGCTCTCTGAGTCAGTTCCCTCACTAGCAAACTATCTATGACATCAACAGGAGCAGCTTGAGAACGAGTCTACGGAAGTTGACGGTTTGCCAGCTCCCAACTTTCAAGTTAGGGAAACACTCCACTGCATCTTGATCTTTTACTAAGGGCAACCCTTTTTTTTGGCGTTTGGGTTCGAGTCAAGAGAGACGCACTAGGGCGAAAAATAAATTACCAAGACTTTGTTAATTGTAGTGACCAATAGGCTACCACTCTAGAGAGCTATGATGGAGCACGCGGACGGCCTCAAAGGACGGTGGGGAAGAAAAGTGGTCCAAGATACTCGATCTTGACCTGCCCCGTGCAGTGAAACTTGGTTTGATCGGCCACCATGAAACAATCTAGAAAAGTCCAGTGGAATCCTTGGTCAGCAAGCAATTTATCTTAATATAAAAAGTGTTCTTAGGCAATCGTAACCCTCCTCATCAGCTATGTATAGTGCAATATAGAGGAAGCCTATAAAAAGAATTAGTATTATAACTGAGACTCTCGAATCCAACCCTCTGAAGCCTAAATTTTCAAGATAACCCCGTTAATAGGTATCTTCTAATTAATGTATACATTAATGGTAACCACTGCACAGCCTTGGCCAACTCCTGTACACACTAAAAGGCCACGCGATGAGAACGTGCGGGGAAACGTTGAAAGTCAAAAGCAAAAGCGAAAGTAAATAAATAAATAAATTAATGAATTAATCAATATTTGCAGAATTTTGCACAGGGGCCTCCTGCAGTGATTCAAGTAGGCCTAGTAGTAGTATGGATGGGACCAGGACATGAAATTTTCTTCCTCGATGCTTCCCTCGCCCCACAAGAAAGATTTTGATCCAACATCTATCAGGATTCTGCCCCGTCTTTGGTCTCGTCATGTGTACCGCCCTTTTTTTTTTTTTTCTCTCTCTCCTTCCCCTATCACGATTGTAGCTGTTCGTATTTATCCTAAACTAATCTAGAATCTACTAAACATCCGAGAACCCCACGGCCTCAAGAAAGGATGAAAGGCGGAACATCTAGAAATGAGAACCTCCGGGCTATGTCCACGGTAAGGTTGGCAACGAAAGGCTGAACATAATGAATGGGGTTATGACCTAGACCTGGTCAGTCAGTCCTCTACCTCTCAAAGTCCAGCTTGACCGTGAGGAATAACAAGAACTACCTCAGGTAGGCAGATATGTAGGTACAGTCGCTGTGACAACGAACAAATAGAAATTCTCTCAATCGGCTAGATGTCTCTCTATACTCTGTGGGTCAAATTAGGTTTCTAAAAACGCCCCCCATCCCTACGTAGTTACCAACAGTTCGTTCCCTATCTACGTAGGACCAAGGTTCTAGTTAGGTGCTTAGTGCAGTGTGCCTGGATATCAAACCTTCATAAGTTAGGTAGGTAAGGTAGGTAGCAATTTCTAGGGAAAGTATCAACACATCCAACCAATTGAAATATCCTCCTTTAGCACCCTTTCGCCAGCACATTTAAAATCTCACCTTCCCTTGTTCCCTGTATATTAACCGCACCCATTCTTCCCGGAAGTTCTAGATTCCATCGAATAATGATTCCTATTCAGGAGGGGGTTCTTTTCCTAGACTGTGATAGTCAACTAGCTCGCCAAGAGGGCCCATTAAACACTAACCATGGTGATTACGAATTCTCCCCTCTTTTCCATTTCTTTTTTTTTTTTTTTTTTTTTTACTATTTTCCCACGTTTCATCCTTTCGGCACAAAACACACACCCCCAATTGAAGAGGTAGACTAATCCGCCACACACAAACTTGCTCATCAATAATACGAACTTAGTATAATCAGGGTTCGGGGTTACCTGGAGGCTGAAGGAAGCACACTCCTTCGCCCTGCTCTAGGACGTTATGGAATACTGGAGTATTCAAATTTTTTAAATTAATTCATCTAGATAATCTGCGAGAGATTCCGAGGTGATGGTGAATGTAATAGAATTACTTTCATTATTATTTCTTCAAGAAAAGTGAAAATAAAGTACTTAAGAAGTGAACACACAAATCAGCAACATTTTATTAATTATCTAGTAAGAACTAAGAGGTACTGCACAGCATGGAAAACTAAACACTCTTCCAATTTAGATACGTGGGCCACATAAACACCTCCACCATCACAACTAAGTAATCATGGGGCTCGGAAACGTGGGCCTTTTTTGTTCCCTTTTTTGTGTGCTGCACTAATCGATTACCCCTCTCTTCAAAAAGAAGAAGAAAATCGCTTGGAGGGAATTTATTAAAAAAAAAAAAAAAAATTGATTAAGATCGATGAAAATTCCATGGCACTTTACAACTTCCCCGCCTCCCCACCCACCCACCTACCTTAGAAGATATGTACGTACTAGGTACTAGCTATGCATACCTAGTTCCTATGATGTATGATGTATGATTCCTCAATGGTGATTAGTGGCTTCAAAGGCTTTTAATTTCAGATATATAGTTATATAACTACTACCCCTGCCTTGAAAAGGTGACTTGCAGAATTTGAAACCATCACCCCCGGCTTCCCTCTCATTCTCTAACCGGAAACATAGGTGTTATTCCCTAATATGGAAGAGGCCGAGCGTGGAGCCCACCACCACCACCATCCACTACATCTAGCCCTAGCAGCATGGTTAGTGACACGGTACGGCTATATGGGGAGGAAGGAAGGAATCAGGGTAGGTCGGGGATACCTAAAGAGGAGGAGGAGAAGAAGGAGGGGGTGTAAGGGACCGATAACACTGAAGATTTTCCCAACCTCTTAGGTCCCCACCCCATCACCTCACCTCCTCCTCGATAAGATAAAATACTATAGTTATCTTAGGTACGTAGGTAGTAGGTACTACTACTTAGGCATTGTTTAAATGCTCTATCAAACCCTTAATGATATTTACTAATTAATCTTTTTTGGCTTAATGGTCTGACTAGGAATCTATTCCTGGTACAGAGATCCTACAAAGTCCGATTTGTGAGTGTAAAGGACTAGGATATCTCAACTATGCCAAATGTGTTACTTGGTTGGCTTTGGCCAAAATTCTTTCCTTGTATTAAAAAAAAAAATTAGACGAAAGAGAGAAAGAAAAGAAAAGGCCTTTTTATTAATTTTTTTTTTATCGAAGAGAGGTGGCGTCCTCTTTTTCCCAGTTCATGTCCATCTCTAGAAATAAATGGACTTACTTGCGAAAGAAGAAGTTATAATAGGGAAAAACGGGCAAAATCCAAAGGACACCATCTAACATGAGGATGAGGCATGAGTCAGTTAGACTGGTTAAACTAACTAGCTGACTAGATATTACTATGACTATCAAAGACTATCATCAAGAGAAGTCTTACCATTAATACATATTCATTCCAAAATAGCACGCCAATTGTTGATCTAGTGATCACCTCAACAAGAAACGGTCATGTCTCAGCTTTAGCCTAAGGCTGGCCTTTTTTTTTTCCCCTCTCCTTCCTCCTTTTCCTCTCTCAAACCTTAGCGTAAGGAACGGATGTTTCACCGTTTCTGGAACAGTGTGCTTAACCTCGTTTTTCTTTACTAGTATGGAATGGGATTTCGTTTCAAACTACCCTGTTTGTGGAGGGAATAATAAGGTTTTTAGTTTCCCAATGGGGGGTTCCAAAGAGAGTTCGTTTATGCATCTTAGCTATCCACATGGTCTGCGAGGATTCAACCACGTAAATGAGTCGTGACCTAGCCTAGCTGCAAGTTCAGGCATCCTACTCTCAGAACTAGATCGAGTGACGAGTGCCACTGCCCACTAGGGTTTCTGGGCAGGTTCACTTTTTTCACCGAAGTTAAGGCGATTGGAGTTTGCGTGTGGGAATCAGGGAATCGTGCCATGTGGAAATCACTACACCCCTCTTCAGGTACAGCCTTGAACAGGGGCTGGGCTGATGGTGACGTTTCGAATAGCAGGAATTCTATCCGAGCCATCCTAGTGGGGACATCGTTGTTGTTTGTTGTCCAGAGGTCGATAAAAAAAAAAAGACTAACAACAAGGCTTCCAGTATCAACGCCGCCCCCTCGTCTTTCCCTTCCCACGCCGCATACCTTGGATAGAAGCGACATCTCGCTTACTCAAATTCAAGGTTCCGCCTGCGAATTTCCCAATAGATGGACCACCAACACTCCGCTGCCGTCGTCCACTACTACTATGTTTTGATTTGAATGCAGGCTTCTCGAGAATAATTCCGTTCTCCCGGGCCTCTCGTCGACGCTTATCTTCCTTTGCTTCTGCTTTGGCCTTTATGCCCCTTCGTATCGATGATGGCATGTTCTGGTGATAGAGTGATTTTTTTGCCCCTAGCTCCTGCATTCTTAAATCGAGCGCCTTGTGTCGGTTTTTGCCCGTTGGTGCGAGTTCCGATGCCGATTCTAGAAGATGAGATTCCTTAAGAAGTCGCTGAAGCTTTAGATCATTCTTTAGATTTTGCGCCTCGGATTTATCATCTTCATCATCCGCAGACTTCCCAGACTTCTTCAATCGATCCGTCGTTGTCATCAACTCCGTAGATAGTGATGGTGGCTTTGCGGTCTATCAACATGTAGCATTAGTAAATTTAGCCATTATTTTGCTCTTCTTGATAACATACCATAAATGCTTTGCGGGCTCTCTTGTCAAAGAGATCATCGATCTGTGTAGATGGAACGGTATAGTCCACCACCTCGACTTGGTTTCCATTCTCCTCCCCAGAAATGCCATCCCACTCGGAGCCTGACTCAGACCCATCGGAGTCAAAATCATCATCGTCTTCTTCTTCTTCTTCCTCCTCGGAATCTGATTTTCCATTTTGGTTATTGGAATTGTCCAATGGTAGGAATTGCGCTTCGAAGAATTTGCGAAAAATATCATGCGACGAGGCATCCGGTGCCGGAGAGGACTCCTCTTGATCAATCTCTCTTTTAGATCTTGACACGACAGACGTGTCCCTTTTGCGCTTCCCTGCCATCTTTAAGCTTTCCTTCTCTCCTGAGGGTTTGAGCAAAATGGCTGTGTCTGTCAAGTCTCGGAGGCGGTGTATTTTTTTTTTTTTTAATGGCACTATCCTGGTTGTACCTGGGTCACGTGTGATAAGATAGGTGTTCTTGGATAGCCCCTCGTTGAAATTCCACAGAACGAGAACGAGTGGACGAGTCTATATTACGATTTCAAATTAGAACCAGTGAACAGATTGAGCTGATCGAGATGACCCAGTTTCGCCCTTGCATAGACCTTCACTCGGGCCAGGTCAAGCAGATTGTTGGAGGCACTCTCAGCAATGTTGAATCCGACCTGAAGACGAACTATGTATCCAAACTTCCTGCCAGCCACTATGCAGGATTGTATCGGCAGCATGATTTGCGAGGGGGACACGTTGTAATGCTTGGACCAGGCAATGACGAAGCGGCAAAGGAGGCATTGAGAACATGGCCAGGAGGCCTACAGGTTGCGGGCGGAATCACGGATAAGAATGCCCAATATTGGATTGACCAGGGTGCTGAAAAGGTAAGCTCTCATACAATTAGTATTACTTATTACATTGTAGTATGTTTTACTGCGAGTTTTATTTCCTTCCTTTTCTTTTCCCCTTTTTTTTAAAAAAAAATTCCTCTTTGTTTTTCTAGCTCTTCATGTGTTTAACCGACTACAGGTTATCATCACATCATTCCTATTCCCAGAGGGCAAATTTTCCCTTGAGAGGCTAGGGTCTGTTTTGTCGGCTCTAGGCGGGGATAAGTCCAAGTTAGTCCTAGATTTGAGCTGTCGAAGGAAGGACAACACATGGTTTGTTGCCATGAACCGTTGGCAAACCATAACTGAGATGGAAATTAACCAAGGCAAGTCGCATGTCCAGTTCCTTTGGGGAAAAAAAAAAGAGGAGAAATGAATGGAAGGGCACTGTTCCAATTACGTTCTTCGCTGACCAAACAAGAATCAATCTCATTACTGGAGCCCTACTGCTCCGAGTTCCTCATCCATGCGGCAGATGTTGAAGGACTACAGCAAGGGGTTGATGAAGAACTGGTTTCTAAGCTGTCTCAGTGGTGCTCCATACCCATCACCTATGCTGGTGGGGCACGGCATCTCCAAGATCTTGAAAAGGTCCATACAAGTAGTCAAGGAAAGGTTGACCTGACCATTGGAAGTGCACTGGATATCTTTGGGGGATCTGGTGTGACATTTGATGAGTGTATCCAGTGGAATAAAAGCCATTGAATTTTGTTAGGGTGAACCAAGCACAATTGTACATATTTAAGTTAGATGTATTAAAATATTCACCACGTTCATTAATCCTTGGGTTTCTTCCTGTATTTTTTTTTTTTTTTTTTTTTTTTTTCTTTTTTAACTGTTCTTATTGTTGTAGGAGTATCCTGGCGTATTTGTATTGCTTGGCTGGGATTGAAGGGACATAAAATAATGTGATATTTGGTGGTGTTGGTTAGTAGAGTCTGATAATATATTTTGATTAATGCTCCAACAGATATGAAAGGGAAAAATACATGATAGCACCCTCCAAAAGAGAGAAATAGGAAAGAATAAAAAAACACTCTTAATTTTGCGCTGAATTTATTTTAATTCTGGTTAGAGCTGATTTTGTACGTTTGTTTTGTGCTACACTGGGTTGTGATGATGATGCTAATACTTCATGATTCCACCGCAAGGCACGGGATGCCAAATGCGGCTAAGGCGGTTGCATCCGGAGCTCCTCCATTCAAACGCTCAACGAGCCTTAGACAACGACATCACCTTTACCCTTTTTAGCCCCCCTTTCAATACTTAACTCTAATCAAATCTCATTAATCTCGCTCCTTAATTTGTTACTCTTCCATTTTATTCAATATTTATCGAGTGCAGACCCCAACCACTGGCGCCAACCTTGAACCTCCCTAATATTCGTATAAATCCCCCCAATCTTCAAGATGAAGCCGGTCGTATCTTTGATGAATGCGTGGTCCTGGTATCTAAAATCTGACTTCCCAGAAACACTCATATAGAGACAAAACAAGACTAACCAAGTAACCCCACTCTAAACAGCGTGGTCATCTCACTCTTCGCCATCGTCATCCTCTCCGTTCTTGCATCCTTATACAAGGTTCGCTCGTCCCAATTTCACTTCAATACTCGCACCTTGCTATTGTTTAAACCCGCATTTCCTCGACAAAATATCTTCTCGCGTATTCATACTGATGACTGAAAACTGGTTGATATAGAGTGAACACCACGGATTCACCGGCTCAGATGGCGAACCGGAGGATGGCTCCGCAGTTGCAGCCTCGCTTTTCACAGCCGTTATCGTTTACGCTGTACGTTTCAAACCCCCTCTCATCGCGGAACCATCGACAATACTGAATACTGGATTTCATCAAATTCGAAATTCGAGGCTGATACACTGACTGAGATTAGGCCTTCTTCGTTTTCTGCGGATTGCAAGCCTACCTTCACATGAGAGCTCGTCGGGGCGGTGCTATATCACTGAATTAAAGACGTCCATATCCACCTACTCCTTTATTTAACTTGATTCCCAATTTCTATCACTCCATCCGCTAAATACTCGCTATTTTCTTTTATCCTTCTCGAATCATGAAAGGCTCACCATAGCCATGTTTTTCTTTTGCTCCGTGTCTTCTGTTTTGGTATCGGAAATAGGTGGCTCGATGCTTCCCTTCCCATGCTTGCTGTGGTTTAATTACCATTAGACTGGCAGATAAGCAAATATTTCCCGGCCGGTGTTGTGTTAGTTACATTTTACTCCAATATCCATTGGATATTCATTGGTATGTTCGCTGGAAAGCCTTTGGGTGGTGATGATTATTACCTAGCTCAAGTTCTTTTTTTTTTTTTTTCCCTTTTCCATTTCACATTTCGTTTTGTTATTGGGCACCTCCTACTGTGGAAACCTTGGGAGATTTACCCGAATACTTTCTAAGTAAAACTGTCTTAGAAAGAACAATCTAGTTGAGATGCTGGATGTAACTATGTATATAACATGTTTGCTCATATAGAAGAGTATTTTTTTTTTATCTCTATCTGTTGATTATTCGAAATATCCTCCTAGAAAACTTGAGATGCAGGTAGTACTAAAAGAAATATAATATAGTAGTTACCCAGTACCAGATAGGTAGCTATGAATAGGTTATTTAATTGCCAATGCTTGGCGATAACTTTTTTGTGTATGTACACAGTCATAAATATTTTGCGAGGCATAATTGTGCCATGATGAACCTCCTACTCCTGATAAACACCTGGTAAACCAAAGGTATAAATAAAATGAAAAAAGCCGCCTAAAATGAGTACCTATACGGTTTTTTCTTGTAACGCCGGATCCAGTCCCAGACCAAAGATTTTTTCATTCCTTTAATTTTTCTTCTCCCTTTCTCTTTATCATTTTTTTTTTTTTACTTATTATGCCTCTTCCTTTGTTTTATTCTGGACAAAAAAAAAAAAAATCCAACCTCACCGATTCGAGAATATCATTAGTCATGTGAAAACTATACCATTAAAAATCATCAAAATCACCTTCAACAGGGTCTAGCATCTTGGACATGTAAGGGCCGTCGAGTGTGTAGCCGAGACGAGCGTAGTAGCTACGGACTCCAACACCTGAGATGACACTGATCTTGCGGCTGCCGTGCTCTTCCCGGGCGATCCTCTCAGCCTCCTCCATGAGAAGAGTTCCGAAGCCACGGTGCTGGAATTTGCGAGGATCGCGTCCGTGAATCGGGACTGCGGAACCATACACATGCAGCTCTCGCACGATGCTCGTTTGTTGACCGGTGAACTCAGGACGGAAGGTATGTGTAGAGCTGCACTTTCGCAACCGGAGGAGACCAATTAGAATATCTTGCTTAGGATCCTCGTAGGCAAGGAAGGTCTCCCAACCACCATTTGCAGCATAATCACGACGGATGAGCTCGACCTGAGAGGGGCGGATCTTATTCTTGACTTCGTTGATACCGACTTCACGGGTGCGGACGTCTCGACAAGTGGTGCCAAAGTCCTTCATCCGTGCCAACGCTAGTTCACGCAGGTTGCCGTTCTCAACGCCAGAAGTGACTAGTGGCATGGGGATATCACGTTGGACACGGTAGATACGGGTCCATGGAGGAACTAGGGCGAGAATACGAGCAACTAAGTCAACCAGAGCGTTGGGAGTGTAGTTTTTATAGCGACCGGTCCGCCAGAGTTCGTATAGACCAGTGCCGCGAATGACTAGGGTTGGATAAATCTTCAGACCGTCCGTTCGGAAATTCGGATTTTCAAAGTACTCTTGGAATTGAAATAGATCACGTTCCATGCCAACATTAGGCAGGTCGGGCATCATGTGACTGACAACCTTGAAACCGGCATCTTTGGCAAGCTTGAAGGTCTCCGCGACGGCAGCAACGGTGTGGCCACGGTTCGTGTCCCTGGCAACGTCTTCATACAAACTTTGGACGCCAATTTCGAGTCGCGTACATCCATAACGCAACATGCTGCTCAAGTGAGTATCTAAGCAATAATCCGGTCGAGTCTCGATAGTAATGCCGACACATTTCACATTGCTCATCTCTCCTGCAGCCACAGCTTCGTCGACGTTATCTGTTTGATATCCACTTAGCGCGTTGTGTAGTTGGGCGATGAACGGCTCTCGGTAGTCCTCTGGGAGCGACATGAACGTTCCTCCCATAATGATGTATTCTACCTTGTCCACACTATGTCCCAAAGACTTAATCTGCTCCACACGCCCTCTGGCTTGCTCGAAGGGGTCGTAACGGGCCCGAATCGCACGCATCGACGTGGGTTCGTATCCAGTGTAAGATTGAGTTGAGTATTCAAAATCGGAGTCAGGGCCACCGGGGCAGTAGACACAGATATTTCCAGTATAGGCAATGTGAGGGCATCGGTGTGGTTTGCTCATGACAGCTACAACGGCGATACCAGAAGATGTCCCTACCCAGAAGTGTTAGCAAATGACGCCACACAAGGGCGACCAGAACGGCAAGACGTACGGATTGGCTTGGCAATCAGCTTGGGGAGGATGTATTTTTTATAATGTTCGGGAACGGCAGCGATAATTGCTGTAAGAGGTGGTTGATGGGCTAGACTGTGCTTTTTCGCAATCGAACTGCGCAGTTTGTTTAGGTTGATATCCTTCTTCGGCTTGGTGGGATCTCGTTGCGCATCATGCTCCTGTATCAGAGCATTCGCAATATCGGAACAAGCTCTCATGTAGCGCTCATTTTCAGGGAGTAGCTTTGCATTTTTCTTCTGTTTGGAGGCAGGGGGAGGGACGGTCATGGTGACGGTCGCCATGATGTGAGGGGCGGGGGGAGTGAAATATAATTAGAGATAAGAGGGGAGGTACAAGACGACAAGGGAAATGAAATGGGGTAGCTTTGGTGGAATCAGAGGGTAGCTATTATTATTACGATTACTATTGAAGAGCAGGGACCGTAATAATAATAAAATAATAGCCTAGGTACCAGGTTTAAGGTCGAGCTGTGGAGGGGCACTAAGAAATTCTTAGTGGTAGTGAGTGCATAGTAAAAAAAAAAAAAAAAGAACGCAGGCCGAGGGAGCCAACCGACCGCCCGCGACAATTCGGATCCGCTTAAAGCTTTGTCCCGAACGACAAACCCGTGTCTCGAGCGGCAACTCAACTGCGATTGCTGTTCATATTATTCTTCTTCCCCGGCTTTCCCTGGACAAACCTCTCTCCCTTCTTCCATCTCAGCTCCTCTTCGCTCCTTTCGCGGCGCATTCTCCTCCCTTCTATTCTCCTACCTTCTTTATCTTCGTTCTCCCCGTCCTTTCTCCTCGTCGCCATGCAAGCTTTCCGCCGGTCCACGACCTCTGCTCTCCGGAACGCTGCCGTGCAGCGCCGGGCCTATGCCAGCGGCTCCTATGCTGATACCATCCAGAACCTCCGCATCAATGGGGATACCAAGGTTCTTTTCCAGGGTTTCACTGGAAAGCAGGGAACGTACGTTCTTCCTCCCCCTTGATCCCACCCCGGATTCTACTTAGGTATATGACGCTGATACTGGTCTTTCTTGCTCCTCATAGGTTCCATGCCGAACAAGCAATTGCCTATGGTACTTCTTCTCTCAATCAAAAATCTCTATCAGGTTTATACACTCGGGGTTCTTGATCACTCATACATTCTAGGTACCAAGGTTGTTGGTGGTACCAACCCTAAGAAGGCCGGCTCGACACACTTGGACCTACCTGTCTTCGCAAACGTTTCCGATGCTGTGAAGGAGACTGGTGCTACTGCTTCTGCTATTTTCGTCCCGTATGGAATCCATTGACGGAGAGGAGATATTGAGATTGCTTGCTAACACGCGAAATCTAGCCCTCCATTGGCCGCTGCTGGTATTGAGGAAGCCATTTCGGCTGAAGTTCCTCTTGTTGTCTGGTAAGTAAAAATCGACATGCCTATAGCAATTTTCAAATTCTGACATTGTCAACTATTCTTATAGCATTACCGAGGGTATCCCTCAGCATGGTATGATTTCCCGCCGAATATTTGCATATATTGCTACGAACACATATTAATGTAACTTCTTTTTCTCCTAATTAGACATGGTCCGCATCACCGATATCCTGAAGACCCAGAACAAGACTCGCCTGGTCGGTCCTAACTGCCCTGGTATCATCGCTCCTGTAAGTCAAACTAGCATACCAATATCTTTTACGCAGATCTTGAACACTAAACTTTTTTTTTTGCGACATATAGGGTCAATGCAAGATCGGTATCATGCCCGGATTCATCCACAAGCGTGGTCGCGTTGGTATCGTTTCCCGTTCCGGTACTTTGACCTATGAGGCTGTCAACCAGACCACCCAAGCCGGTCTTGGTCAGTCCCTTGTCGTTGGTATTGGTGGTGATCCTTTCTCCGGCACCAACTTCATTGACTGCCTGAAGATTTTCCTCGAGGACCCTGAAACAGATGGTATTATCATGATTGGTGAGATCGGTGGTAGTGCTGAGGAAGATGCCGCCGAGTTCCTTAAGGCCAACAACAAGTACAACAAGCCCGCTGTGGGTTTCATTGCCGGTATCAGTGCTCCTCCCGGCCGTCGCATGGGCCACGCTGGTGCTATCGTCAGCGGTGGCAAGGGTGGCGCTGACTCTAAGATTGCTGCTCTCGAGGCCGCTGGTGTCGTTGTCGAGAGGAGCCCTGCTGCTCTGGGCAAGTCTTTGCTTGCCGAATTCGTTAAGAGGGATTTGGTCTAAATTTGATTACGAGCGATGTATTTGGACTGGCGGCAGGAGATCATCACAGCGGCTGTGCGTGTCGTGTGAGTATGGTGCTAGCCAGAGGCTTCAATCTGGCGTTTGAAATCTACTCTTTATTAGAGGTGCTCTTCTTCTGTCAAAGTCTTAGCCCCGTCCTGTATTTCTTCCCCTTTCCCTTATTGTGACACTTTTTTTCCTTTGTTTAGAGATGCTAGGAAGTAATTAGTTTCAACCTGTAAATTTTTCATTATTATTTTTTTATTTTCCCCAAGATTGTCATTTTTCATTTTTCTCCTTTCTTAATTATATTTTTTCCGCCCTGTTAGGTTCTTCTTCTTTCCTCTTTTGTCTGTTTGTTTGGAGGACTTGGGGTATATAATATAAGACGGTGGACGGAGTATTGCGTTGGTTGTGAGGAATGTATATGAATGGTATAGTTATAGTTATGAATTTATTATTCTTCTCAAGAGATGATAATATCAAATATTGTTACTTTGGGAGGAATATTTCTTAGCTATTGGTTTTTGGTTTTATTTTTATTTTATTTTATTTTATTTTGCATTAATGCATCATATAACTAGTATACCGTATGGAGTTACTGTATGTTCTAATAATGCATCTTGGTAAAATTGGCTGTGGTTGGATTGGCCCAAACTTAATTCATCTCATCTGAAGATCTCTGAACACTAATAAAGGGGTGACGATTATTGGTAGGCAAGGGCTAGGTATGCAGCGGATACCTAATGATCGATCGGGAGAAATTATTGGAATCGATAACCAGGTACATACATAGCTCGAGAACTGATGGTTGTGCAATAATAAATCCCTAATCAAAACAAAGAGAGAGCAAAATGAAGAGGAATGGATGATGACATAATCTACACGTGACGGTATTGTCCAGCCGCCTCGTCGTTGCTTGAGGAACGGGAGAATCTGTTTATTCCCTTCGACTGCCCGAGTTTCTACCAAAAGAGAAAAACGCCATGCAATATCTCGAGCGGATGTTCTGACAACCCCGGTATTGTAGCTGAGTTTCCCTTGGCCCGCTTGCCTCTAGCTCCTTCTTTATCATTTGTTTCTATTGTTTCTTCTGGTCAGCGGTCGACTCCTCGCGGTGTAACCTCGTGTGGTTGTGGGTGCTGGCTCTAAGGAAGGACCAAAACAGACTATTATTATTATTGTCCGTGGTTACCCACCTTTTTGCACCTAGCAACCAGCAAGAACCCCAAACACCACCACCACCACCACCACTACCCGCCGTCTCGAGTGAGTGTAGACATCTAAAAAAAGAAGATGCCTCCTGATCTTGGTAAGAAGCTGCATTTCCTCCTGTTCGTCATGATCATCAACCTGCAGGACATGTTCGTGTCCCGGCGTCCCCCCAGCCGCCAGCTGCCTTCCCTCTTTGTTCTCTTGTTACCCAGTGCTTTACGCCCCATATCACTAATTTGTAGCGACAGCTGGACGAGCTGCCTCTCAGGCTTCGACAGCCTCGCAAGTTACCCAGATAGCTGCCCCTCTTAGTCGACCTGGGACGGCGGATCTGATGAGATCACGTTCCGAGACCGTCATCTCGCGAAATAGTCGTCGCCCGAGATCAAGAGGCTCGACGGCAAGCATCCACTCCACCACCACCCAACAAACCCAGGACCAACAGATCTCCGATGGCTTTTCTCAATTCATGTCTGCCCAGTCCACCGCGGGGCCCAATGTTTTTGGTGGTAACCCGGATGATATGATTATGCGATTTGGCCCCCAACTCTCTCATCCTGTCAATGGAACCTCGTTAGACCCAACATTGCAGGATGCTCATCACTCCGTCATGCCAAGGGCAGATGATTTCCCTACCCACACTATGCACGGCCACCATATGTCGCATCATTCCCTTTCCGGCATACCAAACCATGGACTCCCGGTTCAAATGGCTCAATATCAAAGTATGTATGATAGTGGAATCGAGAATCATCTCCCCGAGCATGTGCTTGACGACAACGAGAATTCAGAAGCTGGTGTCAAGAAGAAGAAAGGTTCAAGCTCCTCACTCGCAAATGACAATGAACTACGAAAATTGTTGCGCCAGTATGAGGGGTATTCTCTCAAGCAAATGGCGGCGGAGGTTTTGAAGCATGAAGGGGCAGGAGGTAAGGCCGAGAAGGTAAAACAGGTCTTTGCTATGATCTGGTAAGCATTTGATTAACCACCTATTCATACGAGGAACCTCTGTCTTACGAGATGCTAGGTTGAAGGAGAATTGTAGAAAAAGTAGCGGCTCTGTCCGTCGCGATCGGGTTTATTGCTGCTATGCAGAGAAATGCGGAACTGAGCGTGTTTCGGTACTCAATCCGGCATCATTTGGAAAACTCGTCCGCATCATATTCCCAAATGTGCAGACGCGACGACTGGGTGTCCGCGGTGAATCCAAGTATCATTACGTCGATCTGACGGTTATCGAAGAGAAGCAACAACAACCAACCCAGCTGAACCATCAGATTTCGACGCATGATAGTAGTGTGCTTCCCAGCACAACTGATAGCCGGTCTGGGGATTTGACACAGAAAGCGTAAGTAACATACTTGAAATTCCCATTCATAACTTCAAGCTCATCTAGCTGTAGTGTCAATGTCATTTCACAACCCACAGCAGACACCGCTTTATTTCCTTCACCCACCACTTCATTTGCCCCAAGGATTGCGATGAACTCAGCTAGCGGGGGCTGCGGCTGCCACTCACCTCCGTTTGAGCCCGACACCGTGATTACCCTTGAAAATGTTGCTACCCATTCGGGACGAGTTATTCACCAAATGCTTCAACTACCTGCAACTGATAGTTCTGCCGTTGATACTGATACGCTTCAGCTCCCTGATATTCACGATTATCTACCAGCTAACACGGACTCTAAAGTGGCAGCAGCCCTTGCCGCCCTCTATAGATCCCATTGCATTTCGGTGATTGATAGCTTCCGCTATTGCAAGGAGCGAAACCTACTCCGATACTTCTCAGCTTTTCACGGAACTTTGACAGTTCCTGTGCAGAAGCTTCTTACCCACCCCAATCTTGCGCCCTGGATTAAGGAATGCGATTGGCTAATGTACCAGAAAATGATCGCGTTTGTAGCACCCTTGACTACGCAAGTGGTGCCGAAGCTTGTCCTAGATGCCTTCAGTTCAATCTCTCAACGACTGACAACTCACATTGCTGATACATTTAAGACACAGCCCGTCCATGTGTCCCTGGCGCGACTAGTACCCGCGCATATATTTTGCAACCTTTTGAAACACATGCTTGACGTGAATCAATCAGCGAATGCCGCCGCCGCTTGGCTTTGCCACCCAGACAACCGAAATCAAATGTGGTTCGACTTCAAAACACTCGTAGACCCGAAAGAGATGATCATTAGGGCAAATATCCCAAGCTGCGCGGAGCGGGCGACTGAGCAGATATTGAAGCATGACGTTCAAGCCCTGCTTACCCCTATCAGCAGTATGAATGCCTCGGCTTCCCAGCCGTTTTTCACTAGTCCCGACAGCGAGAAGGACACTCAAGCACATAAATTCCCCGTGGAATCTTCTGAGGGCGATGAATATAATTTCCCTGACAAGTGGATTTCCTTCATATTGAATCTATCCTCTATTTTCCCGAACCATCGCACACAGTGCATTGTTGACAGAGTAGATGCTCTATGGGATTGTATCCTTCGACGTCTAACCCTCGGAGGCGCCCAAAGTTTCAGTGCCTGGTGGATGACCAAAGTTTTTTTCCATGAAATGATGTTATGGCAGGCAGAGAAGGGTGGATTTATGCGATATACTCCGAGCACATTGCACAAAGCTGGTCTCGACTTGGACCAATCAGGGCCGAGTAATCTTCCGCTGAAGCCTTCTGACGAAACTGGTACTCACAAAGAGGATCCAAATGCCACAACTAATACCGAAACCGCCATGTCTCTAGATCATGCCCCCATGGAAGTTGAAGCGAACTTTGATCACGTTGAAAATGAAAAGCCTACTAACGTTTCCGAAAATATCTCGGGCTTTCACGCCCCGAATCATGACGACAGCGCAATTGACCTTGATGATGACTCTATGCTTATGACAGTGGGTAAATACGGCGACATGATGGCATCAGACCCAGCTGATGCTGAAGGAGACGTGGTCGTTATTTAGTCTACATTAATTGGAGCTTGAATTTGCTTCTTTCTATTTTGGAAAAGACAATTTTTTTTTTCTTCACTTCATGGGCGGAGTTTGGATTTTTCTCTTTTTTGTTTTCAGGAGTACGTTTCGGTTGGTTTCATGTACAAGGAAGGCACGGCGTTCGACGATCTTCGCATGAGAGATGAGAAATGAGCATCGATTCGAGATTTGTCGGCCTGCTCCAGCATTTACCTTTCTTTCTCTATGCTTGTCCCGGCCGACAATAATACGCATCTAATGAGTGTGGTTGATCCCACTTTTAAATTACCATTTTTTTGATTATTTTCTTTGTTTGAGTCACGAAAGCCCTACTCGTCTATGTACATATGTTGCAGTTGCCTACTGGAGTTGCGGACCATACCTTTGGCTCATTGGCATCTTGTCTTGCCTTTACGCTCGTTCAGCAAAATTTACTTTGTCCTTTTGAACCTTTCATTGTCAATGTAAAAAAAAAAATGTCGCCTTATATTGCGCTAGCCTACACTTTTCATCATGATGGCTCGTAATGATGATAAAAATGACGATGCGCGAACTTGTTTCAATTGTTTACACCTGACGAGGGACTAGAATAATATTAAAGAAATTGGTTATTACTAACTCAAGGTCTGTCGTGAGAATTGATATTCTGTTCATAATCATCATAATAAATGCAAGAAGACATCCATGTATTTGGAATGCTGACCCATTCATAAGAGCTCCAGTGACTCCGTTGCCCGCCCTTCAATAAGGAAATTATGTTCAACTTAAACAATTATAATCATAGTACAGGAGAATATAAACCCACGGGCATAAAGCTATTGGCGGAAAAGAAAAAAGTGAGAGAAAGAGAGAGAGAGAGGAAGGAAAAGGAAAACTAAAGTAGCTAACTAGCACCTGAAGACGCAACTGGTCTGGTGTAAGTGTGCCCGCCAGCCTGAGACGTGGGTGTAGGGTATCGTTGTGCTGATGGCTCAAGTTCAAATGGTAAATGGTAAATGTGGGTTGTTTACTGGGCGGGGGCTTCTCTTCGGATCTTGCTAGTAAGTATTGCTACCGGATCATCTATGACCAGAAGCAGGGAAGAACCTTGGGCCAGCAAAGCCGTGCGCAATGATGCTTTGGATATCAATGTTGCCTCCGTGGTGTGGGTTCCATAGCTTGATTAAAATATACCTGCCCGACCTATGCATGGATAACGTTAAGATGGCCGAAAGAACAGGAGAATTGTGAGTGCAAAACTTACGGAGGGGGATCAAACTTAAGGCTGACACTGCTTTTATGTTGCTTGATGTAAAACTGAGCCAAGGGTTTCATTAATCCTGGATTGGAGCGGGGACCTGTGCCGGTTCGTTGCCTAGCAGCTGTGTTTGTAGGGAGAGCTTGGCTCGTATTGGTAACTGTGTGTCTTCTTGAGGTCGCTTCTTGTTCCATAGCATATTGACGGCGCATGTTGCGAATTCGCCGCCGCAGATCTTGACGGCGTGCATTAAAGGAGTTCGACTCCGATGTATCGTTATCGTCATCTTCGCTAATGCTATCATCGCTGTCTGAAGAAACTTGATCCTCTTCTAGTCTTTCTAGGTCAGTAATAGAGGGAAGTTCGAACTCGCCAAGGCCCTCATGATCCCCGCGGTCCGAACGTTCATCGTACTCCATGGTCACACGAAACTCATTTGCGGGTTCTGTAATATTGTCAGGGCTGGGTCCTATGAGATCACCAGCATCTGTTTCCGATTCGGAATGGGAATCGGAGCCGGCTAATGCCCGATCGAGAGATTGTAAAGGAGTTCTGAACGAAGGAAAGTATTCCTGAGATGACAGATTATTATGTTGATGGCCTTGGTGTCGTCGGTGCCTAGCGCATTCGATTTGGTACTGAGCGGTGGACATTAGTTCATCGGAGGCCATGGAAATGAAAATCATCCCGGCTTGGATTCTAATAAGAGCAAAGAAAAGCTTAGTTGACGACCCAGACAAAAAATTTGCTTAGCTAGAACCTACGGAGCGTCATAGCCAGATTTGGGCGCTTTTATGACGAGTTTCTTTAGGCAGAAGGGGGCCTCCCCGCGATGTTTCAGGATTAGATTGCACCGGTCCGACTTGGTACAATATACGGACGGGTCGTTGCGTAGGATGTTCTCTGGCCATGAGCTTTCGCCTTCCTGCTCATAGGTGCCCCCGTCACAACTGGCTAGCTCCATCTTCAGAGTGCCGGGAACGACCTGGCCGTACTGCCCATATCGGAAGCTCTGCAGACCCTCCCGGTTATCATCCGAGTCAAGCTTTCTACGTTTGGCTCTCCAACGGTTGTCCGCCTGGGAGTCGTTATCCGGGTCTTGTGGCATGATGGTGGACGATTCGAGTCGAGGGATAGGTTGGTCTAAAATTGAAGGTAGGTTGGAATCACGATTTCTTCTGTTTCGGCTGGGCCGGTCACCACCTCTCACGGCACGTCTTGAGCCTCTACTAACTGACTGTGAGAGATCGGATGAATTGGTGTTTACGCCTGCGCCACCAAATACTCTGATCATCCGGGGAGGCGGAAGACCTGAGCTGCCACCATGTGTACGGTCTGCTGTAAGTAGTCGTTCTGCTTGTAGTTGCTGCTCCTCGAATGCTCCAGTCTGTTCAACGATAGATCGATCCCGAGTACGACCAGAGCGATACTCGCCGATCTCCTGGTTGAAGGTCTCTAATGCACGAGCTGAAGTATTGCGGTTTCGCTCCGAGTTTAATAGATCCTGTAAATGTTGTAGCCGGCCGTGATGTCGGAGGAGTCGATCACTAGCCCTGCTTCCACGGGCCGGACGTCGTGAGGCAGGAGGAATAGGATAGTCGTAATTCCCCGACTAGTTCAAAAAGGTAAAGAAAGTCAACATGTGTAAGGCTAGCTAAAATTTCTGGGCCAACGAGATGAAGACTAATGGCTGCGGATCAAGCCAAAGAAATGTTCGATGCTAACGTACCATCCTGTGGAAGAAGGCAGCCCCGGTTAGTGGGTGTCTTGTATAAGGCGGCAGAAGAGGGGAAGTGTAAAGAGAACTATACCGGTCCAAATGTACGGTGTAGAGACAAAGGATAGTGATGAGGCGAAAATAGGGATAAAAAGATCTTCAATAAATGAGGTCTCAGACCGGGAGGCGCTAGCTGATCGGGAAACTGATGGGCGATGGCGGAGTGGTGGAAATGATGACAAGGAGGAGAATGAGGCGATAAGTACAAGTCTAAACGCCTTTTTGGTTTATCGATTACTGGTGGGGGCACGTGATGGCATCTAGGATTCCCCTTTGATTGCCTTACCTTCTTCACTTTATTCTCTTAGACTGTTTAAAAACACCCTGTTAAGGGATTATAGGTGCATATATGAATGCTGGTCACACATAAGCACTGCTTAGATACTTTCTCACCTTTCATTCTTCCTTAGTTTTACCTTTCCTCCTTACTGCAATTCCGGCCTCCCCTCCCCCCCACCTTGCATTGCATACATAGCTTCCTTCGCTCTCCACCTGAGCATTGAAAGCTTACTTTCTTATATTAATTGGCCCTTCGTCATTTTTATTTGTATTTCTAGCACTACCTTTGTCACCGGTATCCTCCCACCGTCATCGCTGCAATGGATCCGCAAAACCCAACCCAGTCCATCAGTGCGGGTGAGTCGTGAATGTTATTTCCCTCCCCTTAGAGGCCTCTGATCTTAGATCATATACCTAACACTGGAATGTGATAGACGAGATCGCCTTGTACGACCGTCAGATTCGTCTCTGGGGTGTTAAAGCCCAAGAAAAGTGAGTAGTGTACCCATTTATGCTGAACACCATGGTTCTCTCTTTTCCAGGTCTAACTATTTAATTGTACTCTTTTAGACTCCGATCCGCGAATATCCTCCTCATAACTTTCAAGGCTCTAGCAAATGAAGTGGCTAAGAACTTGGTGTTGGCAGGAGTAGGTAGTTTGACCATTGTTGACGATGGAATCGTCACGGAGGAAGATCTGGGTGCGCAGTTTTTTATCACGCAAGAGTCAGTCGGACAAAATGTATTACTGTCATCCTCTCCTTCATGATCGCCATTATGTGAGATATACTAAAACTGGACCAGCGCGCCCAAGCTGCAGCGCCTGCCATCCGCGCCATGAACCCCCGAGTCCAGCTCCATATTGATACAGAAAACATCCGCTCAAAGGCACCTGAGTTCTATGCTCAGTTCGACGTCACCATCGCGACCGAACTAGATTACACCATGTACACTACAATCAATGCGGCGTGTCGCATTGCCAACCGATCCTTCTATGCAGCAGGCCTGCATGGATTCTATGGGTTCGTCTTCGCCGATCTCATTCAGCACGACTTTGTAATCGAACGCTCAAAGTCTAACGCCCCGCCCAATACCCACGAAACTCCCACTCGGTCTATCCTGAATATCACTACTAAGCGCGAAAATGACAAAGTCATTGAAATGGTGACAAAGCGCGAGATATACTCTCCCCTCATCCTCGCAAATACCTCACCACTCCCAGAAGACTTCACCCGGCTTCCACGTCGCCGCAAACAAGTCACCCCGCTCCTCACCTGTCTCCGCAGCCTCTGGGAGTTCCAAAAGCTCTCTGGAGGTGGCCTCCCTACCTTCTCCCGCCAAGACCTTGAACTCTTCACAAAACTCGCCCGCGACGCTCACCAGGAGCTCAAACTTGACATCACAACCCTAGATTCAGAATTCTTGCGCACCTTCCTCCAAAATCTAGGCAGTGAAATCAGTCCCGTCGCAGCATTCGTTGGTGGTTCCCTGGCGCAAGACGTCATCAATGTCCTTGGTGCCCGCGAACAGCCTATTCAAAACCTCTTGCTATTCGACGGGGAAAAAACCATCGCACCCATTTATCCGCTACACCCATTTTTCCCACCTGAGATGGATACAGCGTTGGCTGCTGTTCCTCCTGTCGCGAATGCAATCCCGCTGGATGGTCAACCGGGTATGGGACCTCTTTGATTACGCGAGACAAGCATCACTACATCTTAAATTAATCAAAAGGAAGAAATGTGGGGTGGACAATTTAAAAGAAAAAAATAAATAAAATAAATAACAGGGGAAGAGTAGGAAAGAACAGATAAATGGACTTGGGCTGATAAGTAATTTCAAGCATAGCGAAGATGCAGGCTTGTAATTAGCCTTGGATAGGGCAGTAACAACCTTGCGTCAACTTTTTCGGGTTCAATTTCACGATGTGTACGATAAATTATAGATTAAGGGTTCAATTCAATACATGACCTTGATTTCTTTCTTTTCTGTACCTACCTATAGGAATAAGAAAGGATAATTGATAATAATAAGAAGTATCATAAGGCCTTACAAACTTGGACTTAGTATGTACTTATGGTCAATTAGTAGTAGGTAGGGAAGTCTTCTATACCCTAACCCCGTGAAACAGACAAATTGGAACTTAAAAGGACAAAGAAAAAAAAAAGGAAAAAGATATAATTATAAAATTGGTATAAATAGTATATAGTATAATATCCGTAGGTATAACTGAACAAACTACCTAGTAGCCCATATACGCCCAAGAAACACCAGCTTGTAAGGAATAAACAATATCAAATCGAATGAATAACTGAAGGTTCAGAGAAGAAGTCAGTAAAAAAAAAAAAAAAAAAGAGCATGAAGCTCAAATGCTGTTACACCATGTAGTATGTCAATTATCCATAAAAACTGGAGGGGAAAAAAAAAGGCGGTGGAAGATTATGGCCATTAGGAAGGAATTTTTATAGAAAAGAGGGGCAAGAATTTACATCTCGATTAACTTGGGAATTTGTTTTCTCTCTCTCTCTCTCCCTCTCTCTCTTTCTTAAGCCTCTTTTGCGACAAGAGGAACGCTCTCCTCATCTTTAACTTTCCTGGGACCTAGAAGACTCCTTTCATTGGTTGGTGTTTTCGCATCATCTTCTTCGTCCGAAATGAGGCCCTGTAGCTCGAACGCCTCTGCGTCCTGGATCCGCTGGGCCTCAGATTGAGAGCGGGCATGGCCGTTCATGTATGATTCATTCGATATGGCAAAGGCAGATAACGAAGGGCGAGTGCGGTGGCCCTTGGAGCGAGACGGGCCTTGGCCCGCATCTTCTTCTCCCGAAAAGCTGGAGTGGGCCGGTGCTTCAGCAGATTCAGGCCAAGCATGGACAGCGTAGATGTGGAGGAGGATATTAACGACTGGTTAAGTTGAGAGATGTTAGCGCTATGATTTGAAGTATCTTTTGGGAGAATGGTTGAGGAATATAAAACATACATAAGAAAAGGACAAAAGCGATGCTGTATAGAATCAAAATGTATGAGACGTGTGTGATTCCGGCATCGTGTAAAAGCTGCATCTGTTCTTCTGTGGCACCCATGAAGAGAAAACCGGAAGCATACAGAAGCTATGCTAGAGTTAGCCTTATAATTTCCTTTTCTCTTGTCTTGTCTTTTCTTTTTGATAAAAATTTTCGTTTCAATGAAGGTCACTTACGAATGGTGTAAGGTATTGGAAGCTGTTCGGGTCCGATCCGTCCATGCTGACAGCACCCTCGTCCTTGAGCACGAAGGAGATCTCAATAATCCTAGTAAGAGCAGCAGCCATCAAGGTATATCCAAAGATGGCGTGGACCATGGTGCTAATCATCAAGGTCTGCGCGTGGCCAGACATGGCATATCCAGTAAGGCCAATGACGATGGCCGGAATGAGATTTCGCTTGGGTCGACCATTGCGCTTTCGACTCATCCAGATACCCAAGAGACCGGCGCACCACCAAACAACGCCCATTGTGGTATGTTGCAAGTCATTATGCACCCAGGGCCCACCCCAACGATGTTCCGTGAACGTGTTGACGCATCCCCAAGCGGCGATGACTAGCGAATCGAAGAACTCCTGGCTTCGGCCGGTGCGTCGCAGCCAGTACTGGCCAACGAGAAGGAGAATGGTGAGTAGAATTCCGTAGGCGATAAAGGCACTGCCCATGATGAAGTGTGCTAAACACTGTCCCAGATGGTCGTCACGGCAGAAACCCATCGCGGCGATTCCTCCAAAGAGCATCTGAACCCAACTCACGACGGGCATCGCTTTGCCAAGGATGCCGTGAAGAACAACAATAACCCGACGAATCCGACCATTGATTCCCTTCGAAAGATGAAGCTTAAGATAAAGACCGAGCACAACCTGCACCACCAGCAGGAGCATCAAAATATTAGCGAATGAGGCGTGGGCATTTTTGGCAAATTGACGGCCTTTATGCGCATGTCCGAGGAAGTAGGCAAGGATGGCGATAATGGTTCCAACGATTTGGACGGGGACGTGCCATCGTGAGCGTACAATCTATTCCCAGGAACAATCAGTCACTTGTTTCTTTTCTAAATGAATGGTCCGTTTTCCCCAATAGAGACTATACATACCCCCAAAACCATACCTAAAGGGAAGATAATGCCAAAGGCAACCCCCATAAGAACCATGTGAATCCATAGTGTTGAGTCCTAATGTTGTGGTTAGTCCGCCCGTCTAAAAGTGAAATAGAACGTGTTCATACAATGGGATCTTCGGAGACGGCTGCACCATCGGGGACACTCTCATGTCCGCCATGGGCTAGGACGGGGGAAATAAGGAGAAGAGAGCCCAGGACCCCTCGTAAATCAAGGGGACGAATCATCGTGGATCTTTTGTCGCCGATGATATTGATAGATGAAAGAGGGACGAGGAAGGGGATAGAAAGAACCAAAATAACTGACAGAAGATGACGGGCCCTGGAGGCGCACGACGATTCCGGGAAGTGGGAAACTCTACGGGAGCGTCTCGGATTGGCCGGCAGGGGGTGGATGTAAAAAAAAAAAGAGGTACGTAAGTTTCTCTAGGTAACTAACTAACTCTCAACTAACTAAGATTATAATAATGACTAGGACTATTTACTATGGGTTAGCGGATCATATAAGGAGAGAGAAAAAAAAAAGAATTTGATGAAAGAGGGAAAGAAAGAAAAGAAGAAGAAGAAGAAGAAGAAGAAGTAGTAGAAATTTACCCAAGTTATTACGGATGTTTGAAGAACCATTTTCAACCAACCAAGGCTCACGTAAAATTAAATACAATAAAGAGCTCTGGTTGGTCCGTTTACTCTTGATCACATACTACTACTTAAGCACTCTTACCTTCGCATATCACGGTATCCTAATTCCTACTACATCAAGCCTTCCACGCTCGAGATAGCTATCAAATAGGTAAACTCTTCTCATCTTATTGCTATAATGTCAAGCCCTCATCAAAACTCCGCTGGAGACGAACCTCTCACTCCCGAACAAAGATCTAGATCCAAAAAAGAGGTATGTAACCCTCCTCATCCTCATCCTCCTTCTCCTTCTCCACCGCCACTACTAATGGAAAATGGAAAAAAGAAATGTTTAAAAAAAGGAAAAGAAAAGGAAAGGCTAGCTAACCTAACCCCAGACTGCCCTCCGCACATCAATTGCAGAAATAGAAACCAAAGTAAACGATGTTGAGCGTCAAATTGCTGAGACGAAAGCTAAATTAAAGTAAGCTTCCCGATGGATCAAAAACATAAATAATAAAAGAGTGGGGATTGGGAAAGGGGTAAATGGCCCAGTTCCCCCAAAAAGAAGGTAAAAAAAAAAAGGTGCACTTTATTAATAGTTCCTGTTCCAATCCTACGACGGGTTTATATTATTATTCAAATCAAATATTCATATGTATTAAACGCGAGAAACAAACGGAGGGGATTTATTATGTTTAAAAAAAAAGCCCATCAAAACTAAAACTACCTAGGAACGACCCCGCCGATACAGTCCAGCGACATATCCGTCTTCTTCATGAATACAATGAGATTAAAGACATCGGTCAAGGTCTGATGGGCCTCCTTGCTGATGCGCGGGGTGTCCGACAAATCGACGTACAGAGGGAATTTGGGGTGGGCGACCGAGATTGACGGCCTTGATGTTTGCAAGTGGAACATTCATAGGGTAAATGGGTACCACTAACTTCCTACACAAAATTGTACTGTATACTGGAGCGAAATATTGTTTTGAATCATTTTGAAATCTATGGTAGAGCAGAGTTTCTGCCGAGCGAGATCGCGAGATAATGTGAAAATCTAACATCATAGAACCAACATTCCCAATGAAAACTTATCCCTGAAAAATAAAACGGCAGTATAAAAGAGATGTGACCAGAGAGGAAAAAAAAAAAAAAAAAAGGGAGATGGAGATGGAGATGGAAACAAAAAATACATTATGAAGAGGAAATATGTGAGCGATGTATAGGTTATGAGAAATATATGCAAAATGGTAGGAAAGAGGACGAGCTTGAAGAGAAAAAGAGAGAGGGAATTAAAATAAAAAAAACAAATACTACAAAAATGTGAATTAATGGCCTTTGCCTAGGCTCTGCAGGTTGACCAATTCATAATAACGGCCCTTGCTTCGAATCAATTCGTGGTGATTTCCGCTTTCAACGATCTTGCCTTGATCAAAGACGTAGATGATATCGGCCTTCTGGATTGTGCTTAGTCGGTGGGCCACGGCAATCGTTGTTCGTCCCTGAGCGGCAGCATCCAGTGCTGCTTGCACAACCTTTTCTGATTCAGAGTCGAGAGCAGACGTGGCTTCATCGAGGAGGAGGATCTTGGGATCGCGCAGGAGAGCTCGAGCAATGGCAACACGTTGTTTCTGTCCTCCTGAAAGCATACCTCCCTTGCTACCGACAACAGTATTAAATCCGTCCCTAAGGCATCGCACTTGTTAGTTGACTGACAAGCAGGACGGAGAATGAAATGGAAATAGAACTTACGGAAGAGACATGATAAAATCATAAATATTGGCGTCCTTGCAGGCCTGAATCAAAGCCTCTTCCGGTGCATCGTCCTCAGCAATACCCAGCAGGATATTATCTCTGATTGTGCCTTGATACAAGGTTGGCTCTTGGCTAACAAGGGACAAAAAGGACCGATAAGAGTTGACATTTAGTTTGCTGATGTCCTTCCCATCCACAAGGATATTTCCAGCAATTGCGTCATAAAAGCGCTCGAGGAGGGCAATGGTGGTACTCTTACCGCATCCACTAGGCCCGACTAAGGCAATATACTGGCCGGGCTTCACGGTTAAATTCAAGCCACGGAGGACAGGTTGCTCAGGGCGAGTTGGATATCTGAAATGCACATCTCGGAATTCAACGTGCCCTTGCACGGACTCAAGCTTCTCACCCTCCTCAGACCAGATATCAATGGTAGGTCGTCTGTCAAATAGTCTTCGGAATTCAGCAGCCGCATTCTTCGCCTTTCCCATGTCCGGTGAGAAAGAGAAGACGGTACCTGCGGATTGGGCACCAAAAAGAATCTCCGAGAAGCAAACAAAGAAGCGGAAAATTGTGTATTCATGGCGACCCAAAAGAGTACCTCCATACCAAAAGCCGAGCGCAACACAGAAAAACACAAGGGCCTGTGAGGATGCGTATAATATAGATGATTTCAGAACAGAAATTAGACTTTTTCTGCCTTGTTGCTCAAGTTGACCATGGTACATCTCCCAAACATCAACTTCGCGAGTGAGAGAGGCGACTGTGCGGATGGATGATGTTGCCTCACAAGCAAAGCCGGCAGATCCTTCATATGCGAGTTTGGATCGCTGCTGAAATTGTGCAAGCATGTAGAAGCGATAAAACCCACAAGCCAAAAGGACAGGCACGACAGAAATACAAACTAATGCTAGCTTCCAGCCGATAGCAAGAGCGATGACAATTGACGCACCTAGCGTGGTGGAGGTCATCAATATGGTTCCCAATGTCACACCACTAACGCCGGACAGATGCTTTGTTTCTGTTGATAGGAACGATGTCAAAGCACCGGTGCTATTCTCCTCCTTGTCAAAGAAGGAGATATCTTGACGGAGGATGGACCGGAAGGCTTCACCTCGTGCACGTCGAATAAGCCTCTCCGAGCTGATTGCGAAGGCAGTTCCGTTGATAGAGAGGGTGATAAACTGGACAATTCCAACCACAAAGAACATGAGGGACCAGAAATTCGCATCATGACGGAGTTGGTGAAACTGTGTCTCAGGCATCGAAAGCGTGCTGATTGCTTTGGCGTACAGCACAGCCTGGGTTGGTTGACCACCACCAGCTAGGAAGGCAAAAACAAGGCCGACAAGCATATATCCAATCTCAGGACGGTTGAAAGAGGCAATGAATTTGACCAGTGTCCAAAGTGAATATTTCTTGGCTACTTCTGGCTCTCGTTTCGCAAGAATTGCGCTTGAAACCGATTTTTGGGTACCAATACGGCCGAATTCCGCCTTTTCATCAAGAGAGTCAGTGTCGCTGCTAGCGGTTTTAACTTTGGCAATATCCTCCTTGGCGATGCCATCACCTTCAACATCATCGCCGGCATCAAGAGCTGCAGCCTCCTTTTCTTCATTGATACGTTGGGCCTCTACAAGCTTATAGTAGGTGCCCTGGCGGTCAACTAGTTGATCATGAGTGCCCTGCTCAACAATCTTGCCCTCGACCAAGCAAACAATGTTGTGGGATGATTTGATTGTGGATAAGCGGTGAGCAATGACAATCGTAGTGCGACCTTCGGCAGCTTTTTCAAGGGCGGCTTGGACAACACCTTCGGATTTGGTATCCAATGCTGATGTAGCTTCGTCAAGTAGCAGAATCTTTGGGTCGCTAACAACAGCACGAGCAATAGCGATGCGCTGCTTTTGGCCACCAGAAAGGAGAAATCCCCGTTGACCAACATTAGTTTCGTAGCCCTCAGGTAGACCTGTGATAAAGTCATGGGCATTGGCCATTTTTGCTGCATTTTCGATAAGCTCCCGGACCTTCTCCTCTGTCTCATTCTCGAATTTTGTGCCAATAAGACCGTGTCGAATATTTTTATAGATAGTAGTACCAAAAAGAACAGGTTCCTGACTGACCAAAGAGACCTGCTGGCGTAACCAACGAAGGTTGAGATCTTGTATATCATGGCCATCTAAGAGGACAGTACCTCGCACGGGAAAGTAGAAGCGCTCTACAAGTCCAACCACAGTACTCTTTCCAGAACCAGAGGGACCAACAAGCGCCGTGGTTTTTCCTGCAGGCATTTTCAGGGACACATCCTCCATCACAGTTACCTCTGGTCGTGAGGGATAGATATGTTTGACATGGCAGAACTCGATGTTACCTTCAAAATTGTCGAGCTTGGCTCCCTCTTCTGAATATGGATCTAATGGCGACTGGCGATCGATTGTTCCAAAAATCTTCACAGCGGCGGCCACGGCGTTGGTAAATGCTTGCCCATTGGGACTAACATTTCCCAAGCTGAATGAACCAATCAAGATAGACATGAGCACAGTGAGGACATCTCCAACATCGAGCTCACCATCGACAAGGAAACGGGAGCCCATCCAGAAACCAAGACCATAGTTAGAGAACATAAGCCCGAACATGGCACCAACCATGATGCCAAGAATTGTTTGATTCTTTATTCCCCACTTCTCAGCTTCAGCCAGGTGGACTTCATATTGTTTGGCGAGCTTATCTTGGGTGCCAAAGGCCGTGGCATTTCGAATCGAGCTAATAACCTCCTCTGCAACAGTTCCACCAGCGCCGGTACTTTCGAGGGCCTTTTTGCTGTATTTGATGATAAACCGCGATCCACCTCCCATTGTCACAACCAGGGCGACAATTGTCGAGCTGCAAATCAATGCCAACTTCCAATATTTGATGTATGCGATGATAAAGGCGGTAATAAAAGTTGAGATAGCCGTCAGGGTCAGACCAACCTTCTCCGAGACACCATCTTGGATAAGGTTCGTGTCACCAGTGATACGAGTTGTGACCTCGCCGGCACCTAGTTTGTCGAAATAAGCAATGTTTTGTCTTAGGATGGATTCAAGATAATGCTCGCGGATCTTTTGGGTAACATGTTCTCCGGTATAGATGAAGCCGACGGTGCTGATGTACACGGTGACAAACTCGCCAATGCCGAGATAAATGAAATATAATACATTCTCTACCAATTTGTCATAGAAGGCATCATAACTAATCCTGTCAAGCATGATATCTTGAAAGACGGAGGCTAAGGAACCAAAAAGAATCTAGGAAGAATTAGTCAACACGAGTTGGAGAGCAGGGGATGGGCTGTACACACTGTGAAAAGGGGCAATGCTGCCCCGGCAGCAATTGCGCAAATACTGCTCACTGCGAGGATGAGCAAGTCAGTTCTTGAAGCATATCGATAAAGTCCAAAAAAAGACACATTCGATTTGTTCTCGTCGAGTTGTTTTTTCAATATTTGTCTCTCCTCCTCAGGTAAGTGGGCTAAAAGAGCTTCAACATCATTAACCTCAACTGCATTATTGCTAGAAGATGTTTGGGGAGGAGTTTCATTCTTGTGATCTGCTGGAATAGCTGTTGAACTTGAGGCTGATGAATGGTCTTGGGAGTTCCGCTTTTCGGTGACGGCTAGCGGGGAAATGGTGCTCTCTTTCTCGGATGCCTGGGCAGTATCGCTCACGCTCCCTATGGGAGGGGGATCATCCTCTGGTTTTGACATGCTGTATGAAACTAGAAGTTATCGAAGCTTCCCAGAGTAGACGAACGAACAGGGCTTAATCAAGGTTGTATCTCAAAGCGCCATGAAGGACTGAAACCGAGGTGGAAAAGAGTGACAAACGGTAAAAAAAATAAAAAAAAAATAATAACAATAAATAAACAATTATATTTCAAGATAAAAAGTATTTGATTTGATCTACTTCAAACCAAAATGGTGAAAAGCCGACAAGATGATAATCGTACTTGTCAGAAAATGCGACCTTAGGCGCAAATGGATTCGATAAGGAACCCAGGAATGTTTACGGACAGGTTTCGGGGATGCAAGGTTGAAGAATAATGATATAATAATGGCCGGAGACGAAAAGACTTTCAGGAAGACTGGAGCAATTGAAAGGGGGACCTGTTACTCTAATGTAGGAATTATTATTATTTTATTTTTTTAATTCTATCACTTGTTGGGAGGAGGAGGTAATAATAATAACTTAGTCCCTGCTTAGTCCCGAAAACGTAAATGATCTTTCTTACTCCGTACATTTGGACCATCAATTTAGTTAGCTTATGGTATTTATTATTTTATTATTATTAGGCTTTTTTTTTTTTTTTAAGCCCACTCGCCCCGGAATTCCCATATCCCGATGCCTCATTTTGTGCAAATGATCAACTCCATCTCAAATACAAGGTTTTGTAACATTTCCTTCCATAGTTACCTGCGCAACACAACATCTGGTCTCCAAGACCTAATTTTTTTTTTTTTTTTTTTTACTCTCAAGTTGATAGTCATAGGAATATTATTATTAGCATACTTGATCCAAACTGCTATCCTCGTGGTAAAATTTCTCCGATATTGCATTAATTATTTATTCCCCCCCTCCCCTTTAAACTTCGACACGGAGCATAATTCATTCCCATGGACGACCGGGAAAGATGATGTACTTAGGTACTGTATCATCATGTAAAGGCGGGATCAAAGCCGCCACTCACGTCCTGTTCGTTGTCGACCGACCCCGACCCTGGAATTTGAAAACCCTATTCGGGACACCCGAAAGGCGACTGAGGCAGGGCTTTGATTTGAGTTCTTGATTATCAGGTAACTAATATGCTGACCGTGACACGTACATTCAAGGTTGCAAGACAAAAAGGCATCATGATTACCTGCCTAGGTATGAGTCATGATCTTGCATAAAAATAAGAGTCAAATCATCCGGTCCTTTCGTTAATATTAATATTATTATTTATTTACATGGTCAAAAATTTTTATTTTTTTTTTTGTTTTTGTAGATGGCTTGAAGCTAAGAATTATTCGCCTTAGTATTGTTCTCAGGTCTCACTTTGGTAGCGAGATTCATGTTAAGATCAGGGATACCCAATAAGATATTGACCCCGATCATATTGCTCTTCTTCCTAATTTTAAGATGAGGGGTCACCGCGATGGATAGCGCCAATTAAAATAGAACGAAAGAGAAAGAGAAAGAATAATGAATGAAAAAAAAAATTATACAGAAAGCAAATGATAAGGAGAGAAAGAAAAATGGAATAACTAGTGTAGATTTAGCTTTAGCAAAACCATGTAGTAGCGATGTACATGTACACACAATGATGTCTACCTACAATGATAATCCAATATCAAAGTCCCATACGCTCAAGAGCAAATCACTGCAGCAAACCGTTTCCTCTTTGATTAGTTCCTAGATGGCGGCGCCTTTTGCCTAATTAAAGTCTCAGATACATCGGGTAATAATGAACGATGCAGCAGGCACTAACTACTATGTTTCCATTAATGTTCTGTAAGATTCTGGGGACGGGTCCTCTCAGGTACGTGGTATTTATTATTATTACACAGTCCTTTAAGAACCGAGTCATAAAACGTCTGTACAAGTACATACATTGGTAGGTAGTTATGCCCCACGATGTCGGTACGTCGGCGCTTATAGGCCCCGGTCCCATTAGTAGTGTGATTCACGACCTCCCAAATCGAGAATAATTGTGGGATCCCGTCGAGCTTCATTGGTTCATCTAAAACTCCCGGATGGGGACGAGGAGGACCGAAGGAAAGCATCTAGACATGTACATCATGGATCGCTAGTCCTATCATAGATGAAATAGTTTTTGACGAAACACTCCAAGCCCCCTTCTCTTTTCTTTTTCAGTAGGGAACTTTCAACTCATTAACCAACAAGTAGTCACACTGACTAAGAATGCAACAATGTATGATGGGGGAGCGCTGGGATGAGTCTTAAGATATACACACCTGTAGTCATCTGAGCCTAGGTTAGTTTGACGGGACTTTATTCGGATGTTAGCTTTACCCGGGGTATTAAACCCGAAAATATTCTTAGGTTCCGAAGGGGGGTGTTGGTGGAGGACGAAGTTCCAGGTTATCATGTACATATGAGTGCTACATAGTTGCCTAGGGTTAAACAAGGCGAGAAACGTGTACTCGCTATCAGCCTAGGTAATGTTGATGACGACGGAGTTTATCTTGGGAAATCATTAATCTACCTTACGTATAGGGGACGTCGTGTGCCTAAGTCAGGCAGCATTAATAGATTGATTAACGTTGGATCGCAATTTTCGAACTGGCCGAAACCCGCGGGCGCCGACATGATGTGGACTCAAACTTAAAAAAGGTCGACCAAGCCGATCGTTACATCCATACAACGAGACCTCTCCTCTACGACTAGAACAGTAGAAGTTGTCTGTCAACAGTTGTTAAACTTACTACTTAGTTTAACTTGTTAGGTACCGCCACCTGCATACAAGATTGGAGACATCCAAACAAAACTAGCCATGGCGTTTAGATGAAAACTAACTCCAACATAAGCTAACGAAACTATTTCCTAACCCCCTTTTTTTTTTAAGAGAATACGAGGTGGCATCGCTTCCCCAGCCGATTGGAGGGGGTATCTTCAATGATGACTGGGCATACAACACCGAAGAAAGATGCTTTATTTTCTCAATACCTTGATTTGAATCGGAGTCTGTGACCGCTGTTTAAAATGAGATAGGTATTAGGTAGATAGTTCCAAATGCCAGATACAATAATAAGAATAACTGCCCTCGTAAGTGCTTCACAGTTCCTTTTTAACTCTTCTTCAGCCTACGGTAGGTAGTAGGTTGGTATCATCAAGCACGCTTTTTATAGCTGTCTGATTGCGTAAATCAAACAAAGCAATCGTTATTATTAGAACTATATCATCAATTATTCCCCAGCAAGTGATGATCAATAATAATAATGACCAGGATGAAAAACAAGACTTGTAAAGAAGTCCACTATTTAAAACAATCTGACCCACTCTCGGAAAAATCCGAATGTATGAAAAATCCTCCCTTCATCTCAATTTCATCTTCGGTAACTAGTCACTACTAAGGGAAAAATGATGCTGTGAGCTTAAAAGTGCTCCGTATATAACATCCTGTAAAATAAGCACAAATAATAAATAAAATTCATCTAAAGTTAAAATCAACCCATAAAGCATAAATCTGAAGTTAGAACTTAGCGATGCTTGATCCGAAACCTGTTGCGGATATTCCGTCCCAAATTAAGATTTTCTTTTTTTTTTTTAAAAAAAAAAACCTAAGACTGAAATTTCGAGCCTCAGGCAGCATGTTACACGTGACCTCGACGAAGCGAAGCGCTAAACCCTGCCCGCACAAAAAACCACCACTATCATAGACCCGTGAAGCCGGTCGACAACCTCACTATTGCCAGTCCACACATCAAGCTCGCCGTCGCGACAAGTCATCAAGATGCCGGTTAGCAGTCCTTCCTCTTCCCATCTCCAACACTGCGATGTTCTATTTATCACTTCCGAGAAAAGGGATCCTGTTTTACCTCCCGTCTGAGACCGGAGGGGTGTTTAGCAGGAAGGAACCCTTGAGATGGAACAAATCATGACAAAGTAGAAAAAGAAGAGAGAGAAACATGTTTGGCTAACGCATTATATATCTTTGCTTTTTGAAATTATAGAGCCACAAGAGTTTCCGCACCAAGCAGAAGCTTGCCAAAGCGCAGCGCCAGAACCGTCCTATCCCCCAGTGGATTCGTCTGAGGACCGGCAACACCATCAGGTAAATATTTTGGAACTTCTTATTCATGTCCCTCTCCGGAGAACGCACATTTCCACCCTGTATGAAATTTAAGATGAGACAAGGGGAAAGTCATGGAGATAACCACTACCACCACAACTTCTCATCTTGATATCTTGTCTCAAATTTCCCAGCCCAAAACAAAAGAAAAAAAAATCAACTACTAGGAGGAGATTTTTTGAATTATTCATACAATGAAAACAAGAACTAGAGCTAATCACTTCTCTTCTCACTCTTCAGATACAACGCCAAGCGCAGGCACTGGCGCAAGACCCGTCTCGGTATCTAAATATGTGCACGGTTTTCCATCCCTTCCGGCCGATCGAGATGTCTACATTTCCCCGGGATTATTTCGTTCAATTGTGATACCGCATATCCTTTTCTCAAGCTCGCTATCAATAATTTGCACATTATGGACTCTTTTCCTCTCTATTATCTCTATCCAACAATTACCTCAACCTCTCACCGTTTTCTTTGAGCCATCTCGGAATGTGTATTTCTCTCGATCAAGCAAACAAGCAAATATCATTCTAGGGTAGTTGGGACAGATGATTAAAGATATTCTTAGTGGAGAGACAGAGGATGTTCTGTGATGAAAACTCGTTTCTATGTTTTATTTCCTCCCACATGAACTTGCAAATTATGTATACGAGTTTTTTTTCCTCATTTAAAAAAAAAAAAAAAAGGGTACAAATCGAAAATTATGATGGATAATGAGCATTGAACGAAAATGATTTCATTGGGGATTTTCTTTCACTTAAATATTGCCAATCTTCATTGGTTTAAGTCTCTTAAGAGTTGTAGGTAGGTAGGTGTGGCATTTCGGAAAAGGTTTCTCGTAATCCTGTATTTGTCTATTTCCCCCACCATAGTGTCTCGAGCCCACCAGCACTGATACCACCTTACTGTCGGTAGCAAATTCCGGCAGAAATGCTATTGCAGTCAACCCTCTCATCAACAGGACAGGAGTGCTCCCGTTGCCGACTCCCTTCATCGATTTCTGAATAGCGGGAGCAGAAGTGATATGAGTAAAGAAATAAATGTAGAGCAAGGAAACGTATATCTCAGGTATCAATTAAGTGTCGAATTTTGGGGACTTAGGACGTGATCCTCGCA
This sequence comes from Aspergillus sparsus, assembly GCA_027569235.1. NCBI lineage: Eukaryota > Fungi > Ascomycota > Eurotiomycetes > Eurotiales > Aspergillaceae > Aspergillus > Aspergillus sparsus. Next base: position 86,434 of record JAPDES010000035.1, read on the forward strand.
TCGAGGTCTCGTCCTTTGGCATTAACTAAACAAGCCACCTATCTTCTTAAGCTCCTTCGTTCATCACTCGACTTGTAACCAGAAGTTGAAACAACTGGCAAAACCAAGTAAGAAAGAAAAAGCGGCTGAGAAAAGGAAAAGAAAAGAAAACATAGAAAAGAGAAAATAAACCAAACGCCGTTGAACTGCCAGCATGTTCTTCACTAACCGGAATCCGACATCGTCCAGACGGCGGATATAAATGAAGCAACAGTGAGGTTATTTGAAAAAAAATTTAGCGGCTATAGTTAATTAAAAAAAGTCAGTGTTGAAAGACGGGGGAGAGAATTACAATGAATCTAGGAGGAAAGCTTACTCTTCAGCCCATTCATTCTCGCGACGAATCTGATCCTCCTCCTCTGGAGTGAAGTCGTTCTGAATGTTAAAGGTCTTACGGATTTCTTCGGGGGATTTCCCCTTGATCATGTTGGCAACAGTCTTGCAGCCAACATCTAAAAGCGCCTTAATATCAAGATAGTTCGCAGCCTGTTTATAAAAACTGTTAGCTCGCAAGGTCAAGAAATTCTTTTTACAGCCACACGCACAAGAATGATCTCGAACAGCATTTCCTGGTCCACCTGCATGAACTTTTGATCCCACTCATCGATATCAGTGGTCTTGCGACGCGAGTCATCATCGTCACTGGCGCTGGGGGGGTCATTCTTGTGCTGGGTGCACCATTCGATGACCTTCTTCAAGACAGCTTCATTGACCTGAATGGGTTGAAATCAAGGTTAGCGAGTAACTCGCGATGGGAGCTGAGGCTTTCAGGGCGCATGACTAACATTGGGGATAGGAATAGCCTCGGTGGCGTCACCAAGATCCTCCAGCATGTTCTTGATGAGGAGGGAGCGCTCAGCGACATCACGGTCTAAAATAGGAAGCGAGGAGGCGTTAGTTTGCTGTCTTGGAAAATATATCTTGTCGATTTTTATTTTTATTTTTTTTTTTTTTACTAATGCCGCGTTTGTATTTCTGGTAGAATGTCCGTTCGACTTACCGACAGTCAAATCAACACCATCGGAACTAGTGAGAACAAGGGTAGAGGCGCTGGCCATCTTGAATATCTAGAAAGAATGATGATACATGATTAGAATCTCTTTGGCTCCAATCATAATTAAACTTTGGGTGCGATGGGTGAACGTGAGATTTGTGTAGTTGGCTCGAGTCCAGATATGAGGGGTAGGCACTGAGCGGGGAGAGGGACAAGGGACTTACTGGAGATGTGATTTCAAGCACAAAGTCAAAAATACAAACAATGTGGGTATGAATGTACCAATCTACACGAATGTAGAGATATTCTCGCAGAAAAGGTGGTGGTGGATCGAAGAAGATTGGTTTTCAGGAGAAGAAAGGAAGAGAGAGAGGATTAGAAGGTAATAATAAAAGAATTGTGATATCGTAGGCAGGTAATAGGTAATGACCAGGTGCTCCTAGGCAGGCATACACTAGGCTAGTTTTGTAGTGCTGCTCCTTGGCAGGTGGGTAATCCTGGTGTAATACACTGTATACAATTTCTTAATAATACCTACCAATTTACTGAACTCCGGATGGAGTCGCTCTTCTTCTCCGGATTCAGACGTGAATCTTCCGTTTCTTCTTTCCCCACTCCAGGCAAACAGTTCAGCCTTTATGTCTGCCTTGTCTAGTGATATTGATGTAGTGATTATTTAATATTTAATAATATTACCTAGATTCTTAATTGTATTTAATGACTTATACCTTATCTAGCTTCTTCTAGCGCTATACTCACTCTTTCACTCTTTATAAAGCTCACCACCTCCTCTATTACAACTACAATTATCTGTCACACTATGTTATTTTTTATTTATTTATTATTTTGATTTTATCTGTTTGTTTATTTGTTTCATTTTTACATTTAAGGAGTCTTCAACTCGGGTCTATGTTGCTAAGCGAATTTACTCGTATTCTGTTGCCCGATCGACGTGATTTACTGCCATAAATCATGGGGCACACTTTCATTGTTGGATGGCACTCTCCTGATCCAATGCCTAGCAAGGGCGAGAACGTGGATGACCCCTTCCTATAGACTACCTAGGTACCTAGAGAGCGTACAATTGACGTTGCCACCTCCAGAAGGGAAAAAAAAAACACCTAGCTCAATATTTGAGGAAGCTACGAGGAAGAGGCTAGTGGACTTGAGGCCTTGTTTATGAAATTGTTATGCCTAGGTGCGTTACAATAATAGTATGAAGTATAAGTCGTGCGTTGCGGCTCTGGGGGTGGAGAAATAAACGGAAAGAAAAAGGAAAGACAAGAAGACTAGGTACGTACTACTACCCAGTTCCAGAAGCTTTCCTGTTGAAAGAAGAGGTTTTTTTTTTTTTTTTGAAATAAATAAAAAAAAAAAAAAGGGGGGGGAGTAGGTAATTATACAAAAGCACAAGTAAAATAATAACAATAATAATAATAATAACAGTAATAATGTGAATAATTCCCATCACTAACTGGACTGATTAAAGTGACCCACTCTGGTCTGATCTTCTTCAACTATCCCCATGAAATTCCAATAGTAGTGTTTGTTGGCAGTGATATCACCCCTCTCCCTCATCCCTCAACGCGTTGTTGGTCCACTGAGAATCCCTCAAAGACAACTTGCGAGGAACAAATCTTATTCTCACCTATGAACTCCAATCCCTAAGCTCATCTTATTTCCCTTTTTTTCTTTTTTTTTTTTTTTTTACTCTTCGCTTTGACAAAAGTTTTTTTCTGATTCCATACCTGTCATTCTTGTGTTTTTGTTTTTATTTTCATTTTTATTCTTCTTCAATTTTGGGTTTTCCCTTGGGAAACATCTTCCTCATGTCATCGCGCAATGATCCTTGATCGCTAACAATCTCCTTCTGATGCAGTAGGCATGTGCAATACTAGACATACTCTAACATAATACCACTTCTTCTTCTGCTTCCACTTCTATCTCTCCTTCATCCCTCCATCATCCATCAATTTTCCAAGTCATGTGGAGACGTACATATTTGCTTCTACTTTTAATCCGTGTGTATTTTGCGCTGAGCCCAAGTTACCTCCACCCTGATGAAAATTTCCAAGGTCTTGAGGTTTTCGCAGGTAAGTTGGCTTATCTTTTGCTATACATTTTTTTTTAAACCCTTAGACATGGTTGCTTCTCTCGTGTGGGGTCATTTGACAACCTGACGACGGATTCCTATCCGCATTGTGCAGCTGAATCCCACCACATTATAAGCTCAACAACAGTGCGCCTTGACTTTCTTTCCCCGATGACTTACAGCTTTCCTTCTAGGTCGTACTCTCGCATTCCCGTCCCGACTAACATGGGAGTTTACCGCCGACCGCCCGATTCGTAGCATCTTTCCGCTATGGCCTATTTACGACGTGCCGATGAACTTCCTGAAATGGTTCTATACTGAGACTGGAACGGAAAGCCCCCCTCCACAGTTGGTATACTATGTCGCGCGAGGTGTGATGTTTCTTTTGAGCTTCGTACTAGAAGACTGGGCCGTGCATGAGCTAGTACCTCTCCCGCGTCATCGACGGGCAGCCGTGGTGCTAGTGGCATCGTCGTACGTCACCTGGACTTATCAGACGCACACCTTTTCCAACTCCCTCGAAACCCTCCTAGTCGCCTGGGGCCTGGTATTGATTCGCCGCATTGTTGAGAATAAGGTTAGGATTGTTGGCAAGTGTGGGAAGAATATACAAGCTGATGGTTATTGGTAGCGGCGGTCCTCTTTATTTTCCTGCGCTGTGCTAGCTTTTATTTGCGTGGCCGGCATCTTCAACAGGATAACGTTCCCTGCTTTTCTCGCTCTTCCCGGTCTACAGCTACTACCTCACTTTTGGCGCAAGTGAGTGTTCCCCTGAGACCTCTATACTTCCGCCCCCATCGGGTCATTAACCTTGTATTAGGCCGCTATCCTTCCTTTCCTTCGTTGCCTTTGGCCTCATCTTCTTTTGCGTTGCCGTCGTCGTAGATACGGCATTTTACCGGCCGTCGACATCATTCTGGGACATCCTATCGTCGCCTATAATCACGCCCATCAATAATCTCCGATATAACACGGATAGCTCAAATTTAGCTCTCCATGGACTCCATCCCAACTACCAGCATTTTATAGTCAACCTGCCCCAACTTCTCGGGCCGGCACTTGTTTCAATAGGTTTATCTATTTGCAGCCTACGAGCCATCCCACCTTGGTTGAAGAACTCGCGGGCCATTTCCGCGTTTTCTGCCACCGCCATGTTATCAATTTTCCCGCATCAAGAACCCCGGTTCTTGATTCCCTGTGTCCCCCTGGTCCTCAGCTGCCTGAATATGCGAAAGTCACGCTTGTTCTTAACCGCCTGGATAGCATTCAATGTTGCACTAGGGTTCCTGATGGGCGTATACCATCAGGGTGGGGTTGTGCCAACTCAACTTGCAATGCCATCTATCGTATCCGCCAGTACTGATAGATGGGAAGTGCCTTCCGTGGGTGAGCAAGGCGTCCCTTCTGCTGCAGTATTCTGGTGGAAGACCTACTCCCCTCCGTTGTGGCTGCTAGGTGATAATACCAGTCTTCCTTTGAATATCGACACTGTGGACTTGATGGGTATTCCCGGTCCGAATATGATCAATGAACTTGAAAAATCGATCCCTCCATGCTCTTCGATGAAAAATGGCGCATGGGACTCGAACAAGAAACAGCAATCAAACATGCCAGTCGCCGTGTTTCTAGTTGCGCCTACTTCTGTTACGTTTCTTGACAAATATGTCGCCCCACAAAGCTCGGACTCACACTTTGAGCTACACCAGTTATGGACTTATAGAAAACATATCGGTCTAGATGATCTAGACTTTGGCTCTGACGGCATATATCCCACCCTCAAAAGGGTCATTGGGAGGCGCGGGTTGGGCGTTTGGATTGCCCAGAGGACCCAGTGCAAGTAAACATCGCTTCCATAATTTCCCATCAGCTCGTTCCAGTTGACTATGGGACAAGAAGATTAACGGCCACTACAAGTAATGCGGTGTTTCTTATTTTTACTCTACTTATTACTTTATTTATAAGTTCACGCTTATTAATATTTCATTCTTCTCCAGCCTTTTATTATCATATTTAGCCTTTGTTCGTTCTTCACTTCTCTGTATATATGTTTATTTCCTCCCCTCCCTGACCCTTTTCTTATTCTTCTTATTATCCTTTTCACCTTGCTTTCATTTTCCGTCCCTCCATAATATGGACGCTTTTGTTTTCTTTTACTTTTTCTTTTCTTTTCTTTCCCCTTTTTTTAAAAAAAAACTTCCGGAATATCTATGCCATTGACTTTCATCCTTATCATAAACAATTATACCCCCTCATGCCAGCTATCTTCTTATGATGATTTCCCATATTCTTCCAAGGAAAATTTTCTCTCTAGTTCAAATAGATAGGTCCATTTAAGGGGCATCTATCTTATAACACTTAAAGGCCACTTAGACTTGGGATAGGACTACCACTCACTATATCTACCTACTTACCTAGCTTACTCTCAGACGTCAAACATCTTACTGGGTATTATATACATATTACAAGACCATTTCTACTCATGCAACCCCTAATTATCTAGGTACTCATCAGTCATGCCCAGCGAAGCCATGTATAGCATTACCAGGATGTATCCCGGAAATAAAGTCACTCACATCTCCACTCTTTATATATGTGTCACAAAGGCCATAATATATTCGTATTACCTAGATAAACAGTTAGACCTAAAGTGGTCGAATTTAACATCCCTACCTACTTTCCTACCTAGCCAGATACTATACCACACTATTAGTAGAGGTGAAAAAAAAAAAATTTTTTTGAACCAAATTCAAAGTGCCTGCGTTTTGCCCCGTAAGTTAGATACATGACTAGAATATCCTATTTCAAGTGGAAATAAGATATTAAAGAGAGATAAATAAGAGTAATAATAGAACTGCAAAAATATCATGTAATTGAGAGCACGGGACTACTAAAGAGATTCAGTGTATAATATGTCGATATGGAGAGAACAAGTGAGTTAGAGAAGTTGCGAAAGTACGGCTCGATACACCACTTCAATAACTGGAAATTAAACATATGAATAACCAGCCAAGTCTACAAAAGGAAAAGAGGATAGATTGGAGGTATGGAGAGGAAAAGAGAGATAGAGAGATTCATTATGAGGGTAATAGGCATAAAGAATAGGTAAGTAATAGCAGCGTATCGTCGGGAGGCTCCTAACCGGAAGGGCTGGGCGTTTGAATCATACATCATCACCGTCGTCAGAATTCTCGAATAAGTAGTTCGCGGCAAGCTCTTCGTTCTTGTCGCACGCAAAATAAGCCTGGATGACCAAGTCGCGGGAAAATCCAAGTCGGCAAAGCTGGTTCTATATTAGCCTTGTGATCAACGATTATCAACAGAAGCAGTTACATACTCGTTCAATGGCATCTCTCTCCTCTTCTGTGACATGAATCTGTGTAGTGCCTGGAGCGACGCCTGAGTCGTCTTCCTCGCTTAGGAGCTGTAGGAATTGTTCCTCATTCTGTCCAATAAGCTGCGCAATCTGAGGGTTGCCAGCACCAACTTGTTGGAGAATGGCTTCGAGCATCTGGGGGTTCTGCTGGACAAGTTGGCGAAGTTGCTGAAAATGAGGGTTATTGCGGAGGAAATCCAGATTTGCAAGCCCTTCTCCACCTGCACCTCCAGTGCCACCAGCGCGAGCTCCGCGTGCACCTTCGGGATTACCGGCTTGGGCAGCGGCTTCGAAAAGGTTGACCGGCTCCTCATCTGGAGCTGCAGCGGTGGCGGGAACAGCAGGAGCCTGGGGTACAGCGGCAGGCGTAGGGGCAGCTTCTTGTTGTGGTTCCTGATGGATATCGTCTGGGATACCCTGTTGGTTTAAAAAGATGGAGTAATTAGAAAACAGGTTGGTCGGATAATCAACTAGTGATAACCTACGTTCAAAAGATACTCAATAGCACGATCAGGGTTGAAGAAAGCGGCCCTCATGGCACGAGTGATATCGCTTCTAGGAAAACCCATGCTCTCCATTTGAGCAATAACCTGCTCGCCTTGGTTGCCGCTGAGTAACGCTGAAGGATCATTGAAGGCATTTCCAGATTGGACACCGGCGGAGGCAGGAGTGGGGGTCGCAGGCGGGGCGGCGGCGGCGGCGGTGGCGGAGGTGGTAGTGGACTGGGCTGGGGCAGGAGCAGGAGGAGCAGCAGGAGTTGAGGCTACTGCTCTTGAGGGCGTAGAAGGACCCTGTGCAGAAGCGGCAGCGGCCGACGAAGCCTTGGGCTAAGCAGGAATAAGAATTAGTTCAAAGAACCATGTAGCGATAGATACATATCTAGATGCAGAGAGCCAGTCCGACATACCTTGGATACCATGCAGACAATAAACCCCTTCTCTTCAATGTTGTATGACTCGATCGTCTTATCATCTTGAAGAATCTTACCTATTGCGGAGGTGAGTTTGTCAGACGGTATTTTTTTTTTTTTTCCCTTTTGCGTAGGCCAACTTGCAACGCAATTTATCCACGAAGAGAAAATAATCAAGACACCAAAGTAATAGCGGAATAAACTAACCAGAGTAAATAAGTTTCAACTGGGGAACATCCCATCCTTTCTCATTTGAGATTTTTTCCTTCACTTGTCCGACCTAGCGGAGATTTCAGTTAGCCCCGCACTGAAACGGACAGCTTATTGATGTTAAAGAAGCGAGGCAACTTACAGACTCCGATGGTTCTGCATCGATGACGAACTTCTGCTGCTTCAGATCCTACGAGAAGAAAGGAAAGTCAGATATAAGAAGGGAGCGGGGTTCCCAAATTAGGGTGGGGGGCACATACTTTGAAAGTGAGCTTCATCTTGCGCCACCAGAGAGGGTCGATGAGGCGGGGAAGGTTGTGAGGGTAGAAGACAGTAAGGATTGATAGAGTAGGCTGCAAATTCTCTTCTTCACCTAGATGGATAGAAGAAGAATAAGCCCAGGAGGATCTGGGTTAAGAGCAAATCAATAATGAAGGGTGTGAGCAGTAACTAGGTGGTAGTGAGGAATATGACGCTGGAGGAGGGAGGAGAAAGAAGATGCTGGAGGCGGTCACCAACTAACTACTACTAACCTACGTACCTAATAAAACAACAGCCTCATCTCATTCTCCACCGCCACGGCGTTTTCCCCTCGCTAAGTCAACATCAGCCACAGTTAGTTCATAACTAAGGTATGAAAGAAAAATCAAGTCATCCACCTGCCTTTGTTGGTTGGTTATGATCTAGCTATGATTCAATAAGGCTCTTACAACCTCTTATGGCCATTATCACTTATTACGTATTATCTATCAGTTCCAATCTCCTCCTTATGCTTCCTTTTTGTCCGAAGTCAATTTCCATACCTACCTAACTTGGTGGTTCTCCTGGAAATATATATAGATAAAGAGCGACCACATCACCACCCAAATATAGAACAAACGATCGGGAAGCTCTAGGTATATATCGATTGTCTCGACTCAGGCCATCAACTCCGGACGGGGTGTAGTACACCCACATGAGAAGTCCCTAGATGATATTAAATTAAAAAGATTATGGAATAATAATAAAAATAACAATAATAATATATCAGAAGGGACCAAAATAACCACCATGCTAGTGATGATTTTTTTTTGGGTGGTGGCTTTCCTGTCTTTTTACCTAATTCGGTACTCTTCCCGCTTTAGGTTGAAATTATTCAATCCATTGATGTTACCTAACATATAACTAACTAGATACCTGATTATTATGTACAGGTAGGTAGGGTCCTTGGACATATCTGATCGATATGTCACATATCAATAGTTCATCGAGAGAATAAACACCACCGGACTTATCTTCCTCTTCTAAGGAACTATGGAGTAAGGACGGAGGTACCGTGCGTGCATACTACATACAGGGAGGGACCTCTGTCGGTACTGTACGCCGTATACTTACCCACCTAAGGTAGGTACGTTGTATGTAGCTTTTCGGAGTTGGTGCCCGCCGAGGATTTTACCCCGTACCTACGTCTGAAGAAGTTTACTCGGTCGCTCTGTCATCCCTTTGTCCTCTCCCTTGTTCTCCTAGCTTATGTATGAGTTGGTTGATTGTCAATTTGTCTTTTGTCGTCTTATCGTCCACTCCTCTGTTCGCTAGCTACTGACCCTCAAAGCATTTATCGACACGTCACATTGTGGATCGGAGATTTTATTTGTTCGACCACATCCCGTGTCCTATCTTGGAACTGAAAAGGATGATCTAAAAATTAAGGCCATCCCGGATCACTGGAGATCGTCCCGGTGGTCTCATCTTGCTTGCACGGAGCCACTACGGCTGCTACGTCTTTGGAGGGTTGACAATGTGTCCCCCTCCAAGACCTGTCCTATGCGAGAAGGATGCCCCTTAGGAGGAGGATGAAGGAGATCATGCCTTCCAATTGGCGGCGATAAGTCAATAGTCTCTTCCTAACTCTCCAAGGGACCCCAAGATCCATCCAACGGATCAACCCGCAGGCGACATGATATGCCAGGAACCCACAGGAAAGGAACTTCCCCTCCACCCCGTACCTAGTGCGTGGACACCGCGAGAGTGCATGGATGTCGAGTTTGATGCATCTTTGCCACGCTGAGTGGCTCGCCTGCGGTTTCCAAGTCCGTACGAAACTCCAGGGGAACTTTAGTCTATTTATTTGTATTTGTGTTTTAGTTCTTTCCCCCCCTCTTGTTTTTCATTTTTCATTTTGCATTATTATTTTTGTGTTAATCGCGAGGGGAAGTGGTCTTCCAATTAACCCCAATATCATTTAGATGTTGGTTAGCGCGGGAGATCCTGGGCAGGATTTGCGAGCTTACCCTGTAGAGCTCAACTGAGATGTTGTGCAATTTTGTTTTTTTACACTTTTTAAATATTTTAATTTACTATTAGATTTGTGGGATCTAGAGCCCTTGCGATTGATACTATTGACAAAATGTTGCGATCTGACAACTGTTTGAGCCGTCAAATCTCTTTCTGTCACTTGAATCCCTGACTCTGCATAAGCGATTATTTCTACGAACAATTCCATGCAGTCCAGTCCCTTTTATTTTATTTTTATTTTTAATTTTTTTTTAAAAGGACCTCTCACCCCCCTACATCCCCCATTTTTATTGTCGAATAGATACTGAGACTTTCGACCCCCCCGGACTGTTGACATCTTTTGCCCCGGCGCGTTTCAGCACCCTTCGCCGCTGTCTGTCATTTACTATCAAGTCAGCAGTCCACATTCGTTCAAGTGGTATTCTCCTCCATCACCTGTCATTGTTTGTCTACCAGTCCCTTCTTTTGATGACGCCCTTTTTCCGTTTGTTATCCCTCAAAAATGATAACCTCTCGAGTATCATGAAGGCCCTTCTCTACTTAGTCGTCCGTATTTAGCCTATCCAACTCTAATACCTCTACTATTTTCTTCATAGCTACCTAGTATACGTTCTTTCTGTCCGACATCCTCGTGAATCACTTCATAGTCCAATCCTCTCTGACTCACTACCATAAACGACTAATTTGTCCACTCATTGACCGGGATAAGCTATCCATTGATCCCTCACAAATTCTACTGCTGGTACTGTTATATGTACCCCACCATGCCCAAGGCCACTTTGGCCTACCTATTGGGAGGGGCCTCTTTCTCCACAACATTCATTGTCACAATCCTCGACGGAATCTGCTACGCTTCATCCAAGAGCTCAATACCGAATATCTCTACTATAGAGTTCGTCATTGTTGTTCTCAGCTCGATTAGCTGTGTTGCGCTTATTGCCTTTTTCTCGTTGTGGATTAACGATGTTCGAACAAATTTTAGGCCACAGCAAAAACGTTGGAGGACCATCTCATATGGAATTACCCTAGCATACCTCTTAGTAGCCACAGGAATAACAGCTGGTGGCATCGGATGGAGTGCGGTGCAAACAATGACAGGGACCAAGCGATCATGGTCCGAAAACAAGCAATCTATGCTGATTGCCCGTTGTGTACTATGGGCGATATCAATCCTCTGCCAGGGGATACTGGGTGGATACCTCTTAACAACTCTCACCAGACGTAATCAGAATAGCCAGTGGCCGAACCTGATTTCCCACGAACTGGAATTCCTTCCGGATCGATGCCGAGCCGAAGGCAAGGAAGTATCTAAAACACCATCATTGATCGTTGACTCACAGCGGCAATCTATGGATCCTAGAACAAGTTGTGAGCCCCAAACCCAGATCCAGCCGTCGGCATCTCGCTCAGCATCTCAAGGCTCGAATCGATATTCGGGCAAAACATTATTCCAACCGGCTTCCAAGCCAAACTCTCTTGACTTGAACCCAACCTCTATCGCTTATCCCGAGACGGTTGCGACGCGTACAAGACACGATGGATGCCAAGAAGATCACGACAGTGAAACGGTTGTGGGGGACAACTATAGCGCTATACTCAAGATTCAGCGAAGCAATTCGGGGGTTAAGAGGTCTTTAGATGGTGTGGTGCTCCAGCCTTCCTCAGCGCTATCATCACCCAGCTCATCTACCACTCAATTGGTCCCCAGCAAACGACCTCCAAAACTGAAATTGCCTGATGAAAGCAATATCCATCCGCTTTTCCGTTCAGACAGTCGGTCCCCTCCTCCAACCCCGACACCTGGTACGATTGTCATTGCTTCCCCAGCTGCGGGACAGACTATATCGGTCCAGACTTTAAATAGAGTTAGGTCAACCCGCTCTGTTGGAGCTCACACACCACGAAGTAGATCACCCTTGTTTGAACGAATGGATCAATCGTGTGAAAATATCCAACAAGTGCCAGAACAATCATTAGAAGGCCATATCATGGATCGAATACATTCCGACGGAACCCTAAAACCTTGTTTTACGGTGACTTCCGATGCTTTCTAGGAATGGGCATATACCTTTCAAAGTTTCCTTTTCGGAATATTCTTCCTTATGAAGCGGAATCTTATATAGATCAAAATAAGCGTCATGATATTTTGGAGACTTGGCTCTTTACCCTTGAATCCTCATACTATCAATACCATTTACCACATCGTTAGATGATGCAGTAATTTCCAAAAACAAGAAAAGAAAAAAAAAAAAAAAAGGGAAAAGATAAGAAAGAAAGAAAGAAAGAAAGAAAGAAAGAAAGAAAGAAAGAAAGAAAAGAAAAGACAAGACTTTGCGACTCTCAAATTGATATCTGACTAATAGTTGGACGCGAGTTTAGAAGTACCCTGAATTGCAAACAATACATAGTGTACTCGAACATTTAAACCATCTTTGGTGTCGATACTTTATGATTATCTGATTTCCTTTGTTTCATTTTTGCTCTTTGTCTAGCTGGATTTCTTGCTCTATACCCATAATCCCAGTCCTCTCATCTGCAAGTCTTAGCCCTCAAGAGCCACAACACTTGTTCCTCTCTACTATAAAAACCAACAAGACTTAGGGATGATGCTCTTGGTGTAAGCTCAATATCTCAACTGAACTGTAGAAATACTGACAAATATTCTAGGAAGGCTATTCACCTAGGCACTAGCGGGGTAACATGCCATACTCCCTTCCCAGGTCACAGAATATCCACCGCAGCCGAGTAAGGATAAAGGAGATACTGTTACCTTATCTAAAAAACTCGAGACTAGAGCATGATTCAGTCGATATCAATATCCATTCCGAGGTTAGTTTATAGATGACCTCTCGGGTGATTCTCGGTAGAATCTTGATTAAGCTACCTTAGAAATCAAGCCACAAGACGAAAGATACGCGGCTGATAAGCGGATGCATCTTAGGTAGGAGTTTGTGCCGTGGGGTTTATTTATATTTAGCCTATTAGAGTGCAAAAAGCTTGATTGCACATGCCTAAGATAGATTCAATATTATAATATAATTACAACTATATAAACATGGGGGCAGGGTAGACATGTGAAATGGCCACCTTCCACAGTAGCTTTGTTTTGTGACCAGATTTTGTGGCACCTTCGAAGGAAGTGTTCGAATTAAAAAAAAAGCATGGAAAGCGGCGAATATCTTCAGCAATCGTACTTCTTCTATATCAGCCTTGGACGTTTCCATCGTCAAGATCCTCACATTGGGCCGCCTACCTATTCGACGCTGCGAACTGCCTAGACTGCGATGACTAATGAGAGATGTGAGCCTACGTACGCACATATAATTTAAAGACAAGAAGTCTCATCAAGGACCTCAACCGTTCTCGAGGAATTATAATTTACGGGATGTATGTCTAGGTATGAGGATACAATAGTGGTTCGGCGTTCGGCGATCTTCAGCGGCGTTTACAACGTTTGGAAGATTCCCTGTTAACACGAGATGATGATAGATCCAATCCAAATCGGACTGTTGAGTATGTGTTGCAAGATATTAGTCGCAGACTTCACAAGATCGAGGATCGAATGCTCTCTCCAGAAGCAGCAAAAAGCAATGGACTCACGATATCTCTACCTGCTCCACGGATGCATGCACCGACTGAAAAGATGAAAGTTCTGGGGCCAACACATTATATTCATGTTCTGGAAAAGGTATGAGGTGCTCATGATCACAATAAACCAAGCTCGGGACTAACCCACAATGATAGCTGCAATTTGCCGACCCTTTTAAAGCAAAAGACCTAGAACCATCCTACCCCGAGCTCCAGTCTGAGTTGCGGTCTTTGGTGATGAATTGTCGCGATATTCGCGAGTCCATCGAATCTCAACAGGCTGTGCGGCTGACGAATCCCTTTTCTGATCTCCGTCATACAATTCCAACAAAGTCGGTCTGCGACGAACTTGTTAATTGCTACCTGAGAACATTTGAACTAATCTATCGTGTGATCCATATCCCGTCATTCTGGGAAGAATATCTGCGGTTTTGGGATCCGTCACAGCCCCATTCCCCGCAGTTTCTCATAAAGCTCGTCTTAATTCTTCCTATTGGTACGATGTTTCACCCACAACGAGGAAAAACTGGTCCAGATTATGACACCCATCTGATCCAAACCTGGATATATGCCGCGCAATGGTGGCTCGCTGGACCTTCAAGAAGTCGGCGGTTGGTATTGATGGGCTACAAGTGTTCTGCTTGCTGATTATTGCTCGCAAGGCGTGCTCTCTGGGCACATCACCTTGGCTATCCACGGGACCCCTACTAAGCATGGCGACAGCTATGGGATTGCATTACGATTCGACGAGATTCCCTTCGCTGTCGATTTTCCAGTCTGAAATGCGCACTCGCCTATGGATAACTATTCTTGAGCTGACTGCCCAGCCCTGCTTGGACACTGCAACTCAAAGCTTTATTTCCTTAGACGCTGATTATAGAATGCCATTAAATATCGACGACAAAGACATGAGCCCGGAATGCCAGTCTCTGCCTACTCCTAAGCGATCTAGCGAATTCACAGAGACATCCCTGCAATGCTTATTGTATGAATCCCTCCTACTACGTGGACAAGTGATTAAACTTATCACTCCGAATTGCAATGCCTCTTACCCTGATGCCCTAAAGCTGAGCTCTGAGCTCCAAAGGGCCCGTAAACGCATGGCAGATTTCTCCCAAGCCAACCAGACCCACAAAGGTATCCTCAATCCGACAAAATTCCACCAAAGATACCTCGATATAACCCTCCATCGTTACATTTTGCTCCTTCACCAACCATTCACGCTTGTCTCCCGAACCCACCCACAATATTACTTCTCCCGTAAAGCCTCCCTCGAATCCGCGATGGCTATTGCCTCCTACACGGACACCATCAACCTCGAGCACTCGACATCTACCACCACCGAACTAGACGACCTCGGGCGCCTTTCCATCACCGGCAGCGCCTCTTTCAAGGAGCCTCTAAACCTGGATATCATTTCCACCCTCGGCTTCGAGCTCATCACTCAACTAGAAGAAGACAAGCAAACAGGCCCTCCATCCGACCTTATCAAGTTAGCCCGTGGCCCTATTCTCCAAACCCTAGAGCATATCCTCAAGCAGCTACTCCAGATTATAACCCTTGGCACTCCAAGCATGAAGCGGTATAATTTTCTTTCTGTGCCACCAGCCTGCATACACGCTTTGGAGGACGACAACAAATGCGTACAACGGACCGTCTATGAAAGACTAAAGCAGACATTGGGGGAGTGCTATGGTTTATTGCGGAATTTTAGCTCTAGCACCAATCTCCAACAAGACCCTCCTCCTTCTACAAAACCAATACTAGGTGGTGAAACGTTGGCGGCTGTGGACAACAATAATGCTTCAATGAATTTTGGGCTTTCTACTTTTGATGCGGATATGGTGATTACTTTTTTTACTTTTCTTCTTCTTAACATTTTTTTCTTCTTCTAATGTTTTGGATAGGAACCTATCTTTGATCTGGATATCCCCAGGCTCCTCGGTCTTGCAGATTTATTTGAGATAAACGAGAGTCATCAATAATGATCATTTTAGATTCATGAATACTTATTAATACTTATAACCTATTTTTGGGGTCTCGCCCTTGTCTTTCCTTTTATTTCTCTTTCTCCCCATGTGAGGAGAAAACGAAAGGGTGGTTGGCCGGGAACTATATTCATATTTGATCTTACTTGTATGTCTTACTTTTGAAGCGGAGGAAACAAAACTAAAAGAGAGAGGAAGGCAAAGTTCATAATTTCATACCAGACATTTTCTTCATTAATGTCATTGTAAAGCTCATGCATTATTCTTGTTCTGTTCTGATTCACAGAACATACCTCACAGGGAACAAGATATTCAAGAGAGGTGAAGAAGGAAAAGGGGGAAAAAAAAGTCAGAAAAGAAGAGAAGGAGCCCGAAAGAAAGAGGAGAGAAGAAGAAACAGCAGCAGCAGAACAGCCAGCAGCGCAGTTTATCGGTCCCATTAGAGTCTAGAATTCTGTTGTCTTTTTTTTTTTTTTTTACACCCAACCACGATACTGCTCTAGAGATTCATTTTCCAATCCTAGAGAACCATGTCGCACGCCGAGAAGTCGGACCTTGTCGATCCTACCCCCAAAATCATCTTCTACTTTACTTTCCCAATTCTTGAAAAGCTCATTTAGTCGGTCGATCACGCCCGGTTCATCTCGGATGAGGACTGCAATGGCGTCGTAGCCACCCGCACCGGGAACGACACCACCAACGACGCCATCGATCTCGGAGATGGCATCGATCAGCTCCGTTTGGACTTTAGGTTCGATAGGCACGCCAGATTTACCGGTCATGCTGCGTAGATGGTAACGTGAGCGTTGAATGAGGTCACGGATGAGATCGTAATCCTTATTATTAGAGTTTTGGGAGAGTTGTTTGAGTTCGAGACAGAGTCGTTCATTATTCGACTGGAGAGCGGCCCATAGGAGATCGGCTTCCTGTTTGTTTTGTTTGCGCCATTCGAGGACTTTCTTGGACATACCGGGGGACTGGGAACCGCAGTCGACGTCGCAGAGGACCATCTGCATTCCCCGGGGGAGATTCATGCCGAAATCTAAGAATTCGGTGTCCCAGGGATGGCTTGGGTCTGCGTCCTCGACTACCTTGAAAAGACGTTCCTCGAAACCGGGAGTGTCGAGATCACCGATGGATTCTAGGATCGAGGGGGAGAAGCGACGGTAGAGACAGGAGCCGTAGACGGCGGCTGCGACGTCAAACCCGGACCCCACCTTTCCTTGGGCGGCGCAGTGGGCGGCTTGAGCTAGATTGTGAAGCTTTTCGCGGGCACCAGCGATGTCGTTTGGTTGCATGGTGCGGTGGATGACGAGGGCAGATACGAGGGCAGTGACTAACGCAGCAGAGGAGCCAAGTCCTGTTTTGTGGGCTTCATGCAAAGGGACACCGAAGCTTACGAACCGTCCGGCGTTGGTTTGCTTTTCGGCCTTTGACGCCGCCGTTTCAGAGTAGTAGTCGTTGTCGGCTAGGATGGTGATGGATAAGGACCCAAAATCTTTGGAATCAGCGACATAACTAATGTAGCTTAGGGCGTAATTCAAAGAAGTTTCGACAAATGGATTACGTCGCCTAGTATATTTTAGCTATTTTGCTTTCCTCCTTCATATTTGTAGGATGTGTTGGGGTTTTGGGCTGGGCGAGAAAGTGGTGGTGTTTTTATATTATCTTACCCATCGCCTTTTTGGATGACTTTAATTCCACCCCCATTTTCACAACGCTTCACACTATATTCCCACACAGCATCCACAAATTGAGGAGAACGAACAACAATTGAGTCTTCGTTTTCGCTCTCATTTACGATACTCCCACTCTCTAGTGTTTCGGATCCACCAGATAGACCCTTCACGTAATCCTTTCGCAGCTGTTCGACAATGGCGTGGATTCTCGCATCAAGAGCGAATACGGTACCTGTATATTCTCGGTCCAGAACGAGATAACCACCGGTGAGCAAGACCTTTCCGGGGGCGGACAAGGCGGTTGTCGCGGAGGATTTGTAGGGCGCCATATTGAGTATCAACTGGGTTGCTGGTAAACTGGGGTTTGAGGAAGCTGGGAAGAAATCTAGACGACGGAAATGAAAAGAGGGGGGAAAAGGGGATTCAGGTTAATTGAAGCTCTGAAGATTTATATAAGAAACAATAATAGCATTGGTGATGTTTATGTAGGTATGTACTGACAAGTTGTTCGTGCTGATCAATGTCATCAATTCAGCCCCGGTGAGCCCCGCCTTTGGTAATGAGGGGAGATAACACGATTGTAGCCCAAGCTGGCGAGGGGAGGAAGGAAAAAAGGAATTGCGGGCAGATGAGAAAAAAAAAAAACGCAGAAATGGGAGATAGAGAGAAATTTCAAGGAAGATGCATGATGTCTAATGCATCCAACCTATGTGATGGACTGGTTATGCAGTTGATGTTCAATAATCTCCAGTGTTTTTGGATGTGCTTATTGTTTGGGTTCCTCATTTTTGTGGCTGAAGCTGAAGATGTGGATGTGGCTAGTGCGGCCTGAAATTTGAGTACTCCGTCTGGTACACCAGTGTTTTAGTGTTCCATGACAGACACAACGACCTACCTACTTAGGTAGTTAGATATTGTCGTCATCACATGGAACTGGGTTATGATTACATTCTGCAATGAATTTGAACAATATTATTAGAACAATACTATTCAATGATGCGTGGCTGACATGTAAGTGAGAAAATAAAAAGGACTTGAAAATTTCTTGTGAGATTTATTGGATTACAAGGAACCTAAAAAAATTCATTAGCCGGGGGATAACCCGCGGCTTGTCTTGATCATACGATCGAGTCGATAGTACATTTAAATGCAGGTCAAAGGTCCAATAATAATGATGATGACTTTGTACATATTCCCCCTTTACTGATACTTACTGATGAGGGCAGGGCATGTGAAATTATAATAGGGTGATTGACACCTGGCAATTTCCGCCTGCTCCGGTGCACATGCCATCTGTGAGCGTTTATTCGGATATTTTAGATTTTGAGACAAAAGAAGGCCCTGAAAAGAAATACTTGAGGTACAAGGGGGGTGATGAGAAGGAGGAAGAAGATAAGATGGCCAGACGGCGAATTGAAAATGCCTGAGCCATGCATCCAATGATGAGATATGTATCACTTTTGGTACTGGCCAAGGGAGATGAAGAAAAAGATAGATAGAGAGATGGATAGATACCTCAGGCCATAAAACGGGAGGCATCAAGGCCCACTCGTCTCGGGCTCTCGGGCTGTCGGAAATCCGGAGCGCAGACGGGGGTTTCAGCGCAAAGTCCGGCAGACGCAAAGGAAGGAAGAAAAAGAGCCGGGACGCAAGTGAGTCAGAGTCACGTCTTTGTTCCACTTCTATCAAGGGATTTCAGGAACCCAGAGATCCCGCTCCTGTTCTTCCCTACGGCCCCAGTGTGGATGGCCTGCCGATTGGCCTGCCTTGGGAATCTGGGGCTGTGCGGCCACCTGATCAAGTTATTCTTCCTAGAGTAGTTCAAACTTCCACGGACTTGACCAGTTTACATCGATTTAGGCAACGAGAGTATTCGAGAAGCTGACGTTATGATGTCGTTCCTTGGTTAAACTTTTTTTTTTTTTCCTATATGTGTGGTTGGTGGAATTTGGTTGCTACCTATTAGTACAGTACATTGGAGAAGAAAAATGTGGGAGGAAAATGGACATTGAATATTTTCTATGATTGTGAAAGGAAGAAATTTTATCTATATTTTAATAATTCTGATAAAAACATACATCGAGTTTTTAAAAATATTTTTTTTTTTTTAGCCAAAAATTTTTTTTTTCTGTATAAAATTCCAGAAATTGAGGTAATTATCGTTGCCCCTGATTTTCTCATCCGCGATTGGCCGTGGGAAAAAGTACAGAAACATGGGAAAACCTGGGTGGGATCTGCGCTAACCTGTTTCGGGCTGGTACAAACCAGACCAGATCGTTCTTTCCCTGTTCTTGAAATATCCATCATCTTCCTTCTCAGGTTTGATTCATCTTTTTTTGACATCTCAGTTTAAGAATTTTTTTCTCCGCCGGTTATCTTTATAACCTCTAATCCCTTTATCCTCGCGCGTTCCTTTGACGACCACCTGTCGTCAAATGAACCTGCCTCAGCTGCATCATTCTGATTACAAGGTACGCTTGAATATCCCGCACGCGAGGGAGAGCGCGAACCCCCCCCAAAAAGAAGACCACTTACCAAGTAATTCTCAAACAGCCTTACCTCTTCCCTCTGAAGAGGTCCCCCGCCAGATAAATGGTTTTCAAGCCGTTTACCCACATCGCGCGTCAGAGTTTCACCAAAGCCTTTACTCACGGCTATGCTCAATCCGTAGTTGCTGCATCTCAGTCCTCCTATGCTTCCTCCACAACTCTCAATCACCTCGCGTCCACTCAACCCGCGAAATTTTCCCGATCTACCCAACAGCTTCAACATGTCTTCCAGCCATCGAGCTCTGGTGCTGGTGCCAAGGCCAGCCAGGGTGGCTCTGGGTCTGGAGACGGTGGGTTAGCTGCCTACTATGCAGCATGGCAGCAAGCCCAGCAAACCGGCGACGACAGCGACTGGAAACAGTTGCAGCTGACGAGAAGAATTGGTTGGAAGCCAACAACAGAAGAAGTAACAAACAAGCAAAAGGAGGAAGAGAATCTGGCCTCTGATTTTCCTCCTTCTCCTCACATTACAAAGGCCTCTGCCAATGCTGATGTTAGCGCCAAAGTTGAGGAGGCAGTGGCTCGTGAGATTCAGATTCAAGAAGAACAAGCTCAGGCGGAAGAGGCGTCAGCTGTTAAAGATGACTCCGCCACAGAGGCGTTCCCCGACCTGCCTCCAGATTTGGCTGCAGTTGAAGATTTTGCCACAGAAGAAGCCCGACGAGCTTCTGAGGGAATCGTGGAGCTGGCCTCCACCAAAAATTATTCCGATATTCCAGGAGCCTTTGCCGCCCTGCTTAGAGATGGCCTCACCCCAACTGTCGAGGCTTATAATGCATTGCTAGAATCTGCTATCAAGCTCCACGATGATTTAGCCCAGGCAATCCCCAAGGCTCTTGATGTCTATTCGGACATGCTTCGTCGCAGGGTAATTCCCGACGAACACACTTACCAGATGTTGGTTGAGCTTTTTGTTACACGTGCCCATGATGCGATCGAGGCAATGGAAGTGTTGGAACAAGAGCGGATTCGCTATGGAGGAATGGAAGAGCCTGGTAAATTCATGCTTCACTCTAGTGAATTGGAGAGAGCCATTCTTGCCGAGGATGATTCTCTAGGTATCGCCGTCAAACTATTCGACACGGCTACTGCCCGGCATGATAGGCTCGTATTTTCTCTCAATACCTATCGCTATCTTATCACCACTTGTGCAAAGGAGGGTCGGGTGGAAGCCATGATTCGTGTATATGCTCACATGGAATCCCAGAAAGTGATCCCCCATGCTTCTATTTTCCCAGCCATGATCGAAGCGTTCGCCGCCTCTAGAGATCTCAAGAGCGCGGTCGAATGTTACAATGAGTACAGATCACTAGCCGTTTCTGACGATAATGGCACGTTTAGCATTGTCCAACGACTGGATGGCCAGGTCTACGCTGCCTTGATCAAGGCATATATCTCTTGTGGAAAGGAGGAGAATGCGATGCGTTTCCTTGAGCGGATCCGTACATCATTTAATGGGGTGACCGAAAATCGTGAAGCCCGCCAGGATGCAATGGAATCAGTTATTATCCATGATGCACTGGTGCAACATTCGCTCAAATCTGGTGATCTTGAGCAAGCACTTGAGCAGGCCAAATCTCGGTTGCACGGCGGGGCGCTGGATCATGCCATGTCCCAGATCTGCATTGCTGCGGCTGATTCGGGTAATCTGAAGGTCGCTTCCGAAGCGTACGATCGCCTCCCCACCGCCATGTCCACTCGAGAGAAACCTACTATTTCCATGTTAGCCCTGCACGTCCGACAGGGTAATGTGTCAGCAGCACGGCCCCTGTGGTCGATGTTGAGTACTGCGGGTCAGGCGACCCCGGACATGGTCCAGCCGACCATCATGTACGCTGTTGCTTTGCTGAAGAGTGGTCAGACTGATGAGGCCCTGGCTGAGGCGCGCAATATGTTTGTTCGGATTCGCAGTGCCTCTGCTAGCGATCTCTCCTCTAGCTCTGTCCGCGAACAGATTAACGAAAGTCTCCATCTCATCGGTCGCCTTCTCATCCAGAGTGCAACCGTGTTCTCCCCTCGGGTTTCGATGTCGCTCCTATGGTTAATGATCGAGAATGGAGGTCTGGTCTCCCCTATCGCTGAACATGCTGTTGCAAGCCTTGGACCAATCGAGATCTCTCAGCTTCATCCCCGTGATCTCGCTCTTGCTCTTCAAGTCCAGGCCGGCATGCTGATCAACAGCACCTCCATGTCTTTCGATGTCGCTCATCCAATCCGTTTCTCTCATATGCTAGATATTGCTCTAGCCACTGGCCTCGCCATGGACTCTACCACTGTCAATTTGGTTGACCAGGCCGTGGGGAAGCTGTTCAACAGCCGGCCTGACATGGTCAAGAGATGGCACAGTTATCTTGGAGTCACCTCGAGCCCATCTTCTCTCAGGTCTGGCCACCATACCCCTGTTTCCGAGCTTTCTAGTGCCAGCTCCCCACCAAGTGAGGATGCTTTTGACCCTTATGCATATGCTACCGACTTCCGAGGATCAGCAATGATTGCTGAAGAGTTGGAGAGCACCCACGGCCGCCCAGAATCTCATTTAAATGAGGCTCTCGCACGATTACGCAACATGCGACGTGCTGGCCGACACCCACGCTACATCACCTACGCTAAACTCATCGCCGCTGCCGCCAAAAACAACCGTGTCGATTTGGTCCATGAAGTCTTGAGTATGGCTAGACGTGATGTTCCTCTTCTTACCCAGTACAAGGCTGTCAAATACGGCTGGACCTCAATACTCGATGCTATGGTGGCCTCGTGTCTGACTCTCGGAGACCGTGGTCTTGCTGCCAAGTTTCATAGTGAGCTCTCAGAGCTTGGCTCTGCCCCCTCAGCCAACACTTTTGGCCTTTATATCACTACACTGAAGGAGTCCACCAAGACCTTTGACGAGGCTACTGAGGCTCTAAAAATTTTCCACCGTGCCGTTGCGGAGGGTGTGGAACCTACCTCATTCCTCTATAATGCTCTGATTGGCAAGCTTGGCAAGGCCCGCCGTATTGATGATTGCCTTCAGTACTTCGCGGAAATGCGCGCCAATAATGTTCGTCCAACCAGCGTCACCTACGGAACAATCGTCAATGCACTTTGCCGCGTTAGTGACGAGCGATTCGCCGAGGAAATGTTCGAAGAGATGGAGTCTATGCCCAACTATAAACCCCGCCCTGCGCCATATAACTCGATGATACAATACTTCCTTAATACCAAACGCGACCGTAGCAAAGTCCTTACCTACTATGAACGCATGTTGACCCGCAATATCAAGCCTACCATGCATACTTACAAGCTTCTCATTGACGCTCATGCCTCGTTAGAGCCTGTCGATATGGATGCCGCAGAACAGGTACTCGAGTCCATCAAAGCCTCTGGTCAGCAGCCAGAAGCCGTACATTATGCATCACTCATTCACGCTAAGGGATGCGTGATGCACGATATGGATGGTGCCCATAAGGTGTTCAAGTCCGTTATATCAGACCCTAAGGTGCGCGTGCAACCATGCTTGTACCAAGCACTCCTTGAGTCGATGGTGGCCAACCACCAGGTTTCCAAGACTGAAGCAGTCGTCGAAGATATGGTGAGCCGCGGGGTAGAGATTACTGCCTATATTGCCAACACTCTCATCCACGGATGGGCTACCGAGGGCAATGTCTCCAAAGCGAAAGCCGTGTACGATAGTATCGGTCTTGATAAGCGCGAACCCAGCACGTACGAGGCAATGACTCGGGCCTTCTTGGTTGCTGAGGACCCTGAAGCTGCTTCGCGCACAGTCCAGGAGATGCTCTCTCGCGGATACCCTAGTGCAGTGGCGAGCAAGATTGCAGACCTCGTCGGGACTGGTGCAGTCACCGCGGCACTCTAATATGGCAGTTACAGACTCTTGGAGAAGTTGACTCTTTTCCTTCCAAAAAAAAAAAAAGGACTAAAAGATGTGGAAATTTATTACGTTCATCCAGGGCTGGGCCCTTCTTTCTAGGGCTGCTTTCTTCCTAATGGTCTTTGCATAATCTATTTGGGGAAATTGACTGTCAAAGGGTTATTCCGTTTTTCATTTCCTTATATATTGTTTGCCCCCTTTCGGGCATCTTGGTTAGCATTTAGCGGGTACTGGCGTTATATGGAAAATGGATTTGCACCAAATGTATCTATACCACTTGTGCCTGGGGGATAGTTGGTTCTTTGATCTTTTTTTCTTTTTTTTTTTTCGTTTCGATAGACACTCTCAACTCATGGCATTCAAGGATTCTGTTCATACAGCAACCTGACTAGAATGTACATATATACAAACCAAAATAACATGAGAAAAAAAAATTTTTTGTCAAAAAAACAAGATTTTCTCACGACGTACATGAATGAAAATAATAATTGAGTCACTCAAGTGCGTCATACACATAGCAGGGAGAAGCCGCAATAGGGTGTAATCCGCCGAGTCCGCCGAAAACCCCCGCCTCAACTCCTGTCATCCCACCAGCCCTTCCTCATTTAAACTTTAGCTGGCTACCATTTAGGTGTTTCCTAGAACTCTAGTTACATTTCTATGATTCTCAAACGGCTGTCCAACGCAGCCCATTTTATCCACCTCACTCAACGCCAATTTCACTACGGTTTGTTGCGTCACTTCGCCATGGATCACCCCAGGACCGTCCCCACGGTCATTCCTCAGCATGAGGAAGGCCAACGGCCGAAGAAGCTGATTTGTGCGCCCTCATGACTCTCTTCTTTAATAGTAGAAAGCAGAGAAAAGCCATATAGACTGACGTTCATTTCTTGAGGCAGTTGCGCCTGGAGACATCGCCCCAACACCCGATAACAAAACCCCGGGCTCGAACACCCCAATTCACCCTGCAGCAACCGCCCCTGCTACCTCACGTCTGATCGCAGAAGCTCTCCGTGCGGAGACAGTGACCCCAGCCACAGCGATGGACCAAGAGGTCGTTTCACACCCAGCTCGCGCTCACCAATTCGTGAGCAACCCACCCCTCACTGTCTCCCAACTTCACCCGACCAACCCCTTGTACCAATTTCACTCCTGGTTCAGTGATCCACGGCTATCGCCCTCATCCGCCCCCGAGACATGCACATTAGCAACTGCCTCCCTGCCGTCAGGTCGTGTGAGTGCCCGGATTGTGTACCTGAAAGAACTGGACGAGCGGGGGTGGGTAGTATATAGCAATTGGGGGAGTAAAGAAGGAAAGGGCGCGCAGGTTTTTGGTAATTCTACTGCCGCTCAGCAGGATGACGATGGAAACGTGCCCACACCGATGCCCATTCCAGGCGAAGAACTAGAAACCAACTCCACTCCACTCGTCGCAGAATTCGAACAGGGGAACAAATGGGCTGCGTTGACGTTCCTGTGGGCGCCGCTGGAACGCCAGGTGCGTATTGAAGGTATAGTCGAACCGCTTCGTCGTGAAGAAAGTGAGATGTACTGGCGAACGCGGGAGCGGGGGTCTCAGATCGGAGCGTGGGCGAGTTGGCAAAGTAAGGAGCTCTGGTCTTCAGAGGCAGAAAGCCTTCTTGCCCGACGACGTCAATCCCTCGGCCCCGGTATGGATTCCATTGTGTATCCTAATATCCCGAGTGATGTGAACGAGACGGATATCGATGATGGACGGGCGCTGCTGGAGCAGAGAGTACAGGAGATGGAAAGACGGTTTGCGGATACGAAGCAGATCCCGTTGCCGCCATTCTGGGGTGGAGTGAGGCTAATTCCTGAGTCAGTAGAGTTTTGGCAGGGTAGAAAGAGTCGATTGCATGATCGATTTCGGTATGTGAGGGTGAAGCATGAGCGTGGTGAGGGAGATACAGTTGGAGATGGAAAGACTTCGCCAACTTATAAATGGAGGATTCAAAGGTTGTCGCCTTAGATTTAGATTGCGATGATTATCATTATTATTACTACTTATTTATCCGTCTTTCTTCTAGTTGTCCTTGATTGTATAGATTAGCATTTGGTGATTTTAATTGGGAGGGCGGAAACCAAGAATAAACAAGAAAGATCAATGATACAAATGAGACAAATATTATTCTTTTTATTGGAATGGGAAAATAAAAAAATAAATAAAAAGAAAATTTTTATATGGTTCTGCGATAGAGAGAGCTCATACATGAATAAATACATACAGTACATACCTTGATTGCTCCAGTGGGTCCAGGCACTTGGCATCAAACCACTCCCATCTCGTCTCATTCTCACCCTGTTTGTACTCATTACTGTTT
Source organism: Aspergillus sparsus (assembly GCA_027569235.1). Taxonomy (NCBI): domain Eukaryota; kingdom Fungi; phylum Ascomycota; class Eurotiomycetes; order Eurotiales; family Aspergillaceae; genus Aspergillus; species Aspergillus sparsus. Next base: position 112,343 of record JAPDES010000035.1, read on the forward strand.
ATTCTCTCTCCCTCAAATCAACTATTATATCTCTCAATAATACATACTATCTACTAGAAAAAGAGAGCAAAAAAAGAAACCAAAGGCAGTCACTTAGCTACCTATTTTTGAAAAACAAAATATGAGTCAATCACAATCACAGCAATCCCCTCCGACCTCCAAAACACCACGTTGGATCCCCCTTGCCCTTACAAGTGGTGCCTTTGCCGCCTTCAATGGCCTCTTTGCAAAATTGTACTCCCTCCTCCCTTCGTTCTTGTTTCTGTGTCCCAAATGTATACTGCAAGGGAAAAGAAAGAAAGAGAGGGAAAAAAAAAATAACTAACCCTGATTGACAAAAAATAGAACAACAGATACCCAAACCACCACCATTGCCAATGTAATTCTTCACATCTTCAATACCACCGCTGATGACCATCCTATCTTTGTCTTGATTATTCGAGGTGTAAGTTCTCCTCCCCACTTCTTCTTGCTTCCCCCCCCTTTCTATTGCTGGTATTTTACAATACATATATAAATTATATTTGAGGGGAAATAATAATAATGTTAATAACAAAAAAAAAAAAAAAAAAGATTTGCCTTGGTCTTAATTTTCTATGTAACGGTATCATGTGGGCTTTATTCACAAAGGCATTAACGGCCGCCCCCTCAACGACAAAAGTATCCATTACCAATACATCGGCCAATTTCCTCATTACGGCGCTATTGGGTATGATCGTGTTTTCGGAGAAGGTTAGTGGGTTGTGGTGGTTGGGGGCAGCGATGATGGGTGGGGGATGTGTGTTGGTTGGGATGAGGGAGGAGTCGGCTTAGCTTTGGGGGTTGAGCTTTGAGGCATGTTTGTTTTGGCTGGTGATTCTCTATCTATTTATCTACCCACTTGTTATGTTTGTTTGATATCTATGTGTTTGTTGGGCTGAGGGATTGGGAGTTGAATAGGTATATGTAAAGGAGCAAAACAAGAATAATCAAAATAGAGGATACCAGATCCTAAATCTATTGTGCTTTATGATACACACGGGGAAGGATAAATGATGGTAGCCAAAAAGCTGAAAGAAAGAAAGAAAGAAAGAAAAAAAAAAAAAAAAACCAAGTTATGTCATATCATGGTCTCTCCTCTAATTCTACCATTCCATCGTCATCCACGTCTTCTGTTCCGCTTAGTATCACAGAGGGTGACGGCGCCCCGTTCACTCGATCATCCGCTACAGACGTCGGTCGAGCGCTAGTGCGTCCTCGGGATAACATGGACCCAATCCCCTGCATAAAACTCCATACCCGTTCCTCGAGCGTATCGTGATTCTTGGCAAGGTGTGCCCCATATGGGAGATCCGGTGCATTCGTTGCAGCTAGTGCTTGCTCCTCGGCTTCTACCTTGAACTGGTACTTGAGACAGTCCTTGACTGTAACGAGTCCCATGAGTCGCCCGCGGTGTTCGACTAGGATGACACGAGGTCCCATCTTTTTGAAGATCTCCATTACTGTTTCAAGTGGGAGACGAGGGTGCACAGTTAGTGGAGTATGATCGACATACCGACTAAAGTCAACGTAGCTGGTCCCAACGTTGTTTTGGATGGTATCAAATGTGTCAGGGGCCAAGTGTCTTGAAGACGTGGAGGCTCTGCGTACGACAGATGCCTCTGCCGCTTCCTTAGTAAATACACAGCGAGCACTAGGAGACATAATGCCGCCCATCCTCGCCCGGTCAATGGCGTAGCGAAGCTCTGTGCGGCCAATATATCCGACGAGGGTCTTACTTGAGCGATCTTCAACAACAGGGAAGCCCTGGAATTTATTGTCGCTTAATAGATGTTCCGCCTCACGCACGGGGAAATCGGATGCAGGTAGCGAAACAGGCTCCGCTGTCATAGCGTGAGAAACAGGAACGTTGAATACGTGGTCTTCTTTGTTATCCAAAAACGGGAACCCATTAGCCCAGATCATGCGGTCTGCGATACCGCCATTCCCAAAACGATCACCAACAGCTTTTGTAACACCCACCACAATCTAACGGCATTAGCCAAACCCAGCGCTTCGAATGAGGAGGGCATATTATAAACATACCATGGTAGGAAGGATATAAGTCAAAGCTCCTGTCAATTCAAACATAATCACAGTCACCGAAATAGTTAGATGCATGATCCCACTCAGAGCCGCCCCGGCTCCCAGAAAAGCGTATGTGCCCGGTGTGATACACGGGAGATCTGGCTCGCAGGCCGCAAAAAACTTGGAATCCGGGAAGGATTCATGTAAAGCTTGCACAATCATACCAACCATGCGGCCGAATGACGCACCGATAGCCATTGACGGCACGAAGATACCGGCAGGGACTTTGCACCCGTACGAAATGATGACCAACAATACTCTGAGTACCGTAGCAATCCCCAATGATGCGACCATAGACCACCGATTTTTGGATCTGACATCTTCATTAGCAACGGATACCGAGTAATAAGGAAGTGGCAGCCCTTACTCGCAAAGACCGTGGTAATCATGACCACCTTCACATTCCTGGAATAAGATTTCCATCATTTCTGTCATGTTGATCTTCAGGAAAATGTTGGGGAAACAGATAATAGCTGTAATCCCAGCCAGGATAACGGATTCAACCACGGCGTGCTGGGATAGGTATTTCTTCCGGAATGCCTGGACACGAAGGTTCCACTTGATTACAAGGGCTCCATACAACCCCCCGAAAATACCAAGAAGAACAAAGAAAATCAACTCAAAGAAATGCCACGAGCGATCGTACTGCACCTGGAACATGACAAGCTGTCCAGTTCGGAAAGGGTTCATGACCTAGTGAATTTATCAGTACTACATATGTAATCAAAAGAAACCGAGCAGTAATACCGCCAACACGCCAGTCGCGACTAAAGCGCAAAAGTAGCTTCGCCAAAGGGTTTTGAGGGGGAAATAAGACGCGACTTCCTATATCCAAATCAATATCCAAGAGCTCACATTAGGGAGCTAGTAGAGGTCTACCTCGAGAGAAAAGAGCACGCCACCAATCGGACTACCAAACGCAACAGCCACGCCCGCTGCCGCTGTTGCCGTCAAGACTTCTCTAGTTTTCGAGGCATTCCGTTTATATTTGGCAAAAAACCGCGAGATGACATTACCGACACAGACAGCAAAGTGGACACTTGGTCCCTCTTTACCGACCGAAAGTCCGGATGCGATAGCCAACGGGAGCGCAATTGACTTGATGAGAAGGGTCCATCCACCCAAGAACCCTTTCATAACAAAGCCAGCAATGATACATTTGATCTCAGAGATACCAGATCCCGCTGCATATGGAGCGAATGTTTTGACTAGTCGTGCGGCGATAAAGGCGAATAGAATCTAGCGCAAATCGCAGTTAGCCAGGTTTATATGAGGTCAAGGATCGGCCGATATTACCGCATAAAAAGTATATATAAAGTAGTTCACAATCCAGTAAGAGGTCCAACTTTTCCACTCAGGACAGCCTAAAAAAATATTAAAAAAAAGGTACTCCCCGCGTAACGAAGAACCAAGACTAAACACCTACCTCCTTCAGCCCCCCAACAACAAAACTGCTCATTGAGATAAAAGGCCGTCGTACAATGTCCGAGCTTGATATCCGACAGCCATTCCGTAACAATATTTAGAACCGCTGAGATCAAACCGATCGTCGCCCCAACAATAGTGATCACAAGCCAGGCTTGTCCGGCGTCATACGACTCCCGCACCTTTTGTCTCCATTTAAATATTCCTTCCTTGTCCCAAAACCCAGAACCCGCTTGTCGCTTCGCTCTCCGTCGGGCTTGTTCGTGGATCGCGTCTTGAACCCAGTCGATGGTGGTAAAGTCTTCGTATCGTTTGATTTCGCTGATCTCCTCAGTGGCTACAGCAGAATGGCCATTGTTGCCATCGGTCGGGGGTTGCGAGGAAGAAGATCGACCGGAGAAGCTCCTCCAAATCCGTCGCTCAGAGAAGCCTGAGGGGGAATAAGGGGAATGCGCAGCAGCAGTCGTTGAGGCAGGCATTGAGCTCATAACCTCCGTTGAACCTGCAAGCAGACGAGCATAGTTGGGATCTCAGAGCTGTACATCCACAGATTGCCAGTCATTGGATAGGCGGTCGCCCACGTGAGATAAGGCGGCTTCGGTCGGGTTTCTTGCTTGCGATTCCACTAGATAGGGGAAAAGAAAAATTAGAAAATAATAATAAAAATCCCATCACAAAGAGAAATAGGTACAAATGTCAGCTAGAGAGGTAAAATAAAATGCGCGACCAAAAAGGTTCGAATTATTGTACTACTCTTGGCAATAATGTCGTGATAGTCGCTAAATGTGGTTGAGTCCTGGGCTTTGTTCCGTATTACTACGTCCTCAATTATTGCCCGCCACGCGCTGTATTGTAGATTTCCACGCCGCACGCGCCAGAACCTCTCCATCCATCCCCTCAATATCACAAGATACAGCATATACTTCCACTATAGGGAGGTCTCGAATCTTCATCATCCTCTGCCTATCAAAACTCCCGGCTACTCCCAGAATTTCCATCAGTTACACTCCGACGCGACGCCGCGATGCCAACCAAAGATACCAAGGGCACACCAGATCATACCTCTGTCGATGAAATTACAGGCCAGAGCTCTCTCCCAAGTGCGTACAAGCCACACACTCCCTCAATTGTAGTGTTGTCTGATCCTCATCTGATTTCGTTCCATTTGTACCTAGTTTCCCGCATAAAAAAGATTATTCAACTCGACGAGGACATTGTACAATGCTCAAGTAACGCTACCTTTGTCGTCGCAATGGCTACTGTTCGTGACTCGGCGCCACTCTCATCTTTACGAAACCAAGTCAAACTAAATGTGACAGGAAATATTCATTCAATACCTCACAGAGCAAGGACATAACGTGGTCAAGTCCGAACGGAAACCACGCAAGACCATTCAATACAAAGACCTAGGTTGGCTTCCAACCCACTTCCCAAGGATGACGGTTAAGCACTAACGAAGAATTCTCCTCCTCCATATAATTAGCTACGGCGGTCGCTCGAATCGATAATCTAGAATTCCTTGCAGACGTAATCCCCAAAACGACAACATATAAACAGTTCAAAGAAAAGCGGGCAAAAGAGGCTAATAAAGAAGCCGAAGTCGAGAAGGGCCAACGCACATTAAATGGGGCCCAAACATCAGCGGCAAATGCTCAAGAGGAGGGAGACCAGATGAATGAAACGCCAATTGGAGAGGATAAGTCGTTAGCATCCAGAGGCTCTCGATCAGCAACCATCACAATGCTGGTCGATGAAAGCGCTGATACACACAATGGGGAAGAAGACGTGGAGATGACAGATCAGTAATTGGATTAGGATGGGTATATAGTTTGAGGAGTTACATTCCGGCGTTAAAACTGGGGATATCTAGGGTGCATTGTTCTTATTTTGTTGGTGAATTTGTTATGTACTTATCAATGTTATGGTGAAAATACCTCTGGGGTAGGTAGAGTGCAATCAAAGATACCTTGTAACTATTAACTCATCCGTAAGTCTATTGCGGAACAGCATAGTTAGGAAGATAAAATCCAGTGCAACCAAACCTCCCCATTTATGAACTCTTCGATACTAAGCAACTCAAGAGCGAGCCAAAAAAAAAAAAAAAATACCTACCTCATCCAGAACAAGCTCTTGATAACCAGTAGTACTTGTAACTAACTATTTTATATACATTGAAGAACGTCAGAGTTGATGAGGCACTGACTAAGAAAGTCCAGGTATTGGCGGGTGGACCCGTGAGCCAATGAGGCGCCCCGTGATTCCGATCGCTTGTCGTAGCGAAAGCTCTGGTTCGACTTTCCGTATGCCGGGCCTCCGACTTCAACCTCAGTCGTTAAGGAAATTCCTCCCACGTCCTCGTCCACCTCCTCCCCTCTCCACCCCTCAACGGTCGCTCTCCTCTGCAATTGACCGCAATTGCTTTCTCAACATGTCTGTCTCCGCCGCTTCCAGCTCTCTGCTGCGCACTTGCGCCCGGCAACAACTGTCCACCACTTCCCGCGCCGCCATCACCTCTTGCCAACAGCGAAGTGGATCGACTTTTGACAGCCCCTTCTCTGCCCCCAAGGACTCGACCTTGAAGATCCCCGATTTCAGCAAATACTCCTCCAAGAAGTCTCCCCGCTCCAACCAGGTCTTCTCCTACTTCATGGCTGGTTCCCTCGGCCTGGCCTCTGCCGTCGGTGCCAAGGCTACTGTTCAGGGTAGGTATCTCTGAACATCCTGATATCATATGTCTTTTTGGAGGAATCATGCTAGAGCATCTCATTCACTTTGAGTGGATGGTATTTTGAGGGAACAATGGAGCCGAATGCGGGATCCTATCACACAGGGGATCAATCTGCTGATAACGCGATTCTACCAATAGACTTCTTGGTCAACATGTCCGCCTCTGCCGACGTTCTCGCTCAGGCCAAGGTTGAAATTGGCCTTGCTACTATCCCCGAGGGCAAGAACGTACGTATTTCTATTTGCTTCTTCCTCATCCCAATGGCCAATCTTTTACTAACACAGAGACACTCTAGGTGATCATCAAATGGCGTGGTAAGCCCGTTTTCATCCGTCACCGTACCCAGGATGAAATCGCCGAGGCTCAGAACTTCGACTGGAAGACCCTCCGTGATCCTCAGTCCGACGAGGACCGTGTTCAGAAGGCTGAATGGCTTGTCATGCTTGGTGAGTTGACCTTAGTAATCCTTCTAATTTCCTATTTCTTTGTCATTACTCTACCGAAATCTAAAAATAATGCCATCTAACATTTCAATTTTCTGCACCGAAACAGGTGTCTGCACTCACCTTGGTTGTGTCCCCATCGGTGAGTCTGGTGACTTCGGTGGCTGGTTCTGCCCTTGCCACGGTTCCCACTACGATATCTCTGGTCGTATCAGGAAGGGTCCCGCCCCTCTGAACCTCGAGGTTCCTCAGTACAACTTCCCCGATGAGGACACCCTTGTCATCGGTTAAACAAATGCAAACCCAATTGTTAGATTATTGAAAGCCGGCGACTGAGTGAACAGTTTTAGACTAAAGGAGGTGCTGGGAAAGAATCGAGGAGGGGAGAAAGAGATGGAAAGAAAAAAGAAACTCTTGTTTTCTTTTTCTTTCCTCCCTGTCTCTCTATCTTGTCGAGATTAGAGGGGGACGACACTTGTTTTAATATTGACTCCAAAAAATGAGCCTTTTTTTCTTTTTGTTCTACTACTCTCTCATCAAATCTGCTCCGTTTATAGAGCCTGTACACTCACTGTTTACGGGGTCCTCTTTTTCCGTTTTTATTTATATTCCTTTTTTGCTACGCATAGACTTTGTTGTCGTCACTCGTCTTTCCCCTTCTCTCTTCCTTCTGCTCATTGTGAACAAGTTCGTGTATTGGATATTACATAATATCCAGAGCAAATGTGAAGAAGGGGCGGGGTTAACGATGAAACATACATACAGATGTGTCTATTGATGTTGTATGTCGGGTTAGGTACATGTATTTTGCAAGTTTCTCCTTTTTCTTTTTTTGTCTCCCCTCTCTTTGATTTCGTATAGGGAACGCTTTCACCACTCTCCTACTTATGTACTAGGTACACATATCTAACCGATTTTGTAACCAGTTACTATAAATAGGTATTGTTATATTCAAACCCAAATAGGTATTATGCGGAGGTTACTTATGTAGTAGATGATTGCATAGGTGGACTGTCCAGAAGTTGTTTATATCTACCTTGAAGATGGGTAAGTACCTAGTTGAATGTCATTTACATCAGCGTATCTATTATCCCCCCTTTTTTCTGGCATCTATATTTCCAGAGATGTACAATATTATTACATATCAAATGAAATTCCCAATATATCAGTAGATAGGTATATAATGGAATGTGCGGTTTTTCATCGTTGGCGAATCAGAGTAACAATTAAGCTCATCAACGCAGCTCCAGCTATAGCGCTCGTGATAGCAACAGCAGAAAGATCCCGTTGGGTCAGAATAACTGAACGATCGCTGAGCACGCCGTGCAGATATTCACGCCATGAAGTGCCCGTGGCTGAGGAGGGAGGAAACTGCAAAGGGGGAAGTATGGAAGGTTCCATAGCATTGTTGCCAGCGTCTAGATCATGAGTCACGACGTTCTCAGAGGTGATGGCCGTCGGGGTGGTAGGGGCAACAGTTACACCGGCGGCAGTTTCATTTGTAGCACTCTCCTCGACAGAAGAGGATGTTTCAGAAGGGGCAGGTGAAGAGGCTATCGTCTCTTGGGTGGCAGAGGCAGTTATACCGCCAACAGCTGCCAGGAGCTGGGCTTGGTTTGTGGCCTTTTCCTTCTCGATGGCTTCGATAACCTTCTCTTCGAATCCTTTTACGAGTCTTTTGCGGCGCCAAGGCTCCACACCGATCTGGAAGATGAGGAAGAGGAGCACATTGACTCCCATCAAACCCCATGTACCCCATGTACTCATTCGGCGGATCTTGTCAGACCAAACTTGCTCCTCGTGGTATCGGGATAGGATATTCTTGGTGAGTTGGGCTGCGGACTCTTCAGCATCGCGTTCGGCTGCCGATAAGGCCTCCTGCGCTTCATTCTCGGCTACCTCGTTCGTGTGGTCATTGCGATATAGGTGTGTGAACCGTTCTAGGTCAGCTGGGGACCAGGCATGTTTGCGCTGTAGGAGCTCATTGACTTCACGCTGTGATGCTGATCGTCGGTTTATAGCGGCTGCGTAGGCATCTTTCGCTGTTCGGACCTGGAGACGAGCAGCCCGGAGTTTCTCCTCTATATTTTGTTTCAAGTTAAGCCGGAAGAAAGCGGTTAGCCAGATATTGTTTATTTTGCCATCTTGAACGGTTCTGTTGAGAGCAAGAAGGAAGCAAAAATTTCATACCTTGATCATGTATAGCTTTCTTGAGTGCCTCGATTGATGAGTACCCAGTCAAATCATTCAATCGTTGACCCGCTACAAAGACGTTGGATTGAATATTGTCCATCATTTCCGTAAACTGCTTCGAAAATTGTGATCTGCGGTTTTCAATGTACGACGGAAGTCCCCCGTTACTCGCCTCAGTCCCTTCGTTTGTATTTGTCTCGTCCTTTCTTGACTGCTCTGGCTTTCGTGTAGGAGTCTCGGTGGCATGTGCGGAGCGTGGAGGTTGACTCTCCACATTCATCTCGAGGTTCTGAATCCCCTCAGGCGGCGGCATAGGAATAGCAGACTCTCCATCCTTGTTTTTGTGTTCGGCATTCAGGTCGTATGTTCTGCCTCTCTCATCCGATCGCAATCTGGTAGGCTGTGCTCGGAATTGGCACTGTAAACAGACCGAGAAGTTCCGCCGAACATCTTTACTGTGAGGAAGAGGCTTTGAACCAGGTACCAGTAAAAATGGCGTCCGCACAGGCCGATGCGCTCTTGTTAAATTAAGACTCGATCGAAAAGAATGTCTCACTAATATTGGTATTGGCTGCATGGTCAGCTTTAGGGTCCCTGTGTGCCGGACCAGCTTCTGGTATGTTGCTTCCCTGGGATCGGGAAGGTTCCAAAATAGGCGGAGAAAGGGAAGTGGGCGGTCTCCGCCGAGTAGCTCAGTTAGTCAATACGTAGGTACGCAGTTTCAAGGTCAGAACGCTAGTCCCCAAAATTGACAAAAATCGTTATTTTAACCCACATCTCTGAAATAATTGAGATACCATTTTGTTCTACCCTGTTTTTCGATATATGCATACTATGAATACCTAGTAATAGAGGGAGCCCAAGCGGATATATTGCCCCCGCAGATGAATGGTACTTGTGGAGATCTTCCTTGAGATTTTCTATATATATATTTTTTCCCTTTTCTCTTTTGGTTTTCTTTCGGAGATGGGGTTACAGAGGGAAAAAAAAAAAATCAATTTAACTAATAAAATCATATTAAAATCATTATACATAGTCATTATCGTGCCTATGTGTGCAAAGGCTATGATATGTCTCAGAGCGTCTTGCTATTCGAACAGGCGGGGTAGAGTTGGGATACGAGTACGGGTCCTTATGCTAAGAGAGTTTTGTAGGTGAGTAAGATGGTGAATGATAAATTCGAGGGTCAGTCTGAGTACTTTAGTCATCGCTTTGCACTTTGTGGTCGCCCTTGACGGCTTCGGCATAAGTGGGAGGTGGTCGAGAGTCATCGGGGGCCTGACTACTACTACCACCGACTGGCTGCTCACGCTGTGGCTTGGGGGCTGGCTGTTGAGGTTGTGTATGCGATTCGGGGTTTTGTTGTTGCGCCAGAGTGCCATAGCCCCTCTGAGAAGGATGCTGTGCTTGTTGGTGGGAAACATAGTAGTATGTTACATGGCCATTTTCAACATCCCCCCTCCGACCGGGAATTGGCTCATATGTTGCTGGGTCATCCCAATCTGGCTCAGGGTACTTGAGGATGATATACCAGGCGTGGAGGAGACCAGGGACATAGCCGAGACAACACAGGGCGAGGTTAATGATCGAGTCGGCCGTGCAGACGCCTACTTTAATCCAAACTACGGGAGATACATTAGCATGGAATCGCCACATTTATGTATGGAGACTAGAAAAACTCACCTGCCACCGGTGGGAAAAACACCGCAAGAATTCCAATGAAGACATCTGAGCCACACATGGTTGCGATTGGAGAAAATGGGAACTGGACAACTTCCTAGCATACAAGAGTGTAGGGTGGTATAAACTGGGCACTTGGTAGAGATCAGTTGATGAGTAAAGCAATCGAAGATGTTTGGGGTAGATGACGACCTGAAGTCTTGCTGAAGATGGATGCCTGTTCTAGCCCCAGATCAGATGACGTCGCTCGGTATCACCTGACTCCTCGGCTGGGTTTTTTGTTTGGAAAGGAGGGGGTTTATATATTTGTCTCTCGACCTCAATAGAGGCGAAAGCGGAAATTGAATAGAGATGGAAAACTCTTTTTCTCTATGTCTACGAAGAACTGAAGGGGGTTGGCTTGAATTTCTCAATAGAAGGGTAGTAAAGAGGACGTCGGCGTGAAGCAGCCACCATCTCTTTGCCATGTGCAAAATTATAATCAGAACCAAGATAGACCACACCAAAGGAACGTGTATTTTAATGGGTTGAACCAGAAAACATTGCGCCACAATAGTCCAAAGGTTGTTCGCTGTGAATATTCATAAGATTTCCACCCACACTCAGTCAGGTAGGTATCTTAGGTATTATATATATATCTTCCTACTCAATCATTGCCCGAGAAAAGTAAAGGTAGAGATTTCATGTAAGCCAGATTAACAATGACTATCCTCTACTAGGTATTCCAAGGCACATATAGGCATCATAAACCTTAGTACCAAATGAGGGAATATGGGCATGACGTAGTATGTAACTATACCTGGAGAGTGTGATACGTCCTTAAACGGTTGATGGATAAACCGCCGGACCCTATTGACCCACACAACCTATTCGCCTAGCGAAAGCTGATAATAGTGGGTAACCGAATGCCAAAAATTAAACTTTAAGTACATGTATAGGGTTCCAGATCATTCGCGCTCGAGTCTGTAAAAAAGCCAACCCATATCTCATCATTATTATCGATGAGTAGAATCCTGTGAAATTTTGTACCGAGGAAGATGGGTACCGGAAAACCGCGTTCGTTCAAAATACTCCGATAATCCCCAATCATCCCCAATCCTACAATCCTACGGCAGTCCCCCTTCAAAGGATGAAAGTCACACATAGATTTATATTAAGGGGACCGTTAGTTCTATGAAAAATCGCGTTAGGTAATTGCTATGTACCAGTTACTATCCTAAGATAATCAAGAGAAGAAGGGTTGGACATTTAATGATAGCAGTAATAGCATGTGTGGTTAGATAATGGTGCTCATAAACAGCATAATGACGACCTACCTAACTACCTAGGTATCCTTCTTGTACACAGCGAATATCAGTATAAATAATCGTAAACTACCTTATTATTGCTCAACACCAGTGGAGTTTAAATTATGGAATGTCATTAGTATTTAATATCGCACAACGGAGTAGAAAACTGGGACTGTTCCTAACCAGTTAATTTTACCCACCAAGAAGATGCCTTATCATGCGAGATCAACAGTGTTCTACATCAACCTAAGCTGGCTAGCCGAAAATAACATGAGTGAAAGTATAAAAGCAGTAGTACGTATAGAGCAGCTCTAGGTATTCAATCATTATTACCTGAAGGAGATGATTAACAGATCATCTTTGCGTGAGGCTGCAAAACGACAGCTCGCCCTTGATGATTATTGCTCGAAAGTTAGGTAGCTCAGGTATTATGATTTAGGGAAGAGACCATGTCCAACGTTTGCACTCCTACTGGTTGATGGGTGGCCAACCCGCAGGATTCGAAACAACGGTCTCCCCCGTAAGCCGCGCGGGATAAAAAAAGGGCAAAAGGAAATGATACGAACCTATGGAAGGGGGGTCATAGGGTTACCAACTTACCAGTCTGGTGGTAACCCTTACAGCCATAATTTATGAGAGACAATAAACATCATAAATGATGGACGAAGTATTCACAAATTATGACCATAATTAAAATGACTTGATGTCTCTTCCTTGCTTGGGGATATGGCCCTTAGTACCTAGGAGGTAAGTACCAGGTAGCTCTCCGGTTCCAAGGAACAATACTAGGTAGGTAGTTCAGTTCCTCATTCTATCTTCTCGTGTCGAGTTCCACTGATCTCTCTTGGTGGGGTCCATCCCAATCCAATCCTGATATCACCATAATCATAATATAATAACTAATAACATGTGGAGGAGGGATCTAGAAAAAGCAGACACCATGAAGCAATTTCAGTGAAGAAACACACTGTAGAAGTACCCAAAACCTGTTTCAACCGCGAACTGCTCTGCAACTGGCTGCCACGTCAAGAATAAGCATCGATCACTGTCAGACACCAATCTTTTAGTCAGTAGTCAGCCCCAACCACGAAGGTAATTGAGGCGCAGTAGTACATGTACATTGGACCTCTATCACAAGTCACCAGAGAGCAGAGGCTTTGCATGGTTTCCACAGTTTACCTACTCCTTTCTCCCTCGTTCTCTCTCTCGCCTAACTCGCCTCATGTTTGGTAGCCATTCGTGTTCCTTGGTTCCTTACATCCTAGAAGCGTCTGGGGCTGCGAAAGTAAAGAAAATACAAACGTGGACTCACATAACTCCCTGCAATTGAATCCCTCACCCAACCTCGAGGTGAGAGCATTTCTTTGTCCCGCGATCGAGATTACTCCTACAGGCGCCTCACCTCCGATCGGCTGCTTCCACCCTCTTTACAGCGTATGAGTGGATCTTTGGTGCCAGACAAAATTTTAATTAACCATCGTACCTGACTAACTGAATACGTTATCCATATAGTCGAACCTTGCGGAGTGTTATCCAACTAGCTCGCAGCCTAGTGGAGGTCAGTTTAATTTAAAGAGAATCCGGCACACTTGACAAACCGAATGTCCGTTCCCCCCTATTAAGTCAGTGTTTCTCGAACCATAGCCCAAAAATCTCCCTTGGTTTTTTTTTTATTATTATTAATTATCATTATTTTTTTTATTCCCCTATTCGATTTAATTCGCTGTATTATTTCTATTTTATTTTCTCTACATTTTTATTGTCCAGGAGGCTGCAGCAGTTACCTTGCAGCTCAATTTACGCTCTGTTGCGGGTACCTGACCTTACTCCTCCCTCTTTGTCCGCGCCGTTTGTCGAGACGGGACGAAGCCTCTCTAGGAAATCACAGCCAACTTAAGTTACTATTACTTCCTGCGCGGTCTAGTTCCTCGCCCCGATCGACACCTCTTTTCTTCTCTCCCCTCTTTGATCTTGGCCTCTCCCTTTTTGCTCTCCTTCTTTATCCGTCCTTCGTTTTTTACCCTTCGCAATCGCCTTTTGCGGAGACAAGTCATTCGTTTACTTTCGCTTCTCCACCACTTCCGTGGCCATTTTCTAATTGTTTTCTTTCGCTTCTATCTTTCGCTTCTTTCTTTCGCTTCTTCTTCTTCTTCTTCTTCTTTTTGAGCCCCAGGGTCTCATTTCGTTCTTTGTTTTTGGGCTTGACACGCTCACCCTAATCTTCGTTATTAATCGATTGTCGTGGGCAGCATTTTCTGGATCTTAAAGGTCGGCAGATTTGAATTGAAAAGCACAGAAGGACGAAGAATCAATATGAAAGTGTTGTGCATAGGGCTCGTTTGCTGAAACAAGAATTCGACTGTGCCTTTGCTACTGCTTCCTCATTTATTATACGACTACTTTGTCCGTGGAGCAGCGCAATCCTGAACCACTATGTCCTTTTGCATCTCGCTGGCGGGCTCCACTCAATGCCCTGCCTTTAATGCTTCCTCAGTGACGACGAATTCCACTCTTTATACTGATTTGTGGGTTTAACACACCCGAAATAGTGTGCGATGCGATAGGCTAACTATAAAACAGCCCGTTCATGAAAAATGTTTCTAACGTGGAGGAGTTCGACGCTGCATTGAGCAAGTTTGTTCTGGGATCCTATATCCAGCGAAAGTATACTGCCTATTGATTTCCTTTCATGATATGACAAGATGATCTGACCACTATTTTGCCATCTAGATACGTTGACTTTCTCGGCTGTCAAGGCATTAACCTTACTGACCCTGGTGACTATTACGCGCGTTACACAATAAGTACTATCTGCAGCGGGCTGGTCCAAAGTTCTAAGCATGATTGCCATTTGTCTGATCAACAGTCGCAACCTCTCTGCGCGGACTCTTGTGTTTGTGCTCCCTCTACTTGCTAGAATCTTCCTCACGCGCCTTGTTTTGCTTCTCCCTCCCTCCCTCTCTCTTTACTGTCATTGGCTATATCTCTAACAGTGGACTCATAGGCATTGATGGCTACAAGTGAGGAAGAGATTGTTATAAACCCGGAGTTCTGCCCAGAAAGGGTAGCCAATTATCTCGAGCAAATTGTCTCGGACTTCACCATATGTTCCTCGCCAGCTACGTCGCTCACAGGAGACTGTATTTCGGGCTCAGATAATGAGCCTGAGGAGTGCGGTTATCGTACCAACATTGTGGGCCTATGTGGATACTGTGCGGCAAGCTCTCCCAATGCAACTGACTCATGCTGTGTAAATGCACATGCTTCGAGTAGATGTGAGGGTGTGAATATTCCAACGCCAACGACGTCACTCTCACCGTTTTTGACCTCATCTTCAACTTCTAACTCAACAAGCGATGGAGCTTCTGGCAACGATTTGACTGGGGGCCAGATAGCAGGCATTGTAATCGGTTCGGTGGCTGGTTTCGCTCTTCTTGCTGCCTTGATCGCATTCGGATTGATTTATTGCCGACAAAGGCGCAATACCCGGGATGATAACTCTCTGAATAAGCCAAATCCGCAGAGGAGAGGCTCTCCAGCAATGCAACAGCCCGACAGTCCTAGAGGATTTACCAATATTCCTGGTGGACGAGTCGCCAGAATGTCCGCTTTGCGCGAAGTTCCTAGCTCCTCGCCCGCACGATCTCGCGGTTCAGCAGCCTTTTTTGGCAGTGCCAAATATAGTGATTCCTCTGACTCGGAGGGATTTGCAAGCCCTGGGGCAATGTCGAAAAGAATCCCGCCTACTACTGGCAAACGCCAAGGTTCTCTTTCCAGTAACTCGGCTTTGGCTGGAGTTGGTAGTGTAACCTCTGCATCCCCTCGTTCTGGTACTATCGGGCAGTACTCTTCACCGGAAGGATTGACGAGTGGACAGTCGGAGCAACTCTCTTCTTTCCAAGATTACTATTCGCAGGATGACATCCATCCCGGCGATAAGGTTGCAGTGCTTTGGGCTTACCAACCACGAGCAGGCGATGAGTTTGCCTTGGAACGTGGTGAAATGCTGAAAGTGATTGGCATTTGGGATGATGGGTGGGCAACTGGGATACGCGTCCCTGAGAGTGCAGAAGATTATGACGCTAGGCACCGAGAACAACGTGACAGTGGTGTGTCCAATGGTTCCCAACGACCAGTCACATCACCAGCACCTGTAGGGGAAATAAAGGCATTTCCATTAGTTTGCGTTTGTCTCCCGCAACACTGGAGGAAAATTATTGACGCCGGTGGGCCAGGTGATGATGGCTCTTAATCCCCAACCAGCAGACTCATATGTTCTTTAAATAAGAGCATGTGGCTTTTCATGCCGGTTTATGTTTTCACGATAACGCCTTTCACCTTTATTTATTCCCCTTTTTGTTTTTACTCCCCCCACCGAATGCTACCGAGAGGCCGAGTTGATTTTTTTTTGTTTTTGGGTTGTGAAGGGACTAGATCCCGATTCGCCCATTGTCCTCACTGCAGTTTTTCTCCTTCCTGCTCTTCATCAATAATAAGTGCCGAAAGATGCTCTCGATAACCGAGCCTACCAAAATCCTGGGATACGTTGCGGTTCAAGTTTATATATTGAATGAATCTTCATTCGTTATGTATGGGTGGCAGCCTGGGTCATGCGTACATGCCTCCTTGTCGTACCCGGAATTCTTTATACCTTGGATGACGCTTCGCGTTGACTGGCCTTCCTCCGAGACGACTCCTCTTTCTGCCATTACTTTCCTTTCTATATACCCCATTTACAGCGACCACCCTGTCTATTCTTCATTTCTTAGATATTAAATTTTCACCATGCCGTTGCTTTCGAGTCTCAACAATGCAAGCGCATATCGAATACACTTGCTTCCACACGGTTTGTTACCCTGGACGGTAGTAAAAGAGAGCGGTTATTTTCTTTATTTAGGGGTGTTTTATTCTTGGGCACCTTATATAGTTCGGTACATATTGATGTATGTACAATAGCTACTTTTCGTGATTTGCAATCTCAATGATTCAAATACATGGTTGTAATCCTAAATTTGGTGAAATTGACCCGTGAACTGCTCAGTAAATTTAACTCAAGCTGTACCTCGAGAAGTTGCTGTTTGGGAACTTGCGGAATGTGGCGGCAGGGGGTTAACTAGGCATCACAAAAAATAAAAGTAAAAACAAAAATAGCTGTCCATCAAAATTCCCACCACTCGGCAGCTAGTTCTCTAAACAATGCCACCGAATCGTCATTATATCTGTAGGCAACCCTCAAACAGGGCTGCATGGTGCAGGCTGCACGGTTATGTCTGACATCACCTAGACCTTCAACCGGAGGATTCAGGGGAACAGGAGAGTGGCTTAGTGTTACGACAGCGAATCACGTGCTGCATCTCACCCCACCACTGCCCGCCGCAACAACGCAAGCACAACATCTAAATGCCCCTCTATCTCCATCTTAATTCCCATCCCCATCCTTTCTCACCCTATCACCTCGAATCATCTAGCCTTTGACAGGCATCTGTGACGGCTCTAAAGCTTCATTTTTCTTTTCATTCTCGTCCTTGTGTGGTTAGTGAAACCTATGTATACCTGCTATCCTTTTCCGGACACGTCGACTCCCGCCCATAACAAATAGGGGAGTAATCACAAACTGACTTCGTGTGCCAGTGCAGGTCATTACTGCCTTGTAAATTTGTGTCCTTTACACCCCCATCCAAATAGGAAATCATGTCTGTGCGTAATACATTTCTCTCTTAATTCATACTTGAAAAGCGTTACTGAAGACTGATCGTTCTTATTTTGTAGCTTGCATCTGGGTATGTTGTAATATATCTGCCTCCTCCGATCATCTTTGAGAGAACTTCGATAGAAGTGAATTATTCCTCGACAACATCGATAGGAAACTGACATACTTCGTTTCACCAGTGTCTCAGTTAGCGAAGAATGCCACGAGGCATTCAGCAATTTCCGCACGAGCGGCGGCTCCAAGGGAGCTAAGACCAAGTACATCATCTTCAAGATCAGTGACAACAAGAAGCAGGTTGTCGTCGAAGAGGTCTCCCAGGAGCAGGACTATGAAGTCTTCCGTGAAAAGCTCACTAGCGCCGCGGATAGCCTTGGTCGACCTGTACCCCGCTATGCTGTTTACGATGTCGAGTATGAGCTAGGTGCTGGTGAAGGCAAAAGGTACACAAATATATATCCCTCTCTCTCTATATTAGAAATCAAATCATGGTTTGCTTACACCTCTCAATGCTATTGCAGGAACAAACTTGTCTTCATTTCTTGGGTTCCTCAAGAAACCAGCGCTATCGTATGTCCCGTCCTTACTACCCCAAAATCACAAATCCAACCTCCTTAACCTCCGAAAGCCGATTGCTGACACTTAATGTTACAGTGGTCCATGATCTATGCCAGCACCCGCCAGGGCCTGAAGAGCGCACTCAACGTCGCCAACGATGTTCATGCCGATGAGAAATCCGACCTTGAGTGGAAGTCCATTCTTATCGAGGCTAGCGGTGGAAAGGCCGGCAAATAGATGGAGGGGCTTCGGCTGGGTCCGGGCTAAAATGACCTTGTGGGTGTGCTATTTTGCACTGCATCACTCCGTTTCAGCTGTACGGAGTGCTAATGGCGGTCCCTGAGCGCATTTAGTTCAACATGAAATAATTACGACTTAACTGCCTTGAAAGTGACCATATCATCCTTCTGCAATCGTGGCACTCCCCGAGAGCAAGTGTGTGGAACTGGTTCATTTTGTTATTTTCCTCTTTCGTCAGCGTTTGCCTGTACAGAATACTGCTGCCTGCTGTGAGCGATAACCCCCAGTGGTCCAGTGTAGAGTAGAAAACACGATATTACCTCACCCTCCTCCTCTAAGAGATGCCCAGGGCTTCTTGCCTTTCTCATTTGCCTCTACTCCCCGTCCGCCTCCCCTGCCTTTCCCCCTTATTCCCCCCCCTTTCCCTTTGGACGATCAATGGTTTGATAGGTGTAAGTGAGCAACAAGGTAAGGCACTTTTTCAAACGTTTGTAGATGAATCGACTCGGCAAGGTGTTCCAGCATAGGTAAAGGCAAAAGGACAAAGAGAGAGTGGGAGAATAAAAAATAGATTTGGTGAGAGAATGTGTATATCATACGAGGTTGAGGGTGGCTTATTATTGGGGACGCAACCTCATCCGGTAGTAAGCACTGTTAGTATAATCGAAGAGGCAACTTAGGCACTACGGAGAGAACAGGAAGGCATAATCAGCAACATCATCATTTTGGTGGTGGTGCGACCAACTACGGACAGTCGGGAGAGAAATGGGGACGGTGGCCAATCAGAGGGCTCGCAAAGCAGACTAGCCTAGCCCGTCCGGGATCTCGACTTCCACCTCAAACCACAGTCGAACGTCGTCTTCGTCTCCCATCGCGAGTCTCGATCACGTCCCCTCCGCACTCCCCCAGCATTAATCATCCTCAATCCCGAGGAACGCTTTCTCTCCTCTCCAGGAAAGTGTATATCTATTAATTTTTTCATTTTTAGACATCACCGTCCCCCTTCTCACACAATGTTCTCTCGATCCGTCTCTCGAGCCGTTGCTCGCAGCTCGGCCATGCCCACCACTGCCATTCGCTCTTATCGCGCCATCCCTGGCCCTATGGCTTGCATCAATGCCCGTCCTCAGGCTGAGAAGAAGGCTATTGCCCCTCAGCAAACCCGCGCCGCTTCCGAGCATGCCATTGCCAATCCCACACTCGCCGGTATCGAGAAGCGTTGGGAGGCTATGCCTCCTCAGGAGCAAGCTGAATTGTGGATGCAGCTGAGGGACCGCATGAAGGTTGACTGGCACCAGATGACCCTCCAGGAGAAGAAGGCTGGTATGCTAATCTACTGCCGCAATCCCTTTTTTCAATGGGCGTTGACAGAATTTTTGCTAATTGAATATTTCTTCTTTTTTTCTTTACTCCAATTAAAGCTTACTGGATTGCTTTCGGTCCTCACGGCCCTCGTGCCCAGACCCCCAAGGGAGAGGGTCTAAAAATTTTCGTTAAGGTCGCCCAGCTCACTGCGGTCTCCTTTGCTCTATTCTACGTCATCCACTTGTTCGCGAAGCCCCAGCCTAAGACCATGTCTAAGGAATGGCAAGAGGCTAGCAACGAATACGCTCTGGTATGTCCTTTTAAACTGAAAAGGTTGTGTTTTTCAGCATAGAGTTTGGTCACTAATGTCTATATTTTTCTTTCCAATAGCGTGAGAAGATTAACCCTATCTACGGTATCAGCAGCGAGGGCTACGAGGGTAAGGGCTTCGTCCAGAGCCCTCCCGCTGAGAAGTCATAAATTATTAGAGGCAGAAACCTGGGAGAGTCAGGTATAACAATCGGACGTGCTGGATAGGTGAAGGAGTCCTTGACCGATGGCCTATCACCCTACACTCTCTAAACGCTGGCACGGTCTCCATTCCCATTGGACAAATTTCTTCGCCTATGTCTTACTGTTTTGTCAGTCCCAGCTTAAAAAGACCTGTGTATCTCGTACTGTGCCATAATCAATGCATCTCCTTTGTAGTCATAGATTACTTTGTGCTCTTGTTTTCTCTACCTAGATTTTGAGTAAAATTGGGTTAAAAAAAGAAAAGAAGAATATAGATGTATTTTTTTTTTTTTTTTTTAAAAGCTACCTATTTCCTCAATGAGTATTGTCGCTTAGTTTTTTTTTGTCTTTTTATATAGATATTCGATTCCGATGCGGCTCTGTCGCTCCCTAAAAATGACCATACTACTTAATGAGTACTAACCTACTCTATTTATATAGGGAGAGAAGTTATCACATCTCAAAAAGCTATTAAGTATTAACAGACTTGCATAGCCTTGGTTGGTCACTGAGCAATTGATCTGACAAGGATCCTAAACTTATTTTATGTGACTTCCTACTAATTATGATGGAAAAGGATCATCGACTAGTCCAAAAATAGTCCTAAAAATGCATGAGATTTCTCATAATATTTTTATCCATATTTTATTCTTGTAATTATGTGTTATTATTCTTATTGCTGAAAGTTTGAACCCCCAATTTCTGGGCGGTCACGGGAGCTACGTCAAAGCAAAGAGCATTAAAAATTTTTTTTTCTTCTCTTTTTTGGGGGGGAAACGAGATAATCCGAGTAATTTTGACCGCAAAGGGTTTAATCAAATTTAGCCAAACGGAGTCCATCCCTGTTGAAACATTTGATCGGATAACCAAGGAGCCAGTTACCCAGTTGTCAGGTGCAAAGAGCTGAAGTAGTATGAAAGTCATAATAATAATTTTTATTATTCTATTATTATTATATTTGTATTATTATTATTATACGACTAAAAAATAATATCATCTGCTGGTTGCTCACCGAGTCAGAAAGGTGCTAATAGTTACTTCTCTAGCTCTTTTTTTTTTTCGGTGGTTGCTGCTTTTGACTTTCCTTGCATCCGGATGCCAAGCAACTCCTCATTTGTGTGAGAATTCCCCCCTAACAACCCGGACAGGGCAAGCGTTAAAAAAAGTTCCCCCCAATTCCGAGCGCTACCTCCAAGGAAAACAAAAGAGAGCAGGCAAGAAAAAAAAATAATAACAACCATACATACCTTAGAATCAGAGAATAATAACCAGGGGAAACCATAGAAAAAATCGATAGACTCTTCCATCATAATTCCGTAGACATTGACAATATACTCTATACAAATCCAAGACCTCGATATTTTCCTTTCTTTTTCTTTTTTCTTTCTTGCGCGTTGCTCGGTACATCACGGGATCGTCGGCAAAACCGCCCCGTAAAGGCTAAGCCGGCCACATTCGCCCGTGTCCACCTCAACCTCAACCTCTTCCCTTTCCTTCCCTCTTCTTTCCTTCTCCCCATCCTACCCTTCCTTTGACCTCATCTATACCCTTTTCGCTCTTCAACACCATCATCATGTTCAAGAGGTTGGCTTCCCAAATATCTCTCCTCAAACTGTAGTTTTTAGCGATTCCCCCCTTGGCTAACTGTTGTTTTTTCCAACCTAATAGCGGTCTGGCCCGGACCTTCGGGAGGGCTGCTTTTGCTCGACCTTCCCCCGTCGCACGCCGTGCTCTCCAGTCCTCAAAGATCAATGGCCTACCTTCCCTCACTAGGTTCGCCAGCACCGAGGCTGGTTCCGTTGGCAAGATTCACCAGGTCATTGGTGCCGTCGTCGACGGTATGTACTCACGATGCCGCCAGAAAACCCTGCTGACGGCTACGCGAAAATCTTTTCCTGCCCTCGATTCTATCGCAATTACCATCAACAATGCCCCAATAATCATATAAAAACACGATATCTGACTTGGAAATACAGTGAAGTTCGAGGGTGAGAAGCTGCCTGCCATTCTCAACGCCATTGAGACCGAGAACAACGGCCAGAAGCTCGTTCTTGAGGTTGCTGTATGTACACTCGAACCGAATTTTCTCCGATGATATAAAAGTCAACTTAACTAACCCACCACAGCAACACTTGGGTGAGAATGTCGTCCGTACTATTGCTATGGATGGTGAGTTCGACTCCCTTTGCATCAACCACTACCAAAAGATATTTCCTTGGTGTGGTTGGCCTGCTTTGTCAACCAAATTACTTATATATGTTACTTTTCAGGTACCGAGGGTCTTACTCGTGGTGCTGCTGCTCGTGACACTGGTGCTCCCATCACCATCCCTGTCGGCCCTGGCACTCTTGGCCGTATCGTGAACGTCACTGGTGACCCCATTGACGAGCGTGGTCCTATCAAGTCCGACAAGTTCGCTCCTATCCACGCCGAGGCTCCTGCTTTCATTGAGCAGTCTACCACTGCTGAGATTCTCGTCACTGGTATTAAGGTCGTCGATCTTCTTGCCCCCTACGCTCGTGGTGGTAAGATTGGTCTCTTTGGTGGTGCTGGTGTCGGTAAGACCGTGTTCATCCAGGAGTTGATCGTAAGTTTTTCCTAAGCCATGAACTATTAAAAGAAAAAAAAAAAAAGCGATAAAAAAAAAAGGGGGCTTGAGCTAATATATTTTATTTTTTACTACAACAATAGAACAACATTGCTAAGGCTCACGGTGGTTACTCTGTCTTCACTGGTGTCGGTGAGCGTACTCGTGAGGGTAACGATCTGTACCACGAAATGCAGGAGACTGGTGTCATTAAGCTTGATGGTGAATCCAAGGTGTCCCTTGTGTTCGGTCAGATGAACGAGCCCCCAGGTGCTCGTGCCCGTGTCGCCCTTACCGGTCTGACCATTGCTGAATACTTCCGTGACGAGGAGGGTCAGGATGTGCTGCTCTTCATTGACAACATTTTCCGTTTCACCCAGGCCGGTTCTGAGGTGTCTGCCCTTCTGGGTCGTATCCCCTCTGCTGTCGGTTACCAGCCCACTCTGGCCGTCGACATGGGTGGTATGCAGGAGCGTATCACCACCACCACCAAGGGTTCCATTACTTCCGTCCAGGCCGTCTACGTGCCCGCTGACGATTTGACCGATCCCGCCCCCGCCACCACCTTCGCTCACTTGGACGCCACCACTGTCTTGTCCCGTGGTATCTCTGAGTTGGGTATCTACCCTGCTGTCGATCCCCTCGATTCCAAGTCTCGTATGCTCGACCCCCGTATCGTCGGTGAGGAGCACTACAACACCGCCACCCGTGTCCAGCAGATGCTCCAGGAGTACAAGTCCCTCCAGGATATCATTGCCATTCTTGGTATGGACGAACTTTCTGAAGCTGATAAGCTCACCGTCGAGCGTGCTCGTAAGCTCCAGCGTTTCCTGAGCCAGCCTTTCACCGTCGCCCAGGTTTTCACTGGTATTGAGGGTAAGCTGGTCGACCTCAAGGACACCATCAGAAGTTTCCAGGCCATCATCAACGGTGAAGGTGATGACCTTCCTGAGGGTAAGTTTTTTTTCCCTTGAATTCACGCTAATATGTAAACAAATGCTAACGGTGTAATCTAGCTGCTTTCTACATGGTTGGTGACTTTGCTTCTGCCCGCGCCAAGGGTGAGCAGATCTTGGCCGAGCTCGAGAACAAGGCCTAAATGTAATATTGTTTTAAAGCGCCCTTTTCCTTTTTAATTGTTAGACATGGACTTCCTTTCCTCCGTGTTCCATTTTCCATCAAGGCGTGTACAGTACTCGAATTGAGAAAGGGAAGTTTGAAAGAAAGGATATCTTTTTCACTTAAAAGGAAAAGAGCACTATTAAGACTCCCCTTTAAGTCCCAGATAGAGACATCTGGGGCTTGTGTGACAATATGTGCTCATGTAAGTAAATTTAAAATGACCACAAACCAGCCTGATACCCTGGGGCTGGAACTTTCTGTACTCATTTCTTTTGTTGGATTGGAAAAACGGTTTGCAAATTACCATCTTCTGTTTCGCTCTTGTAGATTTGTAGACAATAATAACCTGGAATTTGTTCTTCGAACCTATTTATATATGTATTGGTGTTTTTTTTTTTTCTCCATCTGTAGCCTGCTCATTATGGACCTCCCTCCCCATGTACTGTGCCCATCACAATATAGTCTTCATTTATAAACCCCCAATCCAAACTCATAGCTTACTACCTAGATAGGTTGCTTATTGACGACTTTTTGGTGTCGGAAAATAATAAACCGTTGGTATTTATATATTTAATATGCATATACATATATCTTAGTAATATGTCTTGAGACGTTGGAAACAATTTAGGTGGTTGAGGGCATGAAATAAATAAAATACAAAGAGGTAGCTACTTTTCGATATATATAAGACGAATAAAAACGGAGGAAAAAAAAAAAAAAACCCTCCAGAAAAGGGATGAAGAAAACCTAACTGGAAATAAATAACATAGCTTAAATACATATATAAGAATTTTCTTTCCTTCTTTTGTTTGCTAGGTATCTAGGCTATGTATGCTATGCTATATCAACTTACCTACCTGTGTATTTAACATATGATGTATGTTTATTTAGTTATTTCTTGTACTATGGGCTGTTATTTGTCCTAAAATAAGTTTACAACTTGAAATGAATAGATGTTTTATTCTTAGATAGAATTTATTTACATTCATATATAATCACACTCCCTGTGAAAAGGATCAAAGAAATTTACATACTACAAGGTTTAATTAGGTATCTAGGAGGTATTAATAAGTAGCAAGGGGCCTCTGTAAAGAGAGTTGAATGACGGCATTATTATTATTATTTTTGTTTTTTAACCTCAAGGGCTGTGATTATTATTCCAATTCAATTTTGTTGTAATGATATGTAGAGACATAGATAGAGAAATAAATATAAAGTATTTGTAATTATTGCAGGTATCGGCCATGTAGGTAAGAGTAGAAATAATAAGAAGGAAAGAAGCTGCAGAAGAAGAATAATGAAGGTTCTTACAAAGTTTCTTCTAGTGCTAGGGCCTAGTGATATTGTAAAGATGATTAGTTTTTTGCGTTAAATAGTTATTGTGATGCAGAATTTTTTTTCTTTTATAAATGGGAAATATAAATAGTGGAATGGGGAAATGAATAATCTTACCAGAGCTGTTCTAGTTGGAATATAGACCTGAAGATAATTCTTGCGTCCGTTCCACTCAAGATCCGTCGTGAAGAATCTGGTCTCTTTGAGGTTTCTCCCGAAACCTCCGAATTCCTTATCGTCGCTGTCGAGGACAATGCGATAGGTGCCCGCCTGCTCAACACCAACTCGATAATCCGTGAAGCTGTTGGTAGGATGGAAATTGAAAATCCAGAGAAGACCTGCACGCTCGAAGACGATAACCTTATCGACCTCGTGTTTCAGACTGACATAGGCTTGCGGGGAATGCAGCCAGCCGTATTTCTCCTCAGTGAGCTGCATGGCGCGGTCAAACTCGTTTAGGAACTTGTATCGTAGGAGATGATCCTCGGTGAGGTTGAGCTGACGACGTGCGTACCAGAAGGAGTTGTTGTTTCCGGCGCGTGGGAAATCGAGCCATTCCGGATGGCCGAATTCATTGCCCTCGAAGTTGAGATAGCCCTCGCCGCCGAGGGTGTGGGTGACTAGTCGGATTATTTTGTGAAGGCTTAAGCCGCGCTCGATTATAGGAGTTAAATCGGTCAGCACAGACATGTGGGTGTACATTTCTTTATCGCAGAGCCACATCATGAGTGACTTGTCTCCGACAAGGCTGGTCATAGGGATTAGTTTCAAATCGCTCTATTTCGCTAAGGGTTGGTTGACGGGAGGAGAATTGGAAACTTACGCTTGATCGTGACTTTCGGCGTAGGCAATTGTTTTCTCGCCATGGCGTCTGTTTGTCAGGGTAAATGCTAGATTTCCCATGTCCCATTCGTCATCGGACTTCTCCTTGAGAAGTTTGATATACATGTCTGGAATTGCCATGGCGAGACGGTAGTCAAACCCAACTCCACCAACCTTGTGGGGCAAACAGAGGGCTGGCATCCCCGAGACGTCTTCTGCCACAGTTATGCAGTTGGGATAGAGATTGTGCAACATCTCGTTAGCAAGGGCTAGATACATCACACCATCGTCGTCTACTGCAGACCCAAAGTATTCGTGGTATCCGCCAGAAAAACCACTAAATTTGCTTGTTAGCTGAGATTAATTGTGGGAGAAGAGTGTTTGGTTTTTGAGGTGTTAGCAATTTACATACGTTCCAATGCCGTGATGTGTGTACAGCATACTCGTAACACCGTCAAAGCGGAAACCGTCAAAGCCGTATTCTTCCATCCAGAAGCGCAGATTACTGAGGAGGAATCGTAGAACTTCATGGTTCCCATAGTTGAAGAGTCGACTGTCCCATAGATCATGTTGGCCTTTGCCCCCGGAATGAAAGTAGAGATGGTCTGTGCCATCGAACATGTTCAATCCATCCTCAACATTCTTAGAAGCATGGCTGTGTACGACATCGAGAAGAACTACTAAACCCATGCTGTGGGCTGTGTCAACGAGCTCTTTTAGATCCTCGGGTGTACCATATCGGCTACTCGCGGCGAAAAAGTTGTTGACTTGGTACCCGAAACTCGCATAGTAAGCATGTTCCATGATGGCCATGAGCTGAATTGCGTTGTAGCCTAAGTATTTGATCCGGGACAACATGTTGGCAGTAAACTCTTTGTACGTTGCCACTTTGGTCTCGGGCGAGGAAATGCCCACATGAGCTTCGTAAATACGCAGGCTTTCGGGCCGTGGGGGGCGAGGATGTTGAGCTGTGTACCGTTCCTCTTTGGGCGGATGCCAGAACACTGATTCATAGATTGGGGACACATCCAAGTCCTGCACAACTCGCTTTATCCACGCGGGAATTCGGAATATCCGCTCACCACTGGGGGTAACCATAGATATCTGCATGCACCATTAGCAAAGGGTCAGGTTGTCGCTTCCTTGACATATGTATATGTAAATTATACGGAATGACAGAAAAGATCAATGGAATACATCGCATAGCCATGGCGCATACCTTGACTTTGCTTTCATGTGGTATCACGGGAATTCCATTTTCTCCAGGTAGAGTAACCTCCCAAACACCAAAGCTGCTCCTCTTCATCGGGTGGGCTGCGGTGTCCCAATTGTCTGCCAGCCTGTCAGTCAGGTTTTACCGACTGAAATTCCTCAACTTTTGCTAACATACTGAATTCCCCAACGAGTGATGCCTCTACGGCATTGGGGGCCCATTCGCGGTAGGTGATGTCGCCATTGTCACTGACATTGAACCCGTATTTTTCATAACCCTAGAGATCCAATGGGATCGTATTCAGCTAATTGACTTCTTTTAATTCCTTTCCCACCATTCCTTGCGTAACTTTTGTGTTTTAATTGGGAAGGAAAAAGCAACCACTTACTCGACTGAATTTCTCCAAGCCGCCTTCGGTCTCATTGATAGTTTTAATCCAGCCATCTACGAGCCTGAATCTATGTTTAATAGATTCGCGAAAAGGTTCCAGCCATGGATCGAGGTCGATAATACCTAGTATATGTAAGTTAGCGAAAAATTAGAGGCATTGATGCTGTTCTGCGATGTTAACTCACCTGTGCCGTCGGATGGTACGTTGGTTGACGTTTCCGTCGAAGCCATTGGTGGTAATCACTAAAAAGCACAGCGATGATAAGCCGCGACTGGTTGAGTTGGAGGAAAATTGCTCAGCAAAAACTGAAGGATAGCTGATTGATTTTATTGTTTTTCTCTACGGTGCCAAAAGAAATTGGATTTAGTGACAGTTCAGAAAGAAGAAAAAAAAAGAAAAACGAAATCAAGCTAGAGAAGAGGAGGAGCTTGGAAAAGGTAAGTTGACTGGTTTGGAGCTCTAATTGTTCCTGAGGGGCGAAAAGAGAGGCCCAAGTTCCCCTCTCCATGTGACATCACCCCTCCATTTCTCCCCTGTCCGGACGCTGTTTTTATTTTCCCCTCCCAACCTCCTCTTGCCTGCATGGTTCCAGCCAGGTCGATTTCCGATAAATTCTTGCTATCTTGTGTAAAAATGGGAGGAAAGAATGTCTCACTAAGAATTAAATGACCGGGATTAATTGATTACGGATGGGATGGCTCCCTGTTTTGCGTGTCGATTGCGGAAATTTTGTTGGGAAGGTTTAGTGGTAAAAACCGGTCAACGATTGCGACTTAGGGAGTTTATCTGGGCTTATCAGAGTGATAGCTGTTTCCCACTAACACGATTAGGGACTGGATTTCTTCGATGATCTGGATTCTTCAGTGGCAAATCCGATCCTATCTGTCTGAAGGTACTGCTAATCCGACCATACTGGCTAAACACCTGTACCCACTCACAATTTCTTGATTAAAAGATAAATGGTATTTTAATAGTAAATAAAATATGTCACATAAGAATATAATAATGATGGTAATGTCCGGGCCTGGCGAGATTGCACCGATAGTATTCTATACATCTATCTGGCTCTCTCATCTCACTACCCTCCACAACAGTGAAAAAGATTCGTAACATTAGAATGGGTTTGGAAGGAAAATAAATGAAGAAATAATCTTCGAAAAAAGAAGGGTATTTGTGAAATCTATCGGAAGAAAATGTTAATTCAACTATGCTTGAAAAAAATGATAGAGGCTTGACTGGGACCATACTTTACAAATTTGAGCCAAGGGTGGCAACAACAGCACCCACGGGCACACCAACCTGAGGGAGGCCTAGACCGGTGAGAAGTGCAGCAACATTGGGAGATAGCCGGATGAGGAGGTAGCCAGTATCTTGACCAACAACAATCAAAAGACACTCGACAGGAGCACCGAGGTCCTCAACGAGGTCACCAATGGTGCTAGCTGATGCAACAACAGCACCGACGGGCACACCAACTTGGGGGAGACCAAGACCGGATACGAGCGCAGCAACCTCAGGGCTGAGCTGGATAAGGAGGCGCTTGGCATTGGGACCAGTGACCTCAAGAATATCTCGAACCTCGGGAGCAAGATCTTGCACGATTTTGCCGTTGGAGCGTTTCAAGTTTGTTCCAACAGTACCGACAATAGCGCCAACGGGAATACCGACTTGGGGGAGGCTGAGACCAGCGAGGAGTGCAGCAACTTCAGGAGACAGCTGGATGAGGAGGTAGCCAGTGTCCTTCCCCACAACAATCAAAAGATCCTCGACAGGAGCACCGAGATCCTCAACGAGGTCCCCAATGGTGCTGGCAGACGCGACAACTGCACCGATGGGCACGCCTACCTGAGGCAGTCCGAGACCGGATACGAGCGCAGCAACCTCAGGGCTGAGCTGGATAAGGAGGCGCTTGGCATTGGGACCAGTGACCTCAAGAATATCTCGAACTTCAGGAGCTAGATTCTGGACAATATGCCCTTCAGAACTCGGAGAAGGCAGGCTTGAAACGGTAGAACCTAAGCCGGAGGGAGCAGAGACTGCATCCGTAGGGAGAGCATTGGATACAGAGTTGAGACCAGGTAGTAGATTAGTCGGGGCAGCTAGCACGGAGGCCGCCATTGCAGCGATAGCAGTGATAAAAGTTGCCTTCATGGTGAAGATTGTATTGAATCAAAAAAGAGTGTATATGTTAAAGACAGAGAATGAGTGACGGGGGTGAGAACAAGAGAGTAAACGAAAGGCTATGAGAGCTGGATGCTTGATGGAATTAGAAAAAGCAAATGTTGGACAAGGATATCTCGGTCTTTTATATCCTAAGCTACTTGGAACCATGATCAATCCAAAATACCCTGTGGAGCTTCTATAGCTACTGGATGGGTTCCGGAGAGCGGGGCGGAAAAGAATCCTGACCTCTCGGCTTGTAGTTCGACTCAAGGGAGTAAAAACGCAATTTTAATGAGTGGTAATAGATATAGACTGTACAGTGGGTACTGTAGGTAGGAGGAAATTAAAGTTTTTGATTTCGCTCCCTTCTGCTTCTACCTTTCAGTCCAGCCGATGCTAGATGGACTTTCAGATCTTCTGTTCCACTGACATTTTCGTTGCCAGATACTGTAGCCTTGGACGTACTCAGAAAATGATATCCTCTAGGGGGGGTTATGCGATCAACTTCATTTGCCATCGGATTGGGATTCCGAAATTAAGACATGTCGTCCAATATGAGATTTTGATAGCTGGGGCGCTTTAAGATTTGCAAGCGGCTTTCACATTACGATCTGCATCACTTTCTCAACCGACTTTGCAGGAAAAGCCATCCAACTACCATTATAGTAGGTTAACATGTGCGATATCGGGGTTTTTCGACAAATCAACATGAGCTTGAATCCCCCGGACTGGGGCCCTTAGGGGCCAGTATCAATAGTATATAGCCTGTAGTGTTCTTGCGGCGAATATTTTCCCCCCTTCCAGATCCTTGTCTTATGAGAACAGTGGCAACCATATCTGAATGCTCTGTTTGATTGTATTGTTTGTTGTATGTTTGATTTGATAATTTCTAAATTGAATACCTGCCTGCCTATGCAAGGCTCATGGTTGACGAAATAAGTAAAACTGGTAGCTTTTTTTCTTCTTTGGAGGAAATTAAACCCATGAAAACCATGCCCCTACCCAATGTATTAATGTGGAATAGAGTTGAATTATGGTTTCGTCAAAGTTGATGCATGTTCAAAGCACATGCATGTATGTATACTCGCGCATATCCTCTTTTGCCAAACTTTGAAGAATGGAGTGTAGGGTGGCGTTGATTATGCACTATGACTCGCGTGGACAAATGGAAACTTTGCCAATCCTCATTTTAGAATACTGGCTCCGGATTGGGATGGAGATTAATTTTCCAATAGTCTCATAAGTTCATAACATCACTTTCCTAAGGGGGCCCACCCGTGTAATCATTGCAAAACTTAAAAGCTTTGGAAGGAGGTCTCCCTGCTAGGTGGCGTTGTTAATAAGCACCTGCACCATAAGTTTTCTGTGGGGCTTTCTAGGCGATCTCTCGATTTTGAGCAGCAATTCATGTTGCCAAGACGGTGGAGACTGGGAGGTAGGGTGCAGAATTATTGATGTAGGGGGCAAGGATGTTGGTAGAAAAGACCCTGAGCTGAATCTAGTTGCTCACTTATCAGTTTGAGAGGCGAGAAGGAGAGTGAGAAGAAATAAACAAAAAAAGAAAGAAAGAAAGAAAACACAGAAAATACTCCAGACTAGATACACCACGTGGAGCACTTTTAGGCTTGTAGTGTGCGATAGTTTTCATAGCCAACAATTATTTTCTGGATGCGGAAGAAATCTGGGAGATCATCGGGATGAGGGAGATCCTCGAGGGTGTTGCTGTGTTGGGCAAAGGTGGATACGGACTGTTTAACTTTAAATATATTGTTTTGCTTGCTTGATTTGCTTCGGAAATTATCACTCCACTGTGTTCAATTTTCTTCCATTCTCCACTCTATCTTTTATTTACCTATATGAGCTTTGTTTTACTCTTTATCCCCCTATTGTTTGCCTTATTGAGATACAGACTATGGGAGTAAGGTTCACATGGGCTTAGGTGATGATCATCATAATTCATGCAGGCTCGGTTGGAAAAGCCTATGAACTTTGAACTAAATCTAAATTGGGTGAGCAGAATGAGCATCTCTCGTTCATGATTCATTGGGGAATTTAGGATGGCTTGCTTTATGTGCATTTGTGGGTGATACCACTTCTGAAACTTATCTAACAGTGTTTTAAATGGTTTTCTCCGTGAGTAAAACGTTTGAAATCTTCCGTGATAGGGTTCAGGAGGCAGGGCTGGGGGGTAATTCTCCAGTAAACCAACCACTGGGATTCTCTCCAAGCTCGAACTCTAATGTTCCTCCCCGAGCAAAGATATCATCCCATGCTAGCCAATTCTTTCTCCAATCTCTTCCATTTACCCGAAGACTCTGCACATAGATATTTGTATCCCCATTCCCATCACCTCCGGTGGCCGTAATGTGGAGTTCCCTACCATATCCTAGGTCAAGAGTCATTGATTCAAACCAAGGGGAGTGAATCAAAAAGGTGGTCTGGCCAGTGATGGGGTAGAGACCGATCATATTCCACAACAACCATGTTTGCATGGCTCCGGAATCACTGTTACCTGGCAGTCCTGAAACGCCGGTATTGAAATGGAGCTTGGCATTTTTTCGGGACTGGGCTACTGACAAATCTTGCCTGCCGATGTAGTTATAGAGGTATGGGATATTGAACATTCTGTATTCGAGGTTAGTTTTTATGTACTATTTTTTCCTTCTCGAGGGGGGAATAACAACTTACGGTTCATTTGTTGGGTCAAAGATAATCCCATTGGAGCCAGTAGCACCTTCAGTGAACATCACATTCAGTCGGTCAAGAGCTCTCTCAGTACCTCCCATCCTTTTGATGATTTCTTGCATGTCATGGATACTCGACCAAGAGTACGCCCATGAGTTGGCCTCATAATATGGGTCTCCCCAATAGCCACTATCTCTGAGAGGGTCTGTTTCGATGAACCCAGAAGTATCACGGGGGACCACAAAGCCAGAAAACCCAAGGGAGGTCTGGTTGGCATTCCAATGGTTACGCCAATTTCTAGAGCGATTCAAATATTTCTCAGCGTCGTCGTCTCTTCCCAATCCATGGGCAACCTGATACAATCCAAAGTCGTTGCAAGCATATTCAACTGCCCGACTCACAGCACGGCTATAAGTGGGTGTGATGTACCCTAAAAGAAGCCAGTCAGGAAGAGCACCTCTTCCCTCCTTTGTTGATGAATCAGGGGCCATGGGGTCCACTGGGTAGTTCACTGGAGCGACTTCGGCATCCTTGAGCATCGCGCGGTATCCGTCATCCCAATTCACTTTACCCCGAACCCCTTTGACGTAGGCATCCGCAAGAATGTTGTCAGCATTCGAACCGCCTTGAGTACGACCGTTATAATTGGACGAACGTGCATCGGGAAGATATCCCTCGAATCGCCAAATATCTATCAGAGACCGAATTAGCTCTTCATATGCCGTTGGCTGTAGGATCTGTATGAGCGCAGTAGAGCATCGAAAAAGATCCTACATTGAGAACAGACAGTTGTTAGTATGGACAGTTGAACCACCGGAATTCCCGCAAAGAGGAAGGATTCCTACCCAAAACGTGAAGATATCCTGATAATAAGGTTCGGATGATTCCCATTTGGGGTTTTCTCCAGTCTGATTTGTAGGGATGAGATGCATGAAATACAAAGATGTGTATAGTAAGGCTAGACTGCTCTCATTGGTGTTTGACGTGGTTACCTTGGATAAGACTGAAGACTCCCATTCCGATTGGGTACCATGAACAATAGAGAGAAAAGAAGCCTCAGCGGGAATTTCATCCGCAACGTGCTTACAAGCTTTACTTGCCGAGACCCATGAGATCCCTACTCGGGAAGTCACCACAGGATCGCTGAAGGAAAACACTCCTCCAACACGGACCGACGAAGAAGACGAAAATGCAGACTTGTAGCGCCGTGGAACACTTCCTGTTGAATCGGTTCCAACATACGCCTGGCTACTGACCGGAGTAGCATTGAAATATCCACCTGATATCGTACTATTAGAATCTCAATGACACAGGTTTGAAATATGGTTCAGCCCAGCAACGGAAGCTACTGACAGAAATAAATCTTCCAATCTGGAGAACGGTTCCACCCATTATTATAAATACCGTACCCCTCATAATGTCCATCAGAGAAAATGGTGAAGCTACCACCGTTATATCCCTGGCCTAGGCCCTGGCCTCTGAATGAGGGGAGGACATGCGAGACGTCAACAAGGATATTTCCCTTCGATCCACTGGGGAAAGTATACTGATACATCCCAGCATGGGATGTAGCAGCTAATTCAACCACGATACCCTCTACGGTCTGAGCTTTATAATACCCAACAGATGCCTCATCGGCACCTGAACGAGCCACTGTGATATTTGAAAGTGGATCTGTGATATTACCCAAGAGGGGTAGCTGAGAAACAGTACCATATTTAGGGGCGCCACCAGTGCCCTGTTCGTGCATCATGCTGAACCCAGAAAATTCACCATAGGAAAGATAGCCAGCATAAGAATCTGTTCCTGGATTAAGGAGATCAGGGCCTAATTTGACCATACCAAATGGTCGCGCGACTCCTGGAAAGTTATTTCCACCATTTTCTGTACCTTGACTGCATTATCTGAGTTAGAAGAGCGTGAAATATACCCAGGAGATATGTAAAATTCGCACTCACAATAAATTTACATATGAAGTTAGGTTTTGACTTTGGGCAAATGAATTGAGGAGGGTCAGTAGGAGAAGAAAGATCCTTGATCCCATGGTTACAGATGTTTTGAATAACAATGTACCCCTTGGGGTTTGACAGCACTGGTTCTATACAAAAGTAGATGACCCGGGAATTTTCCTGGGGGGGTTCTGATTAAATTCTTATTAGATTGACAAATGTAGGAAAAGACGAAACAACAAAACAGCAGCTAAACTTGGTAACAACTACTTAGATAGCAAGTAGGAGACACAGCCTCATTATTAGCGATTTTTTTTTTCTTGACCCAATTGTTGAATAAGGGAGGCACATATGCCAAGTACTTGGAAAAGAATTATTGATATTCATCCCAGGAACAGGGCCAATCCTCTAGAGGGAGAGAGGGGGAAGAGCCAATGAGTAAGACAGAAGGGTGAGAAGGATCCACTTTGTACCAAATCAATACTTTGCTTGGGAGCAATTTGGAAAGCGCCAGTCATTACTATTTTGGGCGATTTATTGCGGGAGAGACTGGTGGCCAATTAGAATGCTTAAGAGCAAGGTGTGCTTGAAACATTCTCAAGCGATTTCCCTTGGTTTTTTTTTTTTTCATGGATGCCTATCTTCTAGAGAGCTTTCAACTCTTCGGTCTGTTTAACTACTGGTTCAAATATACATTCAAACCTTGGTAGGTTAGAATGGATTTAATTGGTGTTGATATTGTACATACCAATCCTTTTTTGGAAGTTCAGGTTTGAGGACGGTTGTCGATCGAAGGTAATAATTCAAATTAAGGTAAGATGGAGAGATCCACCTGCCTTACTATGTGGAGTGATAGGGAGGAACATCTGGTTGGCTACACCACTACAAGACATTTCTCTTTTATACTACTAAAATATTTATCATCCAGCTTGAAGTCTAGAAACTCTCATAAGTAAGAAGACAAGGAATTCTGGCTGTTAGAGGCTAGACCTTGGCTGTTTTTTTTTCTTTCTTTTTGCTACTTGTCATCATTCTGAATGATGAAAGTGTCTCTGAGAAGAAGTGAAGGATTGAGGCGGGATAAAATATAGTGATCTTATTATCGTGGAGCTTTCTATTTCCCTTTCTTGTGTAAGTAGGGATAGAAGATAACAACGGGAGTGATGAATGACTGAATTGGTTTTCTTTTAGGTCATATCATCACCATCTCTCTAAAAGGCTCCTTTGAAATAAGCCACAATTATTTGGCTTGGGAGTATTTATGTAAGTATGTAATAGGTATAGGGCCTGTAGGAAAAAATAACAAATAGGAAAGAATACCTTATATTCAAGATCGTTGTTTAGACCCCCTTGCTTGACCATTTGCCCCCTTGCATACACGCTTAGATTTGAACTGAGCTAGTTAGTGAGGGAGTGACTGGATTTAATATTAATGAGAATCACCTTGGGTACCTGATTAGGTACTTATAATAGGATGGATGATTCTTCGACTGTGAGTTGAAATTGGGGACTATTGTTGGCTAGTTTCTTGTGCCTACGAATCAAGTGTAATATTGAGTAAAATTAAAATTCAAGCAATAAAAAAAGGAAAGGACAGGGTTGGTTGTCCAAACACTTGAAGCTTTTTTTAATTTATCTCTATCTGTGACAAAGATATATTTTAGTTAATTGCTCTAGTCTCTCTATTACCTCGTTAAATATATGTGTATAAAATATGAAAATAAACTAATGTAGAAGCAAATCAAGCTCTCACTTCTAACTCCATCTGTTCCTAACTACCCAGCCTACACTTGCATTGTTCCCCGATAGTTCCCTTCATTATCTACCCCCCAGGCGGCTCCCGGCTGTTGATGTTGCTGCTCCAGTAAAACAGGATCATCCATTTCCAAGCCCTCTTTCGCTTTTCGCCGTAGCGCCCTTCTCTCCCGCTTTTGCTCTTTCTTGTCCTGCTTGAGCTGCTTTTTCTCCTTCCGACTGAGCCGAGGGAATTCGGAGTCCGGTCCGCGTAGGATCATTCCCGGATGGATGAGGTTGACGACTGCTAATGCAAGGAACATGGGGGCTGCGTCTAGGACATATTCGTACGCTTCGTGGGTGAGGACGGGGTTATCAGGGTCTGTGCCGCTACTGTATTGGCATATGCGGAAAATGATTCGGATCTATTTTAGTGATTTCGTTTAGTTAGTGATTGTTTCTTAAGTGACATGTGTTAATACCGTGAAAGAAGGGAGAAAGAGGAAAATAAGAAAACAGAAGGAAAAAAAAGGACTAAATACCGTGATCATGATGAGGACAAAGTATATCGAATAAAATAGACTTCGCCAGTGACGCATCGGAGCCATGTCTTGATCCTGGCGGAGCTCGCCTTGACGCTCAAGTTGTAACACCCGAAGATGTAGATGGATTGCGAGTCCGCCGAAGATGAGAATGAAGAATTGTTGGAGACCTATTCCTCCCATGTAGATGTGGATACCGGTCATGACGAGATTGTTAGTGGCAGTGTTGTCAGTTGTGAGCACTGCGCCGGCTACTTGGACTATGAAGGCGAATATGTCGAGCCAGATGAAAACGGTGCCGTATCTGCCGGCGGAGATGTTGGCGAGTCGTCGGTTAGGAAGGAAGTAGTATATCATGCGACCGAGGGTCATGTAGACGAAGGCGTTTATCCCTATGGAGGTTTTGCGTTAGTGGTTAATGTGTCGCTATATGTTATAGTCACGATTTGGATAAGAGGAGAGGTGGTATTGGGTCCTTACAAAGTGGGGCGAGAAGAAATAGTAAGACGTGCCCTGTATCGTAGCCATCGCTATTCTGGTGGAAAGTGAGGAGGATGCGGAAGACGAAGGCGAGCAGTTCCCAGGTCGCGCCCATGATGATGACCCATGCGTATCTCTAGACTTGGTCAGGGAAAGTCATATTGTGTCAAGAGTAGGGGCAGATAAGGAGGTGGATTGCTATTATTATTGTTGGGTACCTTTTTGAAAAGGATCGCTTGGATAATGTGCGTGATCAATGTCAGGCCGAATAGCACAACGAAAAGGATTGCGGCTGCAGTGGATGGCACATAGTATAGGATTACATTGCATGCTTCTGGTGGTAGATAGCCATGCTTGCCAGGTTGTGGGTTGGTGCAGGTTTGGGTTGGGGAGACCGATGCCGACAGGGTTGTCGTCGCGATTGTCGCTGTTGTGGTTGACATGAAGAAGAGCTTATCTCCTCAGTGCCTGAGGGGTATGAAGAGGATAGAAAATAGAATAAAATAGAAGATCACTGCTGGAGACTCAATTGAAGATAGGGCTACATTGGATAATCGGACTTCTTATATAGCCCCGCCGTGAGATATCTGGATCGTAGCAAAGCAGGCAGCAGGATGATGGGCTAATCGAAGCATTGGACATTGAACTTAGTACATGAGCCATTGCAACCAAAGTATGTATGCTTAGACTAAACAAGGTTTGCAACTAAGAAGTTCAGCGTTAGTCTATGCGAAGTGACGGGGTGAATAGAAGGGGCATAATAAAGCGTTGCATTTGTGGACATGTAGCCAATGATCTGACGTGATATAGTCCTTTTGAATATTACTTCATTTTATGATAGTAGGCTAGTTCGGCTACTCTAACCGAGTCAAGACAAGTCAAATCGAGTCTAGCATTGTGGCGATGAGTTTAGGCAGCTAAGATTCTAACCACTCTTTCGCTCTAGTTCCCTTCTTGGTTCTAGAATTCGCTTTCGACTCCAAGGTTAGGCAGAGATTGGTAACTAAATATAGCTGAATCATAAATATTAACTATTCGATAAACATTTCCGTGCATGGCTGGCACTCTCCAATGTGCAAATAGGGTTACCTGGCCAAGCCTCATTTAAAAGATGTATCTGTTAAAAGAAAAAGAATCATATTTATATGAAAGCTCGACATCTGAGCAAATCATATCGCTCATAGGGGTTAATGGATAATAGGTACTCCAGTCACTAAAGAGGTAGTAGTATAATTGGATCAACATATGTACCAGAATTCTCCATTACTAATTGGATGACACAATATTATTATTTTTCTGAAGGCTCTCAAGTAAGTCCCGTTAATAATTTAAACACTTCAAAACAAATTTTAGAAACTTGAAAAATAATCCTATGGATGCAGTGTGTACATTAGTATTGACCTAAGACGAACGCTGGAAGCGAGTGTAGAATCGCTTAAACCCTTAGCAAGGGGAGAGAGAAGATAGGTTTATGTTCCTTGAATTAAACACAGATACGAGCAAGTGATTCTAGCCTTTCTTAGGGAGAATAGAGCCTCCAAAGCCAGTTACACATCCTCATCTTTATCCTCATGCTTTGTTAATAGTAGGATATTTCTTCATTAGCAACATCTGATTGACGCAAAAAGGGCGTATACGAAAAGAAATTCCATTTTTCCCTAACTATCCATGAAACACCCCTAATGCTTCCCTTTTCGCCGTCGGCCCTTATTTCCGGGTGAATACGACTTTGCTGTTAAGCCGCTCCAGGTTTCCCCGTCCAGATCTAAACCCTTTGTTTTAAGAAGCCCCAGAAACCGTTTATCTTTGTCCAATCGTTTAAAATCGATTCCCAAAGCAGACCCAATAATTGGAGCTAGATTGTGGGCAGCGCAAACCCGAAAGTCACCGCTGTCGACTCGTTTCTTGATACGACGTTCTAGCCGTTCCTGGAGCTGTTCCTCGATGATTTTCGAGAGCGGCGTTTTTTCGTGGATGGCAGTATGTTTGATAACCTCGGCTTCGTCAGGTGTAAAGTAAGGAGAGCCTATGTAGGATGTGTCGGTTACGGCTTCAAGACGGCTCATGGAGTCAGGTTTGTGGCTGAAGTGCTGCAGATCGAAGAGGAGGACATGGAGTCGGTACCAAAGGGTGAGAGAAATAGCTCCGTTCTGTAGATCGGATAAAGAATGCATCGTCATATTGAGCCCTGGGGCAGGAGGAGGATAAGCTTCCTCGGACATATTGATCTTGCGATAGATCGATGTACTTATAGTAGTTGCAGCTTGGTTTGTAGGGGTTTGCAAGAAAGGGTCGAATATAGATGCTTTATAAATGCTTGCTGCCTAAACCTCTGACTCAAGATGGATAGATTGAGGATCAGGATGATGTAAATGAAGGTTGTTTGAACAGAAGGAGTGACGACTCTATTGCCTCAGGCAAGTTAGCACCTGCCTTATTGGAACAGGCTTTATTTTACTTGGTATTTGCTTCTAACAGCGACAGATTGAATATCCCCACACCTACCTAGTATATTCATGATGGGTTGCTGTGAAATCGGTTAGTTGGAGGGAATGCATGATATCGATACCATAAGGTAGTATGAGTACCCATCCTACCTAATTGCCAAGCGGTCTAGAAGAAGGGAAACGAGTAAACCAGCCGCGCCTTACGGTACCATGCGCAGGACCTTACCAGTAGAGGGGATGCAGCAGAAGTCTTGGAAGACGAAGAGAACGACATTTCAAAGCGAAGGATGCTGACAAGCTTGCCAAGGCGTGTGAGAAATTGGAAATTGGCGATTGGCATTGAGGATATTGCTTTTCTTCCGCTTAGTTGCAGATAAAAAGTTTCATACGATGGCCTTACCCAATCAGCATGGCTGATCCACTCAAGTACTGCTGCTGACTTGCAGTATATTGAGAGTTTATGAGGGTATAGCTGATTATCTCAAATTGAATCCGACCGTGGACGCCTTGCCGACTGCAAATCGGCAACGCCGCTGTCAACGCCTACTTTTGCTGTTTGCTGTTCGAGATGTCTTCGGCATGGCTTGATAGATTCAGCTTGGTTTGGCTGGGCCATCGCTCATTCAGCTTCAGTTTCTGGAGATATTCAGCCCAATGTTTAATGGTCGTACCGAAGAGGTATAAATATCGTCCACTATACCGCTCAAGGTCTAAAGAGGCAGCTTGTATCTTCATCTCAGCTAAACGGATCCGATCAAACGAAATTCATCATATAATTTCCTAACAATACCTCTTTCAAAATCCATACAATCTCATCCATACTTGTTAAGCCATGGCTAGACTGCTCTTCCTTGCTGCCATCACAGCGCGGCTTCGCTCGTGCGAGCCGAATATCGACCCGGAGAGCATCTCGTACTCGCTGACTGCGGCATCCACCCTCCCAATGGCGACTCAACATCTCGTCAAGTGATATACTACAGCGGTCCTTCATTGGACTCATCCGGCAAATGGAACAAACCCGACATGATGGTCAGCGCTCCCTGGGACGGTTCCTACCCGTGGCGCATGGCGCAATGGTGGTGTTTGGGCCACATTCCCCAATGGCGATAAATTCTGGGAAGCAGTCAACCCCACAAGTCCCGATTCCAGTGACAAGGTGGGCATGGCTGGCCACAGCTACGAACCTCATATCTTCCTCTGCTGGGGCCACCACCAACGCGGGATCTACTATCTCGACGATGGCACCGAGTGTGCTTCCGCATATATCTGTGACCACTCCAGCGAGCCCTCGACTCCACCCCCAGCACCACCATCATCAGACCCCATATCTTCCACCATTACGCTTTCGTCGGATGCGATATGGATCCGGGATTATGGTATCAGTCAGGACAGTCTCCATCTGGCGAACCCCACGGATGTTTTCCATTCCGTGTATGACGCCCTTGAAGGCAACGGATGTAAAGGCACCCAGTATGCATTCGACAATGGCTATTCTATTTCCTACTCCTGTATGTTTGCGGGTGATGATAACTAAGTCACTGAACGACGCAAGGCAATCGCGGACTTGCTGTATGGAACTGCTGGCCCGAAGATTGCGGAGTCGTACAAGACTTGGACGGATTATACCTCTGAATGGGGCATCCCGAGACATCACATTGGGTATCAGTACCCTCGTAGAGGTCAGATCGTGACTACGCATTTAGACTCGATTCAGTCTCAACTCTCCTTCGAGATTACGTGTAGGGGTAGCTGGTTCTGTGATAAGGGATGTGGTGCCCTCACTACGGGGATGACTGCTCTTGGGTATAGTTCGAACCTTATTCCTTTGGGTGTCTTTGGGACTTTGCTGGCGGGCGGGTGCGTGTGGTCAGAGTTGTTAAGGGGGAAAGTTTCTTAAATTAGGGAAAAGTATTGAAAAGAGTATGAGGGATTAAAGTCTTTTGATTGAAATTTGTGTTGCGATTCCGACATGAATTTCTTTCTGGAATTGTTATACCGTGAAGGAGACTGGACCTAGAGGGGAAGAAAATGAGGATATGAAGACTCCATAGTTTACCATGTAGTAAGTGACGAGGATGCTCATCATTCGCACCTGGTTTTGAAGAACTCTATCATAAGACGAGAGTACGAGCTCAATTTTTGACCGCTGAGTGTAGTCATGCAGGAATATCAGGATGGGCAGCAAGGACGACTGAATGCTTTGGGTTTTAAGAACAAAATTGGGAAGCATACGATATAGTGTTGAGTATTGACTGCGACATCAGATAGATAAATAAAGATAGGGACGTTGAGTTCCTTGTCAGGTGGCCTGTCACTTCATTAATGATATAGAGATAGTGATTAATTGATTTTTAGCCTGCTTTATTCAATTTGCGGCAGCACTATGCTTATTATATAGTTTGTCGCTGATTTGACTTCTGTATTGTAGAAATAGAAATATCATAAACACTAGTACTCCCATTTTCTTCCACATATTTTACGTAGAGTCCATATCGCTAGCCCCTCATACATATATATTCTTATTTGTGCTGGTTGATGTTCATCATTCGACCTATGCAAGATCTGACATATTCAAGGAATTCTCCAAGTGGGTCAGTGCTCCTCAACCCTTCATCACAGGAGTCACTTTCTACGTGTTGTAGAAGACCACTCATGAACGAGAACGAAGCTTGGCAAGTTGGACATTCGAAGTCGAAGTCCAGATTGTCAGATTCATCGATTTGAGCTTGATAGCACTCAAAAGCTAACTGGTTTATTTCGTCCCGATCAACTCCTGAATCGCATTTGCCAGCTTCAAGATGCAGCACCATGGCGGAATTGGTGGGGAACCGACGCAAGCACCCAGGGCAGCCAATATTCCTACTAGCATGAGTGATCTTGTGCTATAGGACATACCGTCAGTCGCATGAAACATATACATACACATGAGCTGGAGAATGAACAAACATTTTTCAAATTTGATGGGTTGTCAAAATATCGATGACATGTCGCGCACATAAGATGCTTGGCAACATCGTGCTGGATAAGATGTTGAGGCTTGCTAAATTGGCGATTACAAGCTGTGCATATGTTATGATCTTCCTGGAGATGCTCGTCGAGCTCTTCTTTTGTTTCATAATCCGGCTTCCAGGAGCAATGACGGCAGATGTGATGGTTCAGGGAGTCTAATTCATGCTGCTGCTTCGCCCAAAACGAAGAGAAGCCTTTGCGACAACGAGTACAGAAGGACTTCCCTGTAGGCATTATCAAAATGAAAAGTCTAAGTTTGGCTTCTTTTGTATTAGACCTGAATGATTCGAGCCTAGAATGATGTGGCAGTTGTTCAACTCATGTTATCGTGTGCGGGGTAGCAGGCGTGGGTTGGGCACGAGATCAAC
Organism: Aspergillus sparsus; assembly: GCA_027569235.1. Lineage (NCBI taxonomy): Eukaryota > Fungi > Ascomycota > Eurotiomycetes > Eurotiales > Aspergillaceae > Aspergillus > Aspergillus sparsus. The sequence goes on from JAPDES010000035.1 coordinate 155,377, forward strand.
ACGTCCGGATTGGCTCTGGTCCATTCGTGCAGTCACAGCAATGTGGAATCAGAGGGCCTTTTCAGCCGCGCGACCATAATGCCTGGCTTTGGCCTTGAAGCCTTGGAACATTAGGGGGTTCAGGGGGTTCATGTTTCAGCCTTTCCCGGTAGGGTGCTGCATGAAGGCATTTTTACCCAATTAGCAAGACGAATAATCTCTTAATGATTGCCTCCTTTATGCTAAAAGTGTAGTGTAGAGGAAACTGAAATGTTCCGAGTTAATCCCGGTCCAATTGACTCTCAGCATCTACAGCATACAGTTTATACTTTGGGTACCCTGGTACCTGAGATACAGTGGAGTGCCTGACACCACACACATATAGGGATGTTCCTCTTTACTACTGGCGGATACTGACTGTATCGATCCTTGATCTATCTGTAAGTGCCCAGTTACTCCCAGACCTACATAACTCCTTTCGCTACTGGATACAACACGAGAACAAAGCAAGGACTTGTCTTTATACCTTAAGGAGCATATTCTGCATCAGGTAGAAGCAATGACTCTCCCAGGACTTATATCAGAAGTGGTAAGGATACTTAATCACCTCTAGAGGGTTATACTAGCTAGCCTACCTACTCTTGACATTTATTCAAACACTTTCGTCGTCCAAACAAGTTCCGTCTCAAGAACAACACGCAAGTTATCCTGGTCGTGCTTCCCAATCCCAGGCCAGAGACGATATTTCACTTTTATATTTGACTCGTCTTCTTCTCCTCCTTCCCTTTCCCCTTCTTCCCCGCCTGCGAACGTCATATATTCAGGAATAAAATTATTGCCCCGATCATGATAATAAAAGCAAAAAACCGTCGGTTGTTGAGCGAGCTTGAGCTTGAAATCGATGCATCCCTGCAGGAACTGACGTAATAACTGGCGGGCGTGTAACTCGCGTTCTGTAGACGGCACTATTTGGAATTTTCTCTCAACAGAGTCGATAATATCACTGAGTAGAGTATTCTGCAAAGGCTTGCTTATTTCGTTGAGGGCGATACTGGTTCCTACTTTCCAGTGCTTGTAAATCATCTCTAAGCCTGCACTCTGGCAATGATATTTGACTTGATTTTCGAGTTCTGTTAGAAATTTCCCGAGTGGATTGTCTTCAATATTGATATGGTAGGGAGCGAAGATCTTGCAGTAGATTAGGCTACAAATGTATTCTTGGATGTAGGCACGTCGCTGCGGGGTGCTACGTGGAACTTCGTCTGTGGTGGCGAGGGTGCTGATATATTTGAAATTGGATTTGATCCAGCTCTCGAGATTTTGGCATAATTTGCGCATCTCGTTTATGATCTGCTCATCACTTAGGACCTGGCTTGTTGTTTGCAGTGAGTTGATTCTGGTGTATAGCTCACTTAGTTGTTGATGGTGGCGTTTGTCTCTTCTTGAGATTTCGGTACGTGCTTTGGTGAGGAGGTCATCCTGTTTACGGATCTTTTCGGTATTGACTAGATGTATCCTTTCTAGACTTTCTAGTTGAGATGCGTAGTTCTGGTTGGCCTGCGTGGGAGTTAGTTTTGGCGGTCGAGGGATAGGTATAGATGCTTTTCTTTTCTTTCTTTCTTTCTTTCTTTGTTGTTGGTGTTGAGTTGACTTGCCTGACGGAGCTGGTCTAGTTCACGATTTTGACACTCAATCCGGTACAGTGTGTTGAAGAAACCTGGAGATTTTCAGATGAATCATTGCTTATGTTGGATGGGTGTGGAAACTTACCACCATGGAGACTTGATTCTCTCTCGTTTGGCCACGACCAGGAGTACATTTTTGACCCACAATGTGTACAAAAGATGTGGTGGTTGTAGGTTGAATGGGTGTAATATTCTCCTCATCTAGGCAGAATGGGAAAATTTGTCTCAGATACATGATAAAACAGTGACGTCTGGATGAAATATTCTCTATTCATGAGTTCTCATCATAGTCTATTCATAATTTGATCATCGCGGAAGTTGTCAACGGCAAGGGTATAATAGTAAAACGAAAACCTCTGCTCAGGCAGATCACACCAGTTTTGAATAAATTTTCAAGCTTGGCTGTTTAGCACTAACAACATGGCACAAGGACCATCTATAATTATCGGTATAGATTTTGGGACGACCTTTAGTGGGTATGTCAGCTTGATATTAAATATACTCGCTTAAATAGGGGGTAACACAAGTAACTATCTAGGATCGCCTGGAGCCTGGAGGGCTCAATCGATGACATTGAGGTGATTTCCAGTTGGCCGGGTGGTGGCAACCGTATGTGAATCGCTCTTTATATCACCTTCAGGTCTTTTGTCTGACAGTAGAATAGGAACCTCTGTGAAAGTCCCATCAGCCATCACGTATAAAAATGCGAATATCTTGTGGGGCTACCAGGTTGGTTCATTGACGGAGGCGTTTTGCGGCATCAAGCTGTTGCTGGATGAAAGTCAGGAAACCAAATACGAGCCTTCTATTGCGTCTAAACGACTTTTAGCCAAGTACAACAAGGATATTAAACAAGTTGCGTCAGATTACTTTGGACGGCTTCTTGGACATATCAAAGAGGTTCTTCAACGACGATTCGGCATGTGTGCGAATGAAATGAACCTGCAATATACCCTCACAGTACCAGCGGTCTGGCCTGACAAAGCCAAGGATCACACATTGACAGCGGCCATCAAAGCCGGAATAAAACCCTCGGATATATCTCTCATTTCTGAACCAGAAGCTGCGGCGCTCTACGCACTGCGTGCGATACAGCCGAACTCGACTACTGTATGTACTGTTCTACTGGCCCTGTGATATTTTTGTTCCCCCTCTAACTGCTGGTAGAAAAATGATGTATTTGTCGTGTGTGACGCTGGAGGAGGGACAGTTGTTCGCTTTTCCCCAGGAAATAAAGGGAAGACGAAGCTAATTTCGAGTAGGATCTTATTTCATATCAAATTAGAAATCTGGAGCCCCTAAATCTCGTCGAAGTAGCCAAGGGTACAGGTGTGTCTAGACTTGGAAACTGGTGAATTCTCAAGATTGACAGATAGGATAGGCCGCGTGTGTGGATCGATGATCTTAGATTTGAGATTTGAAGACCTTCTCCGTCGGAGAATGGGAGAACGTGACTATGCCTCGCTATCGAATAAGGCAAAAGAAGCCGCGATAGTCTACTGGCAAGACCGAGTGAAACCTAATTTCATGGGGAAATTCGACGACGACTTCACAGATGTGGATTATTTTATCCCAGTTCCGGGGGCTAAAGACAACCCAAAGGTGCCAATCGAGGAAGGATTCTTCCAGATCGGCAGGTGCGTATGCTGGCTGCGCAACCTCGGGCAATGATTACATGGCGGCGTCAACGCGTTCTAACTAATTGATAGTGACGATGTTGAAGACATTTTCGAGCCTGTAGTTCAGGATATCGAAGAGCTTATTGCCGAACAAATAGAGAGTGTTAGCAAGGGTGGACTTGAAGCAAAGGTTGGCTCTCCTATGGAAGACAGAGAGATGGACTCTACTGATTTTGACTAGACTATTCTCCTGGTGGGTGGGTTTGGTTCCTCTGAATATCTTTTCCGTCGCGTGCAAAAGGCAAACCCGACGAGGTCGGTCATCCAGCCGCCGAATGCGTAAGTGTCCCAAAGCCACCGTTACCATAGAAAGGTTTCTGACGTGGAAATTTAGATGGTCAGCTGTTGTGAGGTACGTATATCTAGCGCAGGATTGACTGGTAATTTCCTAACGGTTGGGCTAAGTGGTGCGGTTCACCGCGGACTCGAAGGAAACCGAGTTGAGAGTCGAATTGCTCGCCGTCATTATGGGTATGTATGTGCATCAAAGTATGATCCAAGCATCCATGGATCTCGAGAGAAATTCTGGGACTCTCTTGGGGAGGAGTACTTAGTCTACAATGATATGCGTTGGTACATTGACAAGGTTCGGCTGCAAGCTGTTATATTTCTCTCTGTACCGCTTTTCCTAACCTCAAGAGTTTAGTTCTCCAGCCTATATGAAGATAAACCGATTAAAATGGACTTTTATCGGTCAATCGAGGTAGGAGATGCGGCTGGCCTCTTCTTTAAGGATAATCTCCACTTTTGCAATGATGAACAGGCACCGAAGATAAAGAACAAGAGTGAGTCTATCCACCACCCTGGAACATCAATCTATTATTCACAAAATGTAGGAGTCCTACACCTATGTTCCTTGAGTGCGGATCTGAGCCGCATACCACGTGAATTGTTTGAAAAGAAGCGCAATTCGCGTGGTGTAGAATATTATAGAATTTTATACACGCTTGCAATGACCCCAACCTCGGCCTCTCTCCTTTTTGAGTTGGAATTCAACGGAGTTTCCTACGGAAGTGTGAGGTCAAAATACTGATAATCTCATGGTCTGAAGGAAAAAAAAAAGGTTGGACGCAAGTGTATGGAGGTCACTAGTATCTATAATATACTGTTTTATCGGCATTAGGCTCCTAGATTGACGCTAAGTTTTTGTCTGGGGAGCATAGTTGCTTATATTGACGATTAGCTAAGATATTCTCATCAAATCAAACTCGTGTTGCTTCATTTCTCTCTTGTCTTAAGAAGTATCTACCTACCTAGTTACCCGTAGGGAGATCGCGTATTGCTGAGGGGATTTGCACCTCTGTCATCTAATAGAGTGTCATCATCAAGGATTCGGCGAGTCTTTCATCCAGAAATTTTTAATCTGAATTATCCTACTTCTAGATGTCTAAACTTGATTTGATTAAAGGTAATACTATTTGTTAGAGGCTGGAGTAGAATAACATGCAGAAAAAGAGGGGTAGGTTGGTCCCATTAACTGTCAGTTCTTCCTATTGGGTATGGTGAAGGAAACGAGAATCAGCCTTGAGCTGGCCAACTAACACTTGATGGGTGGATCATTATAGGTTCTTGGTCCATCTATTACCGTTTTAGTCCAAAGCTGACCACGCCGATGCCTGCGCCTCTCTGAAAATATGGCCAACCAAATTATCGCAGTGACTTGCCTCGATGACTTAGTCGATTGAAAGTATCAAGGATGAGTGAGGTATCTACCTACCTGCCTATTCGCCTTAGCAATGTGATCGAGTGATAAGGTTGGTAAACAGACTTCCATTATGAGGAGAGACTGCTTTGTGATCATGTTCGTGAACTGCAACCCTGCTACCCGACCGCCAACAATCAAGCCTTCAGAACTACCAATCTTTTGCCGATCATCCCACAGCCAGTCGTACATCACCATTAAGGGCTCGTCTGTAATGGGAGCTAATTATCATTTGCTGGAATCGGAGGAGAGACTGGAAGTTGAGAAATTAAAAATTGGTCATCCTTGGCCCCTGTAATTGCCGATAAAAGAGGCATACATATTTGCCTTTTTAGTTCCTTATATTTTCTTTTTTTAGCCCTCGTAAAACATAGAAAAAAAAAAAAAAATACGTTGTCCTGCCTTCGCGAAACCCCGCAGGGAACAGATGCCAAAAGATGCTGGAGTTGGCTGCTTGCAAAGACCTTATTTTCGCACAATAAACTCTCCATCCATATGGTATGGTCGGTATGAAATCTCGTCAACAAGATGGCCAAAATGATCCTCTTGATTTTGTTCGTTACACTCTACAGCCTCCCCACTGCCCAGGCAGGAGGTTGGGATGACTTTTCCAACAACCTTGCGACCGACCTAGCACCTTTTCTCTCACTTTTCGGTGAGCAGATCACGAAACAATACTTGAGTGAAAGCATTACCTATCTAGACTATTTCATCTTCGCGATGGCACCGATGGGTATCCTTACCGCTGTTGTCTCGGCCATTAGAGTCTGTGGAAATCCATCATTGCGAGCCTTCATCGGCCGGGCACAGGAAGGAAGAGGAAACGCAGAGGCTGAGCTATGCTCTTCAACTAGCCGAGATGTGTGCGAACTCTACAACAACGGAGGTATTGCGAGAGTTTTCGGCCGCCCTAAGATCCTGGAAATTGTTGTTAGGAAATCCAAAAAGTCGGATGAAAACCACGGGATCTACACCTTCAATGAGTACGTCTCCAGTGAGGACGGGAAGAGCGAATGGAGAGTTGACGGGGGCAAAAAGAACACGAATGATGCAGAGTCTTTAATGGAGCCCTTTGCTCCAAATTTGTCCCTCAATATTGGCATCCAAAGAAAACCATACGCTGTTTTTGTGGCGGTTGCCATCGCCGGGTTCACGCTACAGGCGGGTGTTTTGGCCTTTGCAGGCGTTGTGACATATTACCTGCGATGGGAAAAAGACGAAAGTACTCCAGATCCATATGCTTTCCCATTGACTATCACTGGGACCACTCTCGTTTGTGGGGGGATCTATCTATGCGCTTTTCTTGTTGGTCAGAGCACCAATGAAAAATCTTATTCCAGAAAAAGCCTCACGGACGCCCAATCGACGATTTATTGGATACAGCCTGGAGGACAGGTTCTCGGGGATCAAACATTTGATGCCTTCTGTTGGAACGACTCACAGCAGCCCCTTCAGGAATATGTCACCTCGTGGAAGAACCAGCAGAAAAATTCACCAGCTCCACTGTGGGTGACTGTGATCACTACAATATCGGGCTTCGTGTTACAATTTATAGGATTAAGGGGCTTACACTCAGCAGTGTCTGTTGCCCAGCTTGGTGCGATCATGGTGATGAGCATGCTGCGAGCGGCTCTTCGGATGCAGCGCCTACAGCCATCTAACAATGCTCTTGCTGACCGTCCGGATGAGATCATTGGGCACGAGCTTGACTGGCTGGCACTTAAAATCGGGGCGGATCGGTCTCCTGGAGACCGAAACAATCCGCCATCCAACCAAAATCCTCCATCGCTCCAGGAAGTAGATGAGCTGCGATATCTCTGGAAATACTATGGAGGAATAGATGTGGTGAAGAACAAGCCTCCCTCAGTAGAGTCGAACATAGCATCTCGGATTCTGTCTTATCGGAGCCGCCTTTCCGAGCTCACCAGGTCAATTACTCGTGATGCTAGCTCAGCCGCCGGTGCGAGAAATTTTGAAGTTGGGATGGTTGAAGGTCGACGCGAGGCTCAGCATTTACGTCTTGCCATGGAAGCGTCACTTAATGCAATCTTTTCAAAAGCCGCCATTCGAGAAGAATGGAAAGATGCCGAAGTTTTGTCCTGGAGATTTACTTGTTCTATCTCTGATAGCCTCCCTGGTAGTGCAGGGGGCAGCAATTCCATTGAATCACAGGCATCTAGCCAAAGTCGAATGTGTGAAATGCCCTGCACCTTGAATTTGACGTTCGAACGAAGACTCGAAACGCCCTGGAGATTGCAAAATCCCTCAGATCTTGAAGGGCTCCTTGGTTTGTGGATCTGGTCCTTGAAGTCCGATCCCATTGTAGAGGTACGGGACCCAACTAGTGGCCTCATACAATCCAGGGCGGCGGAGATACCAACAAAACGAATTATCTCAACTGGTCGCGAAATGACCGGATCGGACCTCAAGTTGTGGCTTGCTGGTGCGACATTCAGCATAATGGAGACAGACCTTCAATTAGGGTCGAACGAAAAGGGTGGCCCTAGCATAATATGGAAAGGTCCAAGAGGGGGAAAGTATACATCATTGGAGGACAAATGTCCCTCAGAGCGTGACTTGGACATAACTCGATTTTTTGGATGGCACGCGGCGGACCTCAAGAACCCCGATAGTGTGACAGTTTGGTCGATCACTGCTAATGGAACCCTAGTGTCTCTCTGTGTTCAAGAGCTTTTTGGTTCATTTTTCAAATGCATACTTGATGTCGTGCATGATGTCGGGCGTATTGACATTTTAGAAGAGCCATATTTCCGACTTGGTAATGTTCTGGTGACCGAAAATGCAAAGGCTTTCACGGAGAATCAATTAGGGTCTGGCAACGAGGCTCTATTTTGTATTTTACCTGCTATACTCCCGCGTTTACAAGTCAGCTCACCTAAAGCCACCCTAAAAGCCGCCAAGAATAGCGCGAACCAATATCGGAGACGTCGGGAATGGAATAAAGCTGAAACATTTCTTAAATGGGTGTGGTCAGTGTGTACAAAGTCACCAGACCTGGACAATGAAAATCACATGAACTTCACGGCTCTTCAAGAATCTGCCGCGATAGCACTCGGAGAGCTCTATCGGTGGGCCCTCCGTGACGATAATATGCCATTTGGGTCTGCTGGAATTGAATGGCTCTCCAGGCAAGCATCTAGCCAAGGTCAAGAAGCTCTAACGGCGATTGCAAAGCGTTACCAGGACATTGAAGAGGGAGTAAAGAAAGAAAGCTACGACAGCAACGGCGGTATTCTTCGCTCGATAAACGACAATAACCTTATAGCAACTTTAATATACCTCACCCGGCGTTTACCGAAGCTGACCGAAAAAGAAATGGGAGAGGCCCTTGTTTTTGCAGCAGAAAAAGAATGGCCAGACGTAGTTTCAACTTTGATTGAGCTCCGGGTAAATGTTGACTACATCTCTTCAAATTCGTCCACTGCATTATCTTGTGCTGCACGGAAAGGCAATGATGAAATTGTGGGTACGCTTGTTCGTGCAAGCGCATCGGCAAATATATCAGCAAAAGGTAAACGGGTACCTCTATCATACGCTTCAGAAATTGGACATGAGTCCATAGTTAAGATGCTTCTGGAGTGTCCAAATGCCTTCCCTGATAAAAAGGATGGTGGTGGCCGAACACCGCTCTCCTGGGCTGCTCAAAATGGGCATGAGGTAGTAGTCAGGCTGCTGCTAGAAAAGGGTGCTGCAGTGGATGAGAAAGATGAACATGATAGAAAAACACCACTCGCCCGGGCTGCTTGGAATGGGCATGAGGCAGTAGTTAAACTGCTGCTGGAGAAGGGTGCCGCAGTGGATGAGACAGAGAATTATTGCCAAACACCACTCTCCGGGGCTGCTCAAAATGGGTGTGAGGCAGTAGTCAGGCTGCTACTAGAAAAGGGTGCTGCAGTGGATGAGAAAGATTTAAATGAACAAACACCACTCTGCTGGGCTGCTCAAAATGGGCATGAGGCAGTGGTCAGACTGCTGCTAGAAAAAGGTGCTGCAGTGGATAAGAAAGATAATGATGGCCAAACACCACTCTCCTGGGCTGCTCAAAATGGGAATGAGGCAGTGGTCAGACTGCTACTAGAAATAGGTGCTGCAGTGGATGAGAAAGATAATAATGGCCAAACACCACTCTCCTGGGCTGCTCAAAATGGGCATGAGACAGTGGTCAGACTGCTGCTAGAAATAGGTGCTGCAGTGGATGAGAAAGATAATGGTGGCCAAACACCACTCTTATGGGCTGCTCAAAATGGGCATGAGGCAGTGGTCAGACTGCTGCTAGAAAAGGGTGCTGCAGTGGATGAGAAGGGTATTCATGGCCAAACACCACTCTCTAGGGCTGCTTGGAATGGGCATGAGGCAGTGGTAAGACTGCTGCTGGAGAGCAATGCTGCAGTGTATGAGAAAGATTACGATGAACAAACACCACTCTACTGGGCTGCTCAAAATGGGCATAAGGCAGTGGTTGAACTGCTGCTAGAAAAGGGTGCTGCAGTGGATGAGAAGGGTATTCATGGCCAAACACCACTCTCTAGGGCTGCTCAAAATGGGTGTGAGGCAGTAGTCAGGCTGCTACTAGAAAAGGGTGCTGCAGTGGATAAGAAAGATTTAAATAAACAAACACCACTCTACTGGGCTGCTCAAAATGGGCATGAGGCAGTGGTCAGACTGCTGCTAGAAAAAGGTGCTGCAGTGGATGAGAAAGATAATAATGGCCAAACACTACTCTCCTGGGCTGCTCAAAATGGGCATGAGGCAGTGGTCAGACTGCTGCTAGAAAAGGGTGCTGCAGTGGATAAGAAAGATTTAAATAAACAAATACCACTCTACTGGGCTGCTCAAAATGGGCATGAGGCAGTGGTCAGACTGCTGCTAGAAAAAGGTGCTGCAGTGGATAGGAAAGATAGAATTCTTGGACAAACACCACTCTCCTGGGCTGCTCAAAATGGGCATGAGGCAGTGGTCAGACTGCTGCTAGAAAAGGGTGCTGCAGTGGATAAGAAAGATAATGGTGGCCAAACACCACTCTTATGGGCTGCTTGGAATGGGCATGAGGCAGTGGTCAGACTGCTGCTAGAAAAGGGTGCTGCAGTGGATGAGAAGGGTATTTATAGCCAAACACCACTCTCTAGGGCTGCTCAAAATGGGCATGAGGCAGTAGTCAGGCTGTTGCTAGAAAAGGGTGCTGCAGTGGATGAGAAGGATAAATATGGACGAAAACCGCTCTTCTGGGCTGCTAAAAATGGGCACAGGGCAATAGCCAGACTGCTTGAAGGTTCTATGCATTAACTATTCCAAAATACACCCAGCTCCTTCTGTCACTTCATTGGAGGTCAAACCCATTCTTACAACATATAGAAGAAATAAGTTGTAGTGCCACTGTACAGTTATATGCTCCTCTGCAGTAAGAGCAATACGCAATATTCTTCTATTCTTACAGATTCACTTTGCAGAAGGAGCCTAAGATCAGAAAGAGTTCTCGGGCCTTTTGTGTACTCCTAACCTAACACTCAAATGTAGGAAAGAAGATTTGAATGTGACTTGAGATTTTAAGTTTTTGGAGAATTTTCACATGAAAAGGGGTACCTGTGCCTCCGGCCATCTGTGTGGTAGATAAGGGGGAGAGAACGACAATCAAACTTCCACTTTAGGGAAATATATGAGAGCTCACGGAGGTGTATTTTGGGGGTGGCTATCACAGGTGGCCACTCTCGTCAGCGGTGGAGCTTCTCTAATTGATGGGTTGGCGTTTGTTGGAGCTCTCTGGAGAGTCACACAGTTGTAGGATGTGTAGTATTAATAGAGGGAATGTATTTCTTGCTAGTTAATACCTAGGAATAATGATTTTTTTGAGGTTATTTCATATGATGGTTAGACTTGGTAGTAGATTAGAAATAGTTTGTTCGGGAAGCATTCGTTTTTATGGGGAATGCCAGCTTGGTTAAATTAGTGAATAATGAAATGGTTTTTCTGTTTATCGACTTCCTACACCTATTAAAGCATTCATATTCTCATTTCAAAACTAATATTAATGGGTATCTATAAAACAAACATACCTTCTCCAGCCTTCTCTTCGGAAAATCGTCTCTTAGAGTGAGAAAAAGGGGTGGGGGGGAGGGGATAATAATACATTGTTACATTATTATCTCATGAATACAAACTTGACGAAGAATAAGTCAGCCACCTCCCCCGTGCTGCCATATATACCAACCCAGTGAACTACTTTTTAGAGTACTCTGGTGGGCGGGGCTCAGGTTCAGGTCTAACGACTCGAGCTGGGGGTAATATCCGAGTTGAGGCCTGTGACTTCCTGCGCATCGTTTCACTGGCAATAGTAACAGAGATCTCCAACGCCACCTCGTGCGTGCACTTGATGTTATACGTGACGAAATCAGGACAAATCGGGGCTCCCTGAGAGAGCAAGCGGTTCCCCGCATACAAACCCTCCGGGCGAAGAGAGAGCTGAAAAGCCTCCCCCAGATTGACCCGTTGGTTTTCCTGATTTGATTCAAAAACGATCGCTTTCTCAAGACTGCGGAACGCCATCTCTAGCCCTAGGCTGCGGCTGCTCGAGTCGCGATCATCATGCGTATGAGTTTCCTTGTAATTGCCTGGTGCGATCACGTCGGTGGTCGATTTAAGTACCATGCGGACCCAGTCTAGTTGAATTTTCTGTGGAGTGTCGCGGATTTCGGGGCTAATGGTCCTGGGATTTGGAGTGACTTGGATGATTATTGGTATGGGATGTGGGTTCTCCAGCTGTATGGCTTGGGGTGTGCACACTTCGATTGTGCATCCGAAGGAGGGCACTTTGGAGGAGTGGAAAAATTGTTGTGTTTTCTGCTTGAAGGATAACTCGGCTTGGTCCATGCCAGGGAAGAGTCGGTGGGTCCGAAGCGTGGCTGGAAGCCGACGTTGATGTAGCGCTGGGGTGGGAGGCAGGGTCTCCAATGATGGTTGTTGCATGGTGAAAGGGTGCGTGGCTGTACATGTCTCAGACGAGCCCCCACGCCTATAGTGGAGTACGGACTCGAGATAGTATTCGACGAAGCCCTCGGATCTGGTTCTCAAACCGGGCGAATGGCAGTAGAAGGTGCCCGGGAGAGCGTGCGTGGCGATGGTACTGAGGGGAAGAAAGCTCTGGGCTTTCTGCTGTGCGAGGGAACTAGCTGGCCTGGTGGGAATCCGTACGGAAAAAGGCCAGGATAGACACTCACTGCCAGTATGCTGGCTCTGAGCGAGATGTAGGGGTCCTTGGTGGAGAACCTGTCGTGTCTCTCTCCCTACAAGAAGCCATCGGCCCCGATAGTGATCCGTATGGGAGCCGTTGCCGTTATTGCTTTGGACGGAGATTTTAGTTTTGACACGCCCAATTAAAGTCACCGTCACGGTGGCCGAGGGAGTGACGATGGGCGTCCACCTGGTGATGGTGCCGATGATGGTGTTTCCTGGGGCGAAAGTCCAGGCTGGGGGGGACGCCAAGTCGATCCGAAGCTGGGAGCTACCCTGATGCTTTGTGCTTGGCATGTCTTATGTGGAGGGGGGTGAGCAGCGGCATGAAAGTGTTTGTTTGCTCCTAGAAAGTTGAAGAAGGAATTGAAGTCGGTTTTTGATGTGGATTGGGAATGGGAATGGGTATATATGTACCTTATTTTGGCTGCCGGGCGCGAGGGGCGCAGCGGGGCTGTGTGGAGACCATGTTTCTATCACCTCTCATTGGCTGTATACAACCTTATCATGGGGTACCCAATGCCCCTACCTGCCTTGGCAGTATTCCGTGCCTTATTACCTAGGATATAGAAAACGTTGCAAGAATCTCCCAATTAGCCATTTGACTACACCAACGGGCCTATAGGAGCGATTCAATATTAGGGCATCGATAATCTAGATGGCGAGATTACACTGTGCCCCGGCTAGTTCGACTGGTAAGGGTCGGAAGACTATATCCACTTCACCACCTAACCACCAGAATATAAATTCCTGCTTTACAAGTCTGTGGAACAGGAACCTGAAATTATACTGTTCTATAAGCGCAATTATTCTTCATGAATCTACTCTATTTCGGCCGCTTAGGTTAGGTTCATCTAGTCAGAACTTATTCTTATGTCAGAACAATGCGTACCCCCGTCTCACGCAGGGCTGTGGCACATGCAAAGCCGCATTTGCATTAGCTTTTGCTAGATTAAATCCAAAATTTGGGTGGTCTTGTTCCCCAACTGCGGGTGGTTTGGGCTGATTCGTTGATTTGGTTAATGCACACCCTGAGCTATATATAATATGTTACACATATTGGTTTTATTGTCTCTAGCGGCAGGGTACAACATAACGCCCGTGGGCCGTTTTTAAATTCGTCGACGTGATTGAAGCTGGTTTTCGGAAATGCCGTGTAATTCTTGGGCTGATGGCATTCAGTTTCTTGGTTGGTTGGTTGTTTATTTTTTTCCTTTTTGTACCCCGGGCCTTCCAGGAGCGGGGCGGAAATCTGCCGAACTTCTTAGGTGTGTGGCACAGTGTGTAGCAGGATATATGTTATTGGGATTGCTGTCTTTTGTATTTATTGATGCAGTCTGTGAGCTTGTCTTAACATGGTTGTGCACCCCTCTTTACTACTGTAATCGTACTCGGAATCCCTAATATTTCCCGTGACCACACCCCTTTCATTACAAACAAGAGGTATGCCTGCAACTTCTTTTCTACAATGCAAAGCTTACTCTTCCAATTCTACCTATGAGCCGCGACTTGAAGGAGGAGTCTCTTCAGCTAAGACCTGGGAATAAATGGACATAGCTTCGTCATATGTCGCATGGGAGGTCCAACCATCTCTGCCGATAATTCTAGACAAGTCGTCCCAGTGATCCTGTAATTCATTCCAACCTTCGCTATCTTCATGATGTTTACGAATCTCATCAGAAGAAAAGTAGATAGGACATTTGGCCGTATGGCCGAATAAGCTCCACTTTCTTCAAACAAAATTTAGCAGCCATTGTCAGATAGATAGGGCCACCACAACAATACTTACTTTTGTATGCGGATTAGAGACTCTCGTAATGGTATAATATCTCCATGCCATGAATCCCCTGCGAAACGGATAGGATACGTCATTGTCCTGCCATTTGGATACTGAAATACTCTGTTTAAAAGTGGGTTTCTTTCCGCCGTATATCTCTCAAAGAGATCTAGTAATATCGACTTCGTGACTTGGTCTTTGGTTTTACTTTGCTCATTTTCATCTAACTGCGTGAAATTTTCAGGCAATTTTAGCATCAAGTCACCGCTATAGTCAATGAAACCCGGACGGCGGGCTTCTAGAAATAAAGGGCCTGCCCATACGCCTTGCCAGTCTATGACACTCGTAATTTTCCCTTTATCATCGACAAAGATATTCGGAGGGTGAAGATCGGGATGCCACAAAATGGACCCTAGGATGTCTTCCTCCTGCGGAATAAGATATGGGGCAATAGATAAATATCTCTGGAGGAGAGAGACATGTTCAGCAGGGCTGTTCTGGCTTTCTGAAACGAAGAATGGATCGTCGGGAGAGCGCGGAGTGGCATGTGTCTGAATCCAAGCTATCTCACGAAGGGCAATCGCCCGTATATACTCTATTGCAGAATTCCCTGAAGGGCGATCAGTTTCGAATAGGGACAAGAATATAGCCTATAGTGCATGCTTACATGGCCCGCGATCAACATCCATATTGCCTCGTTCCTTACTCCAAAACGTTGTGTTCACTATTGGTCCAATTGAAAATTGGTTGGCGACATCGTCCACTTGATCGCGGGACAACATGGAACTTTCAATTGAAGCAGGATGAGACCCCGGAGGGGCATCTTTTTTGTAAAAAAGGCATCCATATCTGGCTAAAGTCAGAGAAGCAGGTAAAACTTTGAATTATTCACCACGCATATATACGTACTTGGAGAACTTTATCGATACCAGCTTTTGTTGGATGGTTATTATATCTTTTACTGTTTGAATCTTTTGCTTGGGGTCCATGTCTGACCAGATATCCGCAAGGTTGTGGCCTGGAGCATACTCCATGATGATATATTCAGCACCTACCGGGTTCAAAGAGTCGACTATAGAACTCCACGCAAGAACTCTGGGAACCGGAAGATGAAGCGTGTTTCTCAGCTAGAAACTTTGTTAGATAGCTGACACATGCACGTTTCAACAAACTGGCATAAAACTCACAAAGTCCATTGTCGCAACCTCAGACGCTGTTGTCAAGAACGCTGGCCCAGCGTTCGGATTTGGAACCCGAGCGACCACTGTCTTCCCGTTGGCCAAAATGAGCCGGAAGGACTTGTTGTAGGAGCCTTCACCCAACTTTTCCATCTTGACACAGGATTCAGAGGATGCTGAGTCCATAGCAACCTTTTGGAGTGCAAGGATATCAAATTTACGATACCTTTCTTGGAGCTGCTCGCCTTCATTCCAAATCCATCGCCCACTTGTATAGCGGAAGAAATCTTCCGGATTTCCGACAACATTAGCTATGTGAGGCTGAGAATGTGTTTCGACATAGCCTCGACTTGAGACACGCACACTGGACACCCCGGAGGAAAGAGGCAGAGGTGCCCGGATTTTCAAAATGCGAGGAAACAGACGCATCATTATTTCCATCTCTTGGGGGGAAATTATATGAAAGTTCCCAACAGGATACATTTTTGGGTGTTCTCCTGAGATTAGTCATTTAACACTTCTGACCTGTAACACACATTGCCATTTTTAGAGCGCCTGGTCGAATTTCCTGAGCAACAACAGTATGACAGTCTAGGAATGCTTGGCAGATTCAGAGTAGTATGCCATTGGAACCTAGAGCAAGAGATATATATAAAAAAGTGGAATAGGTTGGTATGTGCTTCGTCAGTGGTGACCGCTCATTCTCAATACTGATTTCACAGGTTCTCAGATTCGAATGGAAATATTCTACGTTTTAACGCCCAAACAGAACACAATCCAAATGACACCGAACGAAGGAGGTCGATTTTAACTCCCAACTCTTCTTTATTATGAGCTACGATCTTACTTAGTAAGTGTAAAGGAATCGTGGGTTATGCTCTCCAAGCTCCTCGACCTCTTCTTCCGTCAAGCCTTGAGTCTGGTAGTCCTCCTTGCCAGCAATTTTCCTCTGGTTTTGATGGCGGAACCAAGCCCAAAATGCCAAGTATATAACCGCAGACATGGCAACCAGCGCCATCGAAATGGCATGTCCCTTTATGAAATGGGGCCCATCGCTTGATTTGTATAACTGAAAACTAGATTAGCAAACATATCCTTCCGGAGAGATAATTACCAAATTCAAACTTAAACTTACAAATGGAGCAGGTATTCCCGCAGAATTTCCGATGGTTAACTGGAGCCCAGTGGCTACCGTTCGCTTCCCATAGCGGGGATTGTTACTTGGGAGCCACGCGAGAGGAAGGCCGACGATAACATACAGCCCCATCGCTGCAAGGAAGCAACCAAAATACTTGACCCCACCCGGGGCAGTACTCACAAGGATGGCATATCCAGCCGCACAAACAAGCCCAAACAGAACTGTGAATACCGCACGTCGCTGAGCGCGATCGGAAAACCACGCGACAACAATGTAGCTGATAGCACCTAGAGCATAGCAAGGGATAGTGAATGCCTGGACCTTCGCATTACTCCAATCACCAAGTCCCTGGATAATGGTTGGCAAAAAGGTGGAGTATCCATAGAGAATGGTATCTCCGCCAAACTGGCCAATACAAAACAGCCAGATTTTCCAATCTTTCAGTCCTTCATACACATCCTTCTTGTGCATTTGGTTCGACGATCTCGTGTGCCCTATTTGCCGACGCAAACGCAGATCGATAAGCTCCCGTTCTTGCATGGTTAAATAGTGAGCAGCATCTGGTGAATCCGCCAGCCAGAACCAGATCGAGATCCCGAGAACGAAAGTGGGAATACCCTCAAGGATGATGATCCAACGCCATCCTCGCAAGCCAGCAATGCCATCCATGTAACCAATCCCATAGGCGAGAAGCCCACCAACAGATCCGGCAATGGCAGCCGATACGAAGAGATAGCCAATTCGCAGGGCGTATTCGCGTTTCGTGTAAAACATGGTTAGATAGATCGTAAGACCAGGGAACAGGCCACCTTCTAGGGCCCCCAGGATAACACGACAGGCTATTAAGCCTTGATAGTTCTGCACTAGGCCGGTCAAGGTAGCGACAATGCCCCAGGCTGTGGTGATGAATGAGATCCAGCGGGATGGCGTGAGTCGCTTGATGACTAGGTTGGAAGGCAGTTCCGAGAGGATATATGTAACGAATAGAATCGAGACTGCCGTTTGATACTGATTGCCTTCCAAGCCGAGATCCTCTTCCAAGCCGTACAAGCGAGCGTTGCCGATGTTGACTCGGTCTAAGAAACTGAGGAGATATAGAAGCATGACGGGCGGCACAATCCACATGTCTAGCTTGCGGAGAAGCGCTTTCTCGGCAGCTGGGTCAATGTAAATCTCATGCTGAGCGATGCATTGCTGCCTCTCAACCTCTCCATCAGGGAATTTGTTGCCCGAGGAAAAGGCACTGTCTAATTTTGATGACATGGGTGGCGAGGGCTAGGGCAAGAGCTGGGGCGCAAGAAAATGGTTACATAAAGGTAGGCACCGCCGGTGCAGAATGTCGGGGGATTATGAGCTCATCATATATGGGCCCTAACGGCCATATATCGGGAAATACCCCGAATTCGGGGTCGATAAAGAGATAATAGAGGGGAATCCTATGTTAGCAACATCATGAGGTAATGTTCAGGGGGTTGGTTACTCCACACGATAGGACGAAATTACTTGGTGGAGAGCGATCGATAGGTAGTTCCACCATTTGCCGACTCCTGCCCGTGATAGACGATCTCTGCCTGATCTGGCTACTTTATCCAGACTCCGGTGGATTATGAGCTAATATTCTTTTAAGTGAGTGGTTTGTGGACAAGCAGATAGCCCTTTTTCGCTAGGCTGACGAGTGGCCCGACATATTTGAAATAGCCTGACCCCATGGCAACTGGGGACTTGCCGGCATCGAGGACCAGAGTACGACAACTACATGTCAGACGAATTTATGGCTCTGAGGGTTTTTAGTCTTAGATTATTTGTAAACTACATGATAGCTGTACATTATAGATTTGATTTCAATCAATCATATCAATTTGCCTATCTACCTTGCTAGTTCGTTATTTCATAATAGTTCAAGCGCTAATTCTTCCAAAAACCCTGCCCCATGTTCTTAAAGCCCAAATAAAAACTGTCCCTCAGTCTCAGAAGCAAAGTCTTGCACCATCGTATCTTGTGAGAGTAAGTTATCGAGCCACTGCATTTGGCTACTATCTATGAAGCCGCCAACCTGAGGATTCCCAAGGATGTCAAAATTGTTATTGTTGGTATTTCTTCCGTCGCCTACCATTGCCCCCCCATACACTATGTTGGGTTGTCTTTCAACTAAATGGTCTCGTGCTCGTATTTCCACGTAGGCTCCTTCTGATCTCCCTGCTAGTAAATGTCCTTTAATGGAAGGCCTATCAGGCCCATAGCCATGTAGGTGACCAGTGGCACGTAGAGCGGATACGCGTTCCTGGATTTCGGATAACCTCTCACAAAAATCAACAGCGGCAACGTTGCCGTCTCTTTTCATCGATTGGAGGACGCTTAGTAGCGTTTTGAGATGGCTCGGGTTGACGGTTTTCGGCCTCATTATGTCTGCCATGATGAGGATCATTGATGCTGAAAAAATGTGGTGCGCATCCCAATATCCAAATGTAGCGATTGAGCCGTCAATAAAGAGACTTTTAACTATACGGCTCGATGCCTGCGCCGCATTGACACAGCTCTCAGCTAATGCTAGGGTGATGGGTGAAGGACTGTGTCGCTGCGACTCTCCCTGAGCCTTCGAGCCTAATTGGAACTGCATTTTGAAGAGGTGAAGGAGGACTGGTCGCGTAGTTTGAATGATACATTGGTTATAGGCAAGGTGAAGGCTCGAAATTGGTCGGGGTGTCCCGTGTTCGTTAACCCGCATGTCTGACGGCAACTCATCGTGCCATGCTCGAAGTTGGTTTAAGATACTATGCACCTGATGGATGTAATGTTTGTTGGTCGCGTTCGGTATTCCATAAATTTGGGTCACTGAGAAAGGCGACACAATGAGTGGGAATGCAGATTTTGAAAGTAGACGAGAGATAAGCACCTACAAATATTTCCAATGATCCGCGCTAACTTGATGTTGATTATGAGATTCTGAGGATCGAGAAATTCGGCCCTCTCTTCCAGTGTCAACTCATCCATACTGGGCATCTCAACGTCAATATCCTCGTCCCTCACTGTGATGGGCTGACCAAGCTTCGAGGCAGAGAAGCGATCAAAAAAGTAGAGTACCCACCACGTCCGCCGTCGGCTCTCTCGCTCGACTGGGGTTAAGGTAGTATGCCTTGAAGCGGATCTATGCATGCCTAAGCTCAGAGCGAGCCTTATGGCAATTCCACTGTAACAATATGCAGTTCTGATGCGTCCAAAAATATTAGAGGCCCATGCCTACCGCACTTATTAGTCAATCGTTAAATATTGGAGGTGCTAAACATGTTCTTTCTTCGTACCAAAAGCGTTAAAACCTCAACTTGTATTAATGAGGGCTCCTCATAATAGTCTTGGTTTTCTTGAAGTAGGTGGACAGCCGTAACATAATAGTTGGTACCTGGTACTATGTTGCTGTCGTCGATACCTCTCCTATTTGTGTATATCTCCCCTAGGGCCATGAGGGCGTAAAACTTGCATAACCATAGTTTTGAAGGTATAGTTTCCTTTTGGTAGACGGCATCGACTTCTTTCATGAAAGTGACCTCAAGAAAAAGCGGATGGTAATTTCCGATGAAGCGTCGGGCGACACTTAACAGTAGCTCGACACGCGTCATTTCAGGGAACTCTGTACCTTGATGCATTATTTGCCCACTCCGCGTGTTAAGGCGATGGTAGTTAGATAAGCCAGCCGTGCATGGAATGTAGGTGTCATCAAGACAGGACAAGATCCGATTGCTGAAAGCAGCGCATGAAGCCTCCCCGATGAAGCCTGGCTCCGAGGAGTGCTCATGGATGGGCTTCTCTGGCATTCCATCGAAAAAAGGATTTAGCAAGTTGCTTTCTTCTTTGGACAGCGGTGGAGACTCATATTTATCTTCGCTGCCGTTAGTGTTCGTTCTCGACTCGCTCTCTCGCACTCGACCTTGGGCTATGATAGCGCGTAATTGCTTGTTGTCTTCCTCAAGTTGATCTAGATAGCTAAATGCGAGGTTTTAGATTAGCCCCTGACCGAGATATCGGTTATGGACATAATGAAACCTTTGAACAACTGGAAGCTTTCGCTCCTTGTCAGGGAACCGGCACGATTCATTTCTACCTGCCCTTGTGCATGACCGGCACGGGGTTTTCCCTGAACATTTAATCTTTTTTTCGTGGCACCTATAGCAGCTACATTGAGTGCTGTTAGAAAAGGAAAGGTTGGCCCTCATTAAGGAGCCAGTGCTTACGCTGCTATGAGCCGCTCTGGCCGTTTTGTCCCTTTGCTACTCATCTGAATTAAAACCTGTTTCCAGAAAGTGGATAATACTTGGTTTCTCTTTAGGTAAAATCTTGAGGATCAACCCACTAGTTACCTACTGAAGCATTTGTGGAGTCTGGGGTAAGTGGTGATTTAGTAGAATTGGCAGAGACGGGGACTGAGTTGCCGCTCGGAGTGTTGTGTTGTGGGAGGAGGAGGGGGGAAAAAGAACGGCCGGCATCAAATTGCCGAACTACAACCACCGGCAATTCCAATTTTGCCGATCAGGCTGACATTATCGCCCGGAGGTCACCCCCTCCTTCCACCCCAATTTGCCTCCATCTACTCCAAGAGGTCTTGGCTATAAGACCACTTGGGATTGTGTAACCCTCCAATTTTCCTAAATAGTTCTCCATCCGTGTCGCCTTTCTCCATCTTCATTCATTTCATCATTTCTCACACCCTCCAATTTCCTTCACATCAATATTCATTCACAATGGCGCCCCGAGGCATTCGGATTGCAATTGACCGCGGTGGAACTTTTACAGATGCCTGGGCTGAAGTGCCCGGACGCGAATCTCACATTGTCTTCAAGATCCTCTCAGTGTGCCCCGACGAGTATGATGACGCCCCCACAGAATGTATTCGACAGATCCTAGAGATGGCGCTGGGAACCTCAATACCTAGGGGGTCTCTCTTAGATCTTGAGCATATTGAGTCTATTCGCATGGGAACAACAGTCGCGACTAACGCCCTATTGGAGCGAAAAGGAGACCGGGTGGCCTTCCTGGTGACAAAAGGGTTTCGAGATATCCTCCTTATCGGCAACCAGACAAGGCCCAATCTGTTTGATCTCTCTGTTCGGCGACTTGAACAGCTTTATGAGACAGTAGTAGAAGTTGATGAGCGCATTACCATCGAAGGAGCTAGCGAAGCCCCACAGAATGAAACAATCGACATCTCCTCAGACCCGGCATTGGTCATGGGTCAGACAGGGGAAGTCGTGAGAATTATGAAAAAACCAGACCTTGACGCTATTCGAGCGAACCTTGAAAGCCTCAAACAGCAAGGTTTTGAGAACATTGCGATTGGCTTTATGCACTCTTATACATACCCAGAGCATGAAATCCAAGTGAAAGAGCTTGCCGAGGGAATGGGATTCAAAGTTTCTGCTTCTTCCGTACTTCAGTCTATGGCGAAATTTGTGCCACGGAGCCAGTCAGCCGTTGCGGACGCTTACCTTACCCCTATGACGTTTGCTTACCTTGACGGTTTCCGCAAAAGCTTCAAGGGTCACCTCGAGGACGAAAGTGCAAACAAACTTCTTATTTGTCAGTCAGATGGTGGTTTGACGAGTTGGTCCAAGTTCACTGGGTTGAGGGGGGTGTTGAGTGGACCCGCAGGGGGAGTTGTCGGATTGTCCAGGACATGCTATGATGATGCCGATGGCACGCCAGTCCTGGGTTTTGACATGGTAGGTGTCTTTTCTTCCCCTCCATTTTAGGATCTCCTATTTATGAAACTATTTAGGGAGGTACTAGCACGGACGTAGCCCGGTACTCTGGAGCCTTGGAACACATTTTTGAGAACACCTTGGCCGAGGTCACTATCCAAACTCCTCAGCTAGACATCAATACAGTGGCTGCCGGAGGTGGCTCCATTTTAGCTTGGGAGAATGGCCTCCTTAAGGTTGGTCCAAGTAGTGCCGGTGCTAATCCGGGCCCTGCATGTTATGGAAAGGGAGGACCTTTGACTGTAACGGACGCGAATTTTCTTCTCGGCCGAATTATCCCCGACTTTTTCCCCCGGAAATTGGATTTGGACATTGTTAAGAAAAAGTTTACAGCCCTGGCCGATATTGTCAATATGGAAAAAGACGGCGGTGAGCCATTTACCTCTGAGACCTTGGCCCTTGGCTTCCTCGCGATTGCAAACGCTACTATGACTCGACCTATTCGGACTCTTAGTGAAGGTCGCGGTTACGGAGCGGCCAAGCATAACTTGGGATCTTTTGGTGGTGCTGGGGGTCAGCACGCGGTATTTATTGCCCGAGACTTGGGTATTAAGCGAGCCATTATTCCCTGCTACTCAAGTATCTTGTCTGCCTATGGAATGGCGTTGGCAGATGTGGTAGTTGAGAACCAAGAGCCTTGTGCCATAATCTTCTCTGAAACAGTGGTGTCCGAGGTGAGGACCCGCCTCGAATCGTTGTCATCTCGAGGAGCCAAGGGTCTCGAGGCACAGGGATTTGATGCTGCCTCGACTGAGCACGAGTTCTTCCTCAATATGAGGTACAAGGGAAGTGATACGTCTCTGATGATTCCGGTTCCGGAGAACGTTGGCGATGCCGGCCTCGCCTTCACATCTAGGCACATCCAGGAGTTCGGCTTTTCGCAGTCGCGTGACATCCTAATTGACGACGTTCGTGTCCGAAGTGTGGGCAAGTCGCGGGTGCTGAACATTTCCAGCCCGTTTGAGGAGCTCAAGAAGTACAACTCTGATAGTTTGGTTCCTTGTCCGGATCCTCTTTTCTCTCGGCAAATCTTCTTTGAAAAGCATGGTTGGACGCTAACACCAGTATATGGACTCACTTCCATCAGCCCTGGCGTGCATATAGCTGGACCTGCAATGATCATTGATAAAACTCAAACAATTGTTGTTGATCACTTGAGCAAAGCGATCATCCTCCCTGAACATGTCATACTCGAGGTCGGTCGAGATGATCATCAAAGCCTCACTACGGAGACTGTTGACCCCGTGCAGCTCAGTGTCTTTGGACATCGATTCATGACGGTAGCGGAGCAAATGGGGCATACAATGGAGAAGACATCCATTTCTGTCAACATCAAGGAACGCCTAGACTACTCATGCGCTATATTCTCTGCAGATGGAGGCCTTGTCGCAAATGCACCCCATATTCCTAGCCACCTGGGATCTATGAGCTCTGCAATCGCCTACCAGGCACAGCTATACAAGCCAGGGGAGCTGAAGCCCGGCGACGTCATCATAAGCAACCATCCACGGGCAGGTGGAACGCATCTACCCGATATCACGACAATTACCCCAGTATTTGATGATGAAACAAACCCCAAGGAGATTATTTTCTTTGTTGCCAACCGCGGCCACCACGCAGATATCGGTGGAATCGTGCCAGGTTCGATGCCCCCTAACTCTACTGAGTTATGGCAAGAAGGCGCAGCGATTGAGTCGTTCAAGATGATCAAAGAAGGTGTATTTGATGAAGCTGGACTAATCAAACACCTTTACGATGACCCGGCGTCCTATCCCGGCTGCAGTGGCACACGAACCTTGACTGAGAATATTGCTGACTTAAAGGCTGCTGTTGCTTCTAATCAAAAAGGTATTGAGCTGATTCGGGCTCTCATCAAGGAGTTCACCTGGCCGGTGGTTGAGCTTTACATGCATGCTATTCAGGACAATGCCGCCCAATCGGTGAGAGATCTACTAAAGCAGTTTGCTGTGAAGTATGAGGGTGGTGTTCTCGAGGCCACTGAGTATAACGACGACGGCATTCCATTTAAGCTAAAGGTGACAATTGACAAGAATACTGGAGATGCCGTCTTTGACTTCACTGGAACTGGCCCAGAGCACTCCGGCAATCTGAATGCTCCTCCAACTTGTTCATACTCGGTCATTATGGTAAGTGAATGACCTGAATCCTTTAACCAGCTATCAACTAATTTCATGTCAACAGTACTGCCTCCGATGCATGATTTCAACAGATATTCCCCTTAATCAGGGCTGCCTAAAGCCCATTAAGGTCGTATGCCCAGACAATACCATCCTATCCCCGTCAGCCACCGCAGCGACAGTTGGATGTACGACCGAGACATCTCAAAAGGTGACGGACCTAGTACTCCGTGCATTCAATGCGGCCGCCGCGTCCCAAGGAACGATGAACAACCTGAGCTTTGGCTGTGGTGGAACTGACCCAGTAACGGGTGAGGTCACCAAAGGTTTCGGATACTACGAGACCATCTGTGGTGGTGCTGGAGCGGGCCGTGGCTGGCATGGAGCGAGCGCAGTTCACTCACACATGACCAACACACGCATCACAGACCCAGAGATTTTCGAGAAGCGATACCCTGTCCTACTTCATGAGTTCTCCATCCGTAAGGGCAGTGGCGGTGCTGGCCTCTGGCGTGGTGGTGATGGATGTATTCGTGACATTGAATTTCGCACGCCACTCCAGGTTTCCGTTCTCTCTGATCGAAGAGTGACGGCACCATACGGTTTGGAGGGCGGAGATGAGGGAGAGCGCGGCCAGAACATCTGGGTTCGCAAAGATCCCATTACAGGATCAACTAGGAAAGTGTCATTAGGGCCACGAAAGACGTCACTTGTGGGTGTAGGCGACCGTATCATTATCATGACTCCTGGAGGGGGTGGTTATGGTGTCGATCCTGCCAAAGGGGGCGCTCAAGTCTCAGGGCCGTTAGCGGCTGGCTGGGAGATCAAGCAGCAAGACTTGAGATCTTCTATGACCAACGGGTCGCTAGGGGTACGGAATAGCATTGCCACCGGAAACTAGGAAACTTGAGGATGCCGACATCTGAAGATTTTGGAATGGATCTCTCTTCCACTTCTAAGGTAAAGGGATATATAGGAAAACCTGGAAGGCTAAATTTGGGCATTTATAGCGATATGCGGTTAGATACATTTTTTATGACTTGAGCGTTTTAGTTGATCAGTCAATCGTTGATTCTGCGGTGTAGCGATTATTTTTATGTCATTCAGGTTGAATAATTATATTTTGTTACAGTTCTAAGCCTCAGTTTGGCCACCTGCCGAGTCTTCGCCTGAGAACCAGGAAGACAACGAGGGGCTCACGTATACATTAAACGGATGTTATGGTAACTAACCACATGGAGTATTTGTGAAGCGGAGGGGCAGTTGATAAATTAATGGCAGTCTTGCACTCGGGGAAACATCATGCCGTGAAGGTCAACTTTATCGTCACTTCGGGGGCGTTTAGCACGATGGGGAGAGACGGGGATTAAATTCTATGCCTACGTTAGAGTCCGCAATTTCCTCTCTAGTGGATATCTCCACCTAGACTGTATTAAAGGCCTTTTTATTTCTATTTTTTCCCATCTTTTAGTCTGGGTATCTAGGAGTGTGTTGTGTGGCAAAGGTGTTGGTAGGTAGAGCTTTCTCCCCCGCAACACCTCCCCCGGCTTCATATACAACTTAATCTCAAGTCCGAGTAAAATTTAAATTTAAGAAGTGGTCACAGCATCCAAAACCCTTGCGATGACATCTCAGATCATGAAATTCCATTTGACCGGCTCTTTCCCCACCTCGACATACACTCAATTCCTTCAACGACCCCCATCTTCCCCGCTTGTCATCGATGTCGAAAATACTCCACCAACCGCAACGTCCCGTCGGTGTTTCCTCAACAACAACCTGGGGACTAAGATTTCCACTCCGCCGGGGGTATCTGAATCCCTCCAACCACAAAGTAAATGCATTTGGAGAAAGATACTTGGCGCGGGAAGTGAGATTTGTTTTTCTTTTTTACAAAAGCTTATGTGTGAGGGGAAGGGACACTTGTCATGGAGGTATAACATGACGGACTTGTCTTGTTGTTTAGTTGGTACAGTAATTTTGTACCTCTCTTAGGTCTCTTAAGTGAAGATGAAGTTTGTTTCTGCTGCACTTGCAGTAACGCTGGCACCAGGTGTCGTGTTATGCGCGCCATCCAAACCAGGATGGCACCAGAAACTCGTCACAAAGTTCTCTACCCTCGTCGTCTTTGGAGATAGTTATACCGACGACGGGGTGCAGTCGTACACACCCCCAGTAGCTGACCAGGTATGGACATACATACATACATCCACCCATCCTTCCTTGATGCATGCTCAATATTCACATCCACAACAAAACAAGGAACTACTAGAGCAATTGACTAACCACTTATCCTTATATAGTCCACAACGACATCCGATGGCGGCCGCGTATGGCCTCAATACGTTGAACAATATAGCGACGTTCACCTTTACGATTACGCCAAGTCCGGTGCCGTATGCGATGTCGTGATGAGCAACACACCACGCAATGCCATCAAACAAAACCAAATGCCCACTTTCCTCGCCGACAACGAGTACATTAACGACACAACCAGGGAGCCCGCCCTAATCAATCATCCGGCTGAAACAGTCTACGCCATCTGGATCGGCACCAACGACATCGGTTACGGTGGGTTTCTCACCGAGGTCCAACCCCTCGGAATGCCATTGACCTACTACACCGACTGTGTCTACGCGCAGCTGGATCAGTTGTACGCGATCGGTGCGCGGGCCTTTGTTCTCATGAACCTTGCGCCCCTGGATTTGACACCGCAGTATGCGCTCCCGCAAAATGGGGGGTTGGCGAATGCCCAGTATTGGAAGGATAAATCGTCCTATGATGCCAATATTACCCGGTCGAGTGAGAAAATGCGACAGTATGTGACAACCTTGAATGCTGTGTATGCCTATCAGACGCCATATGATGTGTTGGTTGCGGATCGGTATCCGGGGAGTCGTTTCGCTTTGTATGATGTGCATTCGTTGGTAAGGTTTTCCCCGAGTTTTTCTTTCAACCGGATACACTTCGCTTTCGTGAGACGCTGCTCTCGAGAGATGATGTTATGATGATTATTGACTCTTTTTGGATCCGTTTAGATGACTGATATCTGGGAGAACCCGTCCGAATACTTGAACGGTACGGCTGCATATAACGTCACAAGTTCGGTGTATCGATGTGGCAGCGCCTGTTCTTCAAAGGACGTCCGAGATAGCTATATGTGGTATGATGACCTTCACCCATCAGAGCAGACGGACCGTATCCTGGCGCGGGAATTTGTGAATCTGGTTCACGGTCAGAGTCAATGGGCTACCTACTGGAAAAGCTAGATCATCCAGCATTGAAGAGCGGACCAGGTCGAAACCCGGGAAACAGCATCATATGCTATGACGGGGATGATAGTTGGCCCACTGGGAATATTTGATGTCTAGCGAGGCAAGGCAGAATGCAACAAGTAGTGGCTAGATAGCACTGAAAGTCTAGACTGGAGACTCAACATCCAACCAGGGAATCAAGTACGCTTCCGAACATAGTGGACGGGAATGGTATTAGCCCAGACTATCAGACTAGACAGATCGCTTATTAGGTAAAATAAAAAATAAATGCGAGAGCACAGCCTTCCTATTTAAATCCAGAGTCTTGATCGATAGATATGCTCGAGCCTTTTCTTCCAATCACCCAAGAAAATCACTCATAATAAATTGGGTATCTTCCCCCCTTTCTAGTGCTTCTTTCACATGACATGGAAGCAAAAAAAATGGCGAATAACTATGATAGAGAACCGTTATTATCTAGCGGCTACAACAACACAAGCCAAGCCTTGTTAGCCTCCGGCCAGCCAATAACTAGACCATCCCAAGAGATGTAAATTGCCCTAGTGTGCTTTTTGCTTTTTTTTTTTTCTTTCGCCCGATTCCTGTCCAAATAATAAGTGAATTCTATCTCGTATCCATCCCTTGGCAAGTCAACGTATCCCATGAACGAAAATCCTACCTGTATGAGGATGAATGACAGTGGGCGCAGCTCGGACAAAGCCAAGCAATGGCAGAGGCTAGATATGGTTTCATTGGGCTCCCAGTAGGCTAACCACCTAGTTACCTGCTATCTAGTGGCAATTTGAAACTACATAGCATAGTAGATAGGACTTCGTCCTCGTTGATTTTGGGGAGGCTGCGTTGGCACAGCAGAGTCCAGACACACACCCTCCCCTACTGCACATTTATGTCGTTTCCATTGAAAGGATTTGACAAGACGCGCACTCTCCAGAGACGATCAAGGCTGAGATACGGTGGATCAACAAATATAATTTCTTCACGAGGTATAGCGGATAGAAATGAAGGATGCAATAATACGAGGATTAAAGTTATGATTTTTTATGCCAAGAGGGCGAACCAGTTAAGAAAGAGTTCCACGTGCATTGACATCTGTAAAGTAGATTATAAATTAATTAGGAGCCTATGGCCCCCTTTAACTAAATCTATATCTCATTTTTCGCTCCCTTAAGAAAAGAGAAAGAGGGGTGAGGAAAGACAAAAAAAAAAACAAAAAAAAACAAAAAAATAATTTTTTTCCATGGCAAGCACTACAACATACCAACCCACCATGCAGCAGGCCCAGTTTATCGGAACCGTTCCACCACAACGTAACAGATTATCGAAATGGTGGCCAATATCATTTTTCATTTCCGCAGTCATCTTCGTCATCATCGGCGGGGGCTTAGTCGGGTCATGGTCCTCAAGTTATTATGATTATAGTTACTATGGTGGCATGAGCGAGTTCTACGGCGCAATCGCCTGCTTCGCACTCGGTGGTGTTTGCAAACTCATTGCCTGGATCCTCCTCATTGTCTATTGCGTTCAGGGACGACGTGTTCAGACATCAACAACAACTGTCACATATGTCGAGCAACCCCATCATATGACGAATTTTACCCCGGCTCCTCCAGCGACTATCCCCGTTCACACACCTGCCACTCCTCCTCCTCCTTTCCCTCCTGCGAACAACAAAACCACTCCGTTTCAGCAATCTGGGGCTGTCGTATTTTGCGGTCAATGTGGTGCGGCGGTGTCAAGTCCTTTCTGTACACAGTGTGGTACTAGAAGGCCGTAAAGGGTAGATATATGAATATTCTTGGTTGCTTGATGGGCATCTTGCATTTATGTTGGAGAGAGGAAATGTGGATGGTGGCAAGGGTGTTGAGATTGGTATACTTGCTTCCTTGCTTTGATTTTCACTTTCTCTCTCTCTCTATCCCTTTCTTTTTTCTTTCTTTCTTTTTCTTTTTCTTTTTTTTTTTTTTTTTTTTGTTTTGTAAATTAGCCTAGTGGGAATTTGTTTTACTTATTTTTAATAATATGAAGTCTTTTCTTGGTTGGCTCATAGGTTATTTACCCTATGAAGCCCTTATTAGTATCCGTGGACCTAATAAGTGCTTTCTTTATGTTTAAGGAATAATGGCACGAAGCGTAGCTGGTGAAAAGCCTAGCAAGTAAGCAAGTAATGAAGGGATGGATTATCATAGACTAGACAATACTAGCTTATACTCCCTAACTCTTCTGTTAGCGTTGATTCGAGGATAGCAGTTAATCAGCCTCAATGTAGTACGTAATTAGGGGTAAAGTGGACAAGAATGTTAGTAGTAAGTAGACTTGGGGCAGTGCTTTATTATGTGCTAAGAGACGAAACATCACATCACACCCGTGCACCACTAACATGTAAATTGATTGAGAATCCCTCTCTCCATCTTGTATTTACCTTGAAAAAAGAAGAAAAAATTTTTTTTTTTCTTTATAAGTTTAAATATAAGACATACAAAAAAAGACACCAACATTAAACAACAACAACCCATCATGCCACCCAGGCGCATGACTATTACTCCATGGTTTGCCCGATTTTCAATATTTCTTCTCATCCCTGCTACCGTGTTGCTCGCCATCAGTTGGCGCTTATATGTCGGTCTGAACGACGATGATGACCACGGCAACAAGACTCCGTCGGGGAAGATAAACGCTACAGCAGTCTGTTTCGCAATGGGTTGTATTACCCTGATTTTTAGCTGTATCGTCCTCATTTTATATTGGGCTCAAGGAGGTAGACTTGAGACTGGAAGAAAAACAATCATATATGACGATCGCTCTTCGATTACCTAACTATATTACGACATTGCGACTCTACCAGGAAAAGAGGGAAAAAAAAAAAAAAAAAAAGAAAAATATGAAAAAATCACCCTCTCCGCATTCGCCCGATTAAAGACCACTCTCGACTTGCTCCTCTTGCTCCAAACTCTAAGTCTCGTCGCTAAGTATGGCCGGGTGTTGTTGAGCTAAGAAGATATAATGTGGAGTTGATACGTTTTCCATCTCTGCGACGATATGTGGGAAAGTTGGTGCTAGGAGGAGGCCCCATGGCCTGTAGCATACCTATCAAGGTTGACAGTGTTTTCAAGGTTGACGACTTTCATAATCAGGGATATTATTGTACAGTAATTTAGAGAAAGTAAAATAAAATTCTACGCCATAATTTTTTTTTTTTTTTTTTTTTCCTTTTAGTTATGTAACCCTCGATCAGAACATCACCCATCTATAGCCCCCATGTGAATGATCGAGTTTCTATCTTGGCAGTTGGCGGAAACCGTCTACGATGACTTTGACATCCAAACCCGTGTCACGCCCGATGACTAGATCAGTCAAGTTGACGATTAAAGGTGATTGCCTGACTCCCATAGCTCCCAAGTGTCGAAGCACTCTCGGACTTCTGAAAACTCCAGCAAATTTGACGAGCCCGTCAAACCCAGTGACAGCGTGAGTCGAGTCTCTAGCCACGCCTCCAGGGCTTCTCAGCGTACTATAAAGGCTAGTGGTAGTTCTGCCGGGTCCAGAGTGAGCAGTCGCAGGGGTAGTGAAATTTGCATAAAAGACCGTATCATACAGACAATAAGCAAATAGCTAAATAAATAAATCCCTCCTTTCCGCAGCCCTTGATGAAGTTGGCGTGGTTCGGTCGGCTATGCACCACCCCTTCTTTCACAGCGTTTCAGAATTCCTTTTATCGACAACCAAAGGCGATTGAGCGTTTTGGAGTCGTGCTAAATGTCGCCAGTCTGACTGGAGGCACAATGGCCTTGCTGATTTGGGGGTTCACTTTGTCTATTTATCCACCTACCTGCGTGGATACATCTTCTACAATAGCGTTGTTGTGGGTGTGTGGCTGACTGAAGCCTTTTTTTTTTTTGGTTTTTAATCTGAGGCTGCCCCCCCACGCAACCAAGGATCTACAAGGAATACCGATCTTCATAATGCATGGGATAAATACTGCGTGTTTCGCGTACAATGATCAGCGATCCGCATCTGTATCTGTATTAAATGGATGTCCTACATCGAGCAACGAGGAATTTAGAGCCAGGGCTATGGCGTAGCTTGGCCTCCCTCGCGCCATTTAAACCATGTTTACACCGATCCTCATACACTATGCCCAGCCAGCACCAGGTTGCAAGCTAGTTACCAAAGTCCTTGAGGATAAACTTCAATTCACTAGCAACGCCACATAATTAACCTTTGGTTTAGCGCCAGTACATTCCACCGTAAGTGTTCCGCCTATTCAACTACATGGTTTCAATACCTGCGGAAAATTAAGTACACATAGTTGTTTGAGTTAGCGAGGACAGAACTAGCGATAAAACTGGATGGCCTGGCCTCTAAAATGGATGAGGTGGCTATAACACAAGCTAGGCAAGACCATGAACTTGGACGCGCGATTCGATCTGTTCCAGGTTTCCTAAGCCAACGATTCACCGCACGCGATAAAGACATCGACTGGCTTGAAAACATGCTTCAACCCCCAGTTGATTCCAGGAAACAGATGGCTCTATATGGTAAGACTAGGATTAGAAAGTCGCAGCTAGCAACTTCCCGTAACCTGACATAGAGGTCACAATGCAGGCAGGTCTAATGCTAGTTCGTTGGTGTTACAAGCCCGGAGACACACAATAGACCTCGCTAGGTACGCCGGTGTAGTTGCGCTCAATGCTGCCATAACTATGGGAAGTACGGCCAAGCAATAAATTGGTACGACAGAGCTTTGCCATACTACAGATGTTGTATTGGCGAAGGAAATAGTCGAACTATCACGCCTCCACCAAGTCACTCACTTTATCTCAAAACCTACCATCTCTCGAACGGGACCCTTGGGAAACTCTTACATAATGGTACTCGAAATAGAAAGGTAGCCAACTCACTCTGGAAGGCCCATTCACGGTTGGGAATTCTACTTACTGCAAAAATACTGTAGAGCCTCAGAATTATGGCTAATGTCGGTCTGAGTCCAGCACCACCTCCCCTTCCCCCCTACCGCCTTCGTTCCCTTTAACACATGAGATAGACGAGACAATTCCCTCTACCTGCCCAGATTATTGGATTTCCCCTCCGAGTATACTGCTTTAATGGACTTGTATCTCAAGTTCTTCCAACAAATCTACCCATCATCCATCAGCGATCTTCATCAAAGACTTGACTTTTTAGCCAGGTGCTGAGATTCCGGTGCAGCCGTCTTGTGGAAATATCCTGTTTAGTTGCAGATTCTCTCGTCATCTAGTGTCACTTACAGGATGTGGTCTTACTACGCTCACATTACTCCTACTCCCTGTGGGCTTCGTCCGGGGCTCTTGCTACAGTTCTCAAATTCATGGCTAGTAAAATGTCAAGTTAATGGGGGCAACCACTTGAGCTAAAAAGCACCAAATTTAGCCTGATCTACCAGTCCTACGCCACCGTTTACCGTGTCGGTCCTTCCTAGGCGTTCATTCCTAGAATCATGGAGGCGTTGTCACAAGCAACAACTTCGGTAGGAGGATGCTCTCTTACTGAATGTCCAACTAGACCCAGCAACGTTGTTAAGAAGAACCTGGACGCTATCAAACACCTTGGAGTTACGCATCTTTTTGGTATCGCAGGTGAACAATACAATTCAGTACAGAAACTTGAGACTAGCCAGCAGATACTTAAGTTTCAATCGGTAACAGAAGAAGAATTTAACATCCTGTCGGCTAACAATACGCGGCCCTGCAAATTTGTTAAGTTCCATTATCATCGCCCGACCGAACTTCTACTTGTGAAGGTGATATCAGGGTGGGATCACAAACATATTGCTGGTCTGGTTTGTAAGATTATCAATACAGAACTTATAAATATGAATGTTGACCGTGCGTGCCTTTTACTATCGCCTCCGCGTAATGAACTGGGTGATTGGATCAAAGGGCCTGATCTTTGTTGGGTTCCGCACGCTTCCTCCTCCAAACCAACATGTGTTTTTAAAATTGGCACATCCGAGCCTGCCTCTCACTTGTCAGTTAACGCCCACGGATGGTTAAAAGCGCCCCTGTCACCAGTGCAAGCTGTGGTTACTATTTATTTCAAGTATCTCTGTGCTGAGACAAATGAAAACCCACTCACAATATCTGTTTAAGAACCAGGGCATCGCTTTACTCATGCTAGTACACGAAACGGCCTCTGCCCTGCGGCTATGACATTGCGACTCCATGTTTGGAATATTGCTGGCTCTCTATCGGTCTCTGGGTTTTATCTCGATCTCAATACACGACAGCCAATCCCCACTGATCAAATTCGTCTTCCATTGGAGCTTTTTATAGGTCGACCAGCAGTAGCCCCCCGCGAATACGATATCTTAATAACGAAAGATATACTCCTAGAGCTTCTCCGCCTGCTGTGGGAGTGTCGTCGGCAACGGCATGCATCACAGTAGATTTGGATTTCATAGGAACTTCATACTGATTTCTGGCAATTCGAGTTGCTGTCTTTAAAAGAATGGATGCGATGGGTGGAAAGAATGTTCTTGTTCTTAATTCTTATTTTTATATCTTGATAGATGGTTTTATCGACTGGGGCCGGCGTGACGGAACGTATTACACCAGTAATGGCTTGCTGTAGTTTATTTTGATTTTAATTTCTTACTAGACCTCGATTTGAATACATGATGACTGCTATCCACCATCTCTTCGATGACGGCCTTGAGAGGCTTAAGTTAGCATAAGGCATATAAAAATAAAAGAACAAGTCCAATCGCTATATGCAATCTACTTTAATAGAGTACAAAGGTGATTAATTAAGAACCTCCCTTGCTATATAACCGTTATTAATAATATATTAGCTTGCAATACCCAAAATAGTTTTTTTATTGATTTTGATGACTTCTTTACTATTAAAGGTATTAATTGCCTTTAACTTAGCTTCTTCTTCTTCTCACAAGCTTAGCCACGGTAAGTAATAGAGTTATATAATTCATTAGGTAATTCCATTTTTAAAGATGCTAAATGAGAAATTTAATATTTAT
The DNA here is from genome assembly GCA_027569235.1 of Aspergillus sparsus. NCBI lineage: Eukaryota > Fungi > Ascomycota > Eurotiomycetes > Eurotiales > Aspergillaceae > Aspergillus > Aspergillus sparsus. The sequence continues at coordinate 189,932 of JAPDES010000035.1, forward strand.
TGGTTATCTAGGTACTGAAGGACAACATCCACGTGTTGAAAGGCTAGTTCCAAAAAATTCTTGCACGGTAGTTTTGATTCCTGTTGCAAGCACCAAATCTCGAGCTTCTTCTTGTTGCAACATCAGCCACATCCCACAAACATAGTCTTTTGCAAATCCCCAGTCCCTAGCCATGTGGACAACCGTCAAGGTTAGTGGTTTCTCTGCTAGCCCCAATTTATATTTGGCAACCCCATTTGCTATGCGCTTGGTGACAAAACGAATACCTAGGTGAATGGAAATATGTGAGTAGGCCTTGCATAATGGTTCTCAAAATAGAAGGGCGACCAACTCACTCCGGCGAGCTGACTCATGGTTGAAAAGGATTCCATTTACCGCGAAAATACCGTAAGAGTCGCGGTAGTTCCGTACTAGCCAATATGCAGCCAATTTGGATACTGCATAAGGAGACTTGGGCGCGAAAGGTGACGACTCGTTGAGCGGTTGTTCAGGAGCAACCACCCCACCAAAAAGCTCTGAAGTCGCAGCCTAAATTTGATAATATAGATATATTCTTTTAGCCAAAAAAGGATGCAACCCCAAAACAAAAAAAACAAACTAAGCTCACATTATATATCTTGACAGTTTGCTCAGTACCACTAAAGCGAACAGCTTGAAGGAGATTGAGTGTTCCAGTAACATTGACCTGGAAAGTATATTCGGGTATCTCAAATGAGAGAGTAACATGCGACTGAGCGGCGAGATGGTAGATCTCATGTGGCTGAACCTCCTGAATGATGCGGATGAGGCAGTGCGGGTCGATAATATCCCCTTTGTGCAATTTCAAGCTTGGGTGGTGTTGTATATCCCTGAAGGATTGTCGGCATTGAAGTCAATGTCTGCATCTCAAACTCTCTTCTCTTCTCTTTCCACCGTTCCCACCTACGAAGCCACTCCGCCCTGGATACGGGTGTCTGTATTTCTCAATATTTCATATGCCGTCTTACCTTTAAATTCAAGTTCGATCCCTCCTGGGCCGAACTATGTCGTCTAACTAGACCGTGGACTTCATAGTTATGGCTAAGGAGTAGTTCCGCAAGATACGACCCATCCTGACCTGTGATACCTGGAAGGAAACAATAAAAACCTATCACAATAGTCCGTAATCCATTCTTGGAGCATTGTTGAGTTCGGTAGGTTGTCACCAGTCTTTGACTACGTCTTGATACGAGAGAAAGATAGAACCGGAAAAAGAGCACTCACCAGTGATGAAGGCTTTTCGTGGCGGGGACTTTAGGGCGGTATCGCCCCCACTTGACAATATCGAACCAGACATGATAATTAACCTGTCCGAATTATGAGGATGTTTAGAATTAACAATAAACAAATTGACGCAGGCAGGAGGATGTAGGATCAGGAGACTGAGTACTTAATAACCAACTGAAACGAGATAAACGTGGATAAGGTGTCAACCAGGATACATCATCAGACTCCTTTTTTTCCCAGATGTATAACCTGCATACATTCTATATTGTATGCTGTGGCGGATATATTTCCCTGGGCCCGTTTTAACATGTTAGGTAGCAGATAATTTTGCATAGTTGGTTGGTATTAGGTAGCGATTTAGTTACTGCCGAACATGGTACTGATGATCAAGTACGTACTTGGAAAGATGAAAGTACTGGGTATCTAGATAAACCCCCACTATATTGTGATATGCAGGACAAGTACAATCATTAGTGAATTTGCACACTATGCTTGGAAATAAACACAACTGCATAAATGTTTTCGATACAGACCTTTAGTTTTATTTACGGAAAAAAAAAAAAAAAGAGGATACTAACGTGCAGTGAGCCCGGGCCTTCCCTCCATTTCCCCACCCCCTGACCAGACAGCCCTGTTTGTTCCTTTAACTCACGTTAGAGAGACAAATGAATGTTATGGCTCCCTCGCCCTTTCCCAGACCGCCCGCCTAAGCCACGAGTCCCTTCTTTCTCCAGGTAAGGTATACTACTCTAATGGACATGTGTCTCATCGGGTCTTCCAACAAACCTACTCATCTCCCAAGGATCTTCATAGTATATATATACCTAATTTTTAGGCCTGTTACCGGGAACATATACGCTGCAGTATCTTGCTTCGCTCACAACAATCTTCATGGGCTTCACATATTCAGGACTCTTGTCACAATGTCCAAATCCACAGTCAGTATGGTTATCCTATGCACCATGCTTCTTAATACTAGGTAGACTCCTAATACATGGTGCATCCAGATCCTTCGCTATCGCTTACTGTGTCAGCCCTTCCTAATCCTTCCTTTCCTACATCATGGAGGTGTTATTACAAGCGGCAAAGGGGGCAGGGGAACACTCTCCATCTCCCAAGCGTTTGAATAGACGTGCCAACACTGTCAAATACCTTGGAGGTGAGCTTCCCCTTGACGCCACAGAAACTACCAGGGGTTTCAGCTTGGGCTAAAAATAGCGTCGCGGGCTCCTCAAAGCACTTGATTTAGCCCAACCTACCAGCCTGGTCGCGCCTCGCTTGTCAGTCGCCTCATCGCCAGTGTAAATGTCTACGAATTTTATCTCGACCTTGATACACGACAGCCAATCTCTACTGATCAAATTCGTCTTCCATTAGAGCTTTTTATAGGCCGACCAGCAGTAGCCCCCCGCGAAAACGATATCGTGATAGCGAAAAATGTGCTCCTTGGGCTTCTTTATCCGCTCTGAGTATCGCCAATGATGGCGCGTATCATAGTGACTTGGATCGTTATAGTTGATTTAATTATGTTGCATGGTGTGTTGAATGGCTGGCTCTAAAAGATACCCACAAACCTGACGGGTAGAAATCGCGTCCTTGCTACCTCTTTGTGTGTATCTTACTTTGCGTTGCAATTGCTTCCCTACTGCTTTACTCTACGCTACTTGAAAGGTTCGACCCACTGGGCGCTGAGACTCGACACCTTACCGAATTTAACCCGAGTCGGCCACTCGAGTTGCTGTCTTCAAAAGCATGGATGTGATGGGTGGGAAGAATGTTCTATGTCTTGATGGATGGTTTTATCGACTGGGGCCGGCGCGACGGAATTTATCCACACCAGTAATAGCTTGCTGTAGTTTTATTTTTATTTTTATTTTTTGCTTGGTAATGTTTGATGATCAAAAATGTTCCTCTATTTGTGGCTCTTACCTTACATTATAATTGCTTCTCCTTGCTGTTATCACTCTAGTCTACTAGTACGTGGTTACATAGTACCTACTTACCGAGTTCAACCTGAGTCGACCAATCACATCATTTGAATCTATTCCACAACAGGTTCGCAGCTTCAGGACAAAATATTTGGTAAATTCTGGGGCAGACGACGAATCCACATGCGAGCGATTTGAAGCATGACTTGATCCAATTAATATCATAGCTCGTCTCCATTTGCACCATTGAGCTTTCACGGAGCTAGGGATCTTCAAAGTTACTCCGTAGGCAGCAAAGCAGATGGCTAAAGCTGGCTAGCGGTGGCTTGGCTTAATCTCGTATTCCTCGGAGGCATATACGCGGCCCACCCGCGTAATTTCCCTACCTTCAAGAAGGATTCTCTTTTCTTCTTCCTTGACATTGCAGAGACATGGTGCACCAGGACCCCTTCCAACTTCTTAGCATTGAATGCGCGCACGCAATCCTTGAATACTTGCCCGCACTGGATATTGCCCGATGTGACTCCGTGAGCAGAGGATGGCGAATATTTATCCGTCATTGGATCGCATCATTTGGACTTCGCCGGCACTACCATGACACCGCTTCAACGGCCCTCTCCGACCCAGACTTAGCGGCAAAGTTGTTCAAAAACTTGGGTAGGTATACCCTCTCCCACAGCCTGCTCCCCTCCCTCCACCGCGGTTCACTTCCATAGTTTGATATCCTCGCAAGATGTATAACTCATAGTGTCCCAGCCATGCTATCCTCGAACCTCAAGCGTGGAGAGCCGTCCTCTGTCCGTAAATATGAAATGGCCAAGTCATTCACCGTAGCTGGCAATTTTTGTGCCTGGGTGAGGCCCCACGAAGGTGTCTTCTGGCAAGACCTGTCCTTCCGAAAAAATGGGTCACTTTTTCCTGCACAACAATTAGACACGGGACATTATGTCCAGCCGGATGACGAGAGAGGTCAGACCCTAGACCTGGGTGCAAATGGCTATTTGCTGTTGCGATTTCGCAAACCCCGTCATTTGGGAGATCCCGAAAGAACCTACGCGTATGGAATGCCCTGCAACTCTATCAATATTTCTCCGGGGGTGATTCAACACTAAATTTAAAAACCAGTGACACTTTATTCTGCTTAAAAGATAACCGTCAAGTATGGACTCATGAATATTCACACACTGGCGATGAGAGTTTCCTCGTCCCGCTCCTAGTGGGAGAGAAACGTGTCTACTACGGAACTATCCCACGGGGTGGGGATACATCCAAGATCATGGCTTATGAATTAGACTCCGGCAACCTTCTATACAACGTTGATTCTATTGTCCACACAGAAATCAATTATGGTTTCTTCGATACCAGACCCTATCCAAACGGCATACCATTAGAAGTAATCCGGGGAGTTGAAGACGAGTTGGTCTTAGTTACCAAGCCGACCTATCGAAGGCTTGACCTCATGGTTTCACTCTATCTCATTAATGGGGCGGACGGAAGCATTTATCAGGAAATAAGGGTTCAAGTTAGAGGGAAACCTCGTATTATCTTAGGTCCCGATCGACGCAGCTTTGCCTTAATTAGTGGCGGCGACAGTGACAAGGGATTGATCAGCATTCAAAAATTCGCCTCCCAGACGGATGGAAAATTCATAATGACCCATCTTGAAGTGGCTCATCTGCAGGATCCTCCCTGTAACCCCCGGCACATGGCTATAGACCCCTTCACATACGGTGCTATGACCCTCCTTGGCGAACGACTGGTGCCTCATTGCTTGATGATTGTGGAATGCTCCGACCCCGATATCACTTCCCTCATTGAAAAGAAGATAACAGAATGTGTCCTCCCAAGCTCTCTAGTCTCCACAAGAAAACTAGACCGATACCTTATAACCTCAGATGAGGTGAATAAAATTACGCTTCCACCGAAGTCAAAGCGAGGGAAGGGGCGGCGCCCCTTTGGCTCGAAATTTCTATTGACCAATAGGAAACTTGAATTTGTTGAGAGTCACCGCGCTATCCTAAGATGTGACGAATTACGCGGCTTTGGGATGTGGACAGTGTACCTCTTTGATTTTGTCCCTCGGATATTCCGATAGTGGAAATGCTGTGGGTAGACTTAATTGTTCATAGATATTGACCTTTTTATCATGCATTGCCCCATTACGGAACCATATCCATGGATCTATTATATTATAGGGGGGTATATCTTTCGTATCATTCATACAATTGGTAGTTTTTTTTTTTCGCCTTACTTAATGTGAGTGTGGCAAACGTCGGGTGTTTTCTAGTCTTACAGCAATGAATTATATATAATTTGCTACCTAGGTACATTCATGGAAATAGCATCTATCAGCTTAGGCGCTGGTGTTTGAACTACCCACTATGTAATATCCACTACCTTTATCTTGATTCTTTTTTTTCTTTAAATAACCAATCGCGCTCCACATAGTTTTTTCGGTTGACAACCTAGGTCGGTTTTAATGGTGTTGAGGCGTCAATGTCAATTGACCCGCGCGCGTATTCGCGCGTTATTCGCATCTGACGAATGCCTAAGGCCTAACATTCCACCTCATCGCTGGACACACGAGAATGTCCTACTATAGCCTATACCTATGATTATTTTATTATTTATTCCCACGATGTCCTACCGATACGAGCCTGTGTCGGACAAGACTGTTAGAGACCCGGGCAGAAGAATATAATAAGATGATCATTTACCAACTAACCCCAATGTGGGAATCAAAGGAATTTTCCCAATTTGTAGTTAGCGCGATTTCCCCGCTTCTGTTTGGAAGCCTCTTGGGAGTATCATGACACGCAGTTAACCGTTTTTCATCACATAAAGTTGCAGAACAAACCCAACCTCGAGTTACTATATCATGGTACGTAAAACTCCCATGGAAGTCAGATGAATCGATATACATACCTATATCAATCAACCCGCCTGTTCCCTAGGCTACCGACCGATTCCAACCACTCTCTATCCGGCTCATGTATGGCTCTGCACTGGCAGTCCAGGGATTTGACGCCTTTGCATTCCTCTTCATCTCCCCGATAGTTATTCCAAACCGGAAAGAGCTCACCCATCCACTGACCCGATTCTGGATGCGAACGACGGGTGTTTCCTATCTCCCGTATGTTTTGACTTGCTGGTTGCTGAGGGACCACCATATTCGTCATTCAAAGGTTGGGTTCATAGTGGGGTCCTGTTTCGCTTTCTATAATGCGTCGTTGGCGGCATTGTATGTTTGGAGTGCTCTTGAGGTCAATGAATGGACTATCAAGCCGTTGTGGTATGTTGTTGGATGGAGGATGGCCTGGGCGGGTTGGTCTTTGTGGGGTTTATTGGGGGCCCCGTAATGTTGCGTCCAAGCTCTAAGCTGCATTGAATTTAAGTCATTCTGCCTAGTTAACTGATTATCCAAAATCCTTATCAAGTTGAATATAAAATGGGTGGGGTGAGCATTGGGGTGATTGCTTTTAGGTTTCCAGCCAATGATGCTCGGACCCCGCGATAAATTTGGTGCCAAACCTCTATGATTTTGGTCGGATGAAGGAAGATAGTCCACCCTGGTCTTCCATGTATCCTACCTAGGTATTTGTTAGGGTTGTAAGATAGAGAAATTAAGCCGTTAAGCACTTTGACAAAGAAAAGACAGTATATTTAAGATAGGCGATGATATAGCCCACAACACCTATAAAGCTAGCATTTAGGTCTAGTCAAAGCTTTTCATATTAAACTACCGTAATAATAATAAAATAATCGAAAATGGAGTTTAATAGTTTTATGTTGGATTTAGCGATTATCTTAATTCCATGTAGGCCCACACTAAATCTATTTCAAATTTATTACCTAATTAAAAAGGATAATTAGACACTAGCTTTTTCAGAATGGGGTAGGATGTAGAGCAGAACAAGTAGATTGAGAAGTTTAGGGGAGAAGTCTACCTAGGAAATCTATCGGGTAAATATAGCTATCCAACCTATCCGGAATATTCCATGCTATCTAATTATTCCTTTAAAACTCGGCTATCGTTTCTGTGTGTTCATGGTGTTTGATGTTTTGCTTGCTTTTAGTATATTGCTTTTGCGCTTATGGATGAAATATTTATTTACCGCCGTTGGATCCCAATTTTTTAGCTGACATACTATTTATATGTATAATATAGAAATTATCTTTTCTTTTTTAATATATCTCAGGCTAACCAATCAAATCTCAACCTGTCCTGTCTAATGTTTGATGTGTTTTGAAACTCTAATATTATATTGTACGTATTTGATTTCTGATCCTAGATTGGATCTGGTAGCTCTAGAGTAAGGGATTAAATTGGTAAGACCATTATCTGCTGTATATAAATAAATAAATAACTTAGTAAGTATATAGTTATAGGCTTGATTACCTACCTGTAAAGATAAAATCATATAATCTGATTTGTTCAATGAAGTCATGGATGGGAAACTGCTGCGCCGCGGCTCCGCCTCATCACACCGTGATTTAGGTAGTATGCTCATCCTATTCAGCCTGGCGCTCAGCCTCCTCTTGTCTTCCCTCCCTTCTCTCTTCCCACCCTGTACTTATTAAAGAATCCTTTTGTCCTCTACCATGGCTTTCAAAACTGGATAAATGAGTATATCCACACTGGAGCATTAAATAGCGAAGTCTAACATACAGGCAAGGTCAAGTTGTTCTTAAATACTCTCGTTATGGATTCCTATCATCACTCCAAAGTCCTTTTCAGAAAAGAAAAAAAATCTCAAGAATTGCCAGTCAATAGTTATGGCGATTTACCTGATCACCACGACATTCCGTTTCCACCCACACCATTAGCAATAGTTGATTCACTTGATCGCCGGCCCGATCCTCACCCCAACATTCCGTTCCCACAAAAGCTACGCATGCCACTGGGGATGGCTGAAGAAGAATATGCAGAGCCACTGGAAATTCCAGCAAGCCGATCATCATCAAAAAAAGTTGCAAAAAACTTCCCGTCAAGATCCCGGTCCAGAGTGATAAAAAGGCCAGTCATAAGCTCCACTTATAACAAGGATGGTCGCTTGTATACTTGTAATTTCGAGTATTATGGTTGCACATTTAAATTTCCCAGTAAAAACGAGTGGAAAAGACATGTTAATTCACAACATATTCAGCCGGGTTTCTACCGTTGTGATATGGGCAGATGTAAATTTAATGACGACCATAAACTTTTGCTTCTTAATGATTTTAGCCGGAAAGACCTCTTTCTGCAACATCAACGTCGAATGCACGCCCCGTGGGTTTCTAAAGACAATAAAACCCCTGCAGATAACGAACAGAAAAGAAAGTTTGAGTCAACTCTTGAAGATGTTTGCAAACGATGCTGGCGACAATCTCGACCGCTCCCTACGTTGACTGTGTGCGGGTTTTGTACGCAGGAATTCCGTGGTGTCAATGCCTGGAAAGACCAAATGGAGCATTTGGCGCAACATTTCGAGAAGTCGGATCCTGGCCCAAACTTGGAAGATATTCCCCTCCGCGATTGGGCGATTGAGAATGGCGTGATACGTTCGCTTGGAGATAAATACATCCTGACAAGGTACTGTTTACATCACCCTTCCTCACCTATTGAATACCCATTGACTGGAGGCCAAGCTAGCCTGTGTAGAGGCTCTGATACAATGGTCATGTCGCCCCAGCAAAACCAAGATGATCATACCATACGCAGGGAAAGCACAGAGTTTAGTACGACGAATACGTTCCACATGCTTCCCCCAGCAGAGCCTAAAAACACCCAATTTAGAGTGCCCACAGGCTTTGAGGATAAAAGCAAAGCTCAGTTTAAGTCGGAAACGGTAACTCCCACCCCATGTATTACCTCCTTATCTACTAAGTCTAATGATGTGAACTATGATATGAATTAGCAATATTGCCGAGACCGGAGAGATTCGCAAGCAGAAGAAGAAGATGCTTTTGTTGAAAGACTTCGAGAGAAAAACTTTGCATGGGCGGTGATCCGGGAAATGTTCCAGCAGAAATTTAACAAGGACTTTACTGTAGCGCACCTTCAGATGAGACAGCTGCGTAGGCATAAACAGCGTCTAAAGAAACAGGGCAGCAGTAATATGGGTATTTATACCATAAATAAAATATTGGGATTGATACTAACATTTATTTGCTCTAGATTTAGGCTCTTATTCCTATCTAGCGGACAAAGCTGGGGAACCAACAAAGCCTGATGTCATGCCGTCCCTCATGGATCTCTGGCCTCGGGGGATCGAACCTGGAGTGTTCACGGATTCAGCATATGGAACAGCAACTCATATTATATCAGAACCGACGATAGATCAGAGGGAAAAGAGCGACGAACATGTGAATAATGATAATGTCTATTCAGCAGACGAATCCGGAACAGTATACTCGGGAGAATCGACTGAGTCTTATTCAGTGATTGATGACTACATATCTACATTTACCACAGAGCTATTGACCAAGGCATTTAGCGGACTGAATAATCCTACCTTCGTTGCAAAAATTCAAGATAAAATTCCTGATTTACTTAAGAACTTTGCGGATAAAATCGGCTACAATACACAATCTCAATCTGATCTAGACATGAGGTTTTACATTCTTAAAAATATCAGGTATGCCGGGCGACCCGGATCAGTCCAAGCCATATACTAATACACTAATAAAACCAGGCGTATTGCGGCGCGTATCAGTAACACAAGCTTAGAACCTTCAAGTACTACTTTCAGCGACGGTGACCAAATGTCCCTGCATGAGAAGATTCATCCGTGGCTTCAAGGTCTATCACTGCGTGCCAGTAGCCAATCATCTGAAGAGCATGGGAAGCCCGAGCATTATTCGACGGGTGAACAAACAGAAGACGATGAAGCTAAAGAGCAGCTTGATGAGAGCGTGCATCTGGATTCAAAAAAGTATCAGACATTGATTACAGAGACCCCGGCATATCAATGGCTAGTTGAGTCTATTCAAAAAGAGTTGGATATGGAAATTCTAACAAGCAGTCCTAAAAATAATATTGCCTCTTTTGTAATGGGTTCGTTCCCGCCGTGTTCAGAACTTAGCAGAAAAAAAGGCACCGAAGCTGTCAAACTTTCTCTCATACTTGCCTGGCATCCAATATCATTTTTCAAGGGACAGGAATATATGGATGCCGCTGACCAGATATTTGGTCAGACAATAACTCTGACAGGATCCTTAGATGATGCACAGGCGATGACCTGCATAGACTACATGCGTCAAACATGGCCGTCAACTGGGGAGCATATAGTTAATGTGATGAAAGAGGCACTGCGTGCTGGTCATGGAAAGGAATGTCAATGTTAGTTTTCAAGCCTTAAGTGCTTTGAGTTGATGCATTGCAGCTAACCAAAAGTCATCTTTCAGGTATCCTGCCAGACAGTACTCATCTTATTGTTCGAATTGACAATTCTGGAGTGATTGTTGAGGCCATCGGAACAAGAGTCTCTGTGGCGGAAATTGCTGAGCAGTTTGCGTGGCTAGGGAGCAGTGTAAGAGAATCTACAAGTGACGTCGGAGTAGGATTATGTCGCCCATATATTACTGGAGGTGGCTCCACTTTCCACGACACACTGAGCGGCAAAAAGGTTTCTGCTAGTCTCCATTGTCACATTAATTTCTCGACCCGAGAGCCTGATCTACGTACACAGTCCGGTAACCCTCGGTGCTGGCACAACATTTTTCGGAATCCAGTCGTCGTGGAGGGATACCCGATCCGACTTCGATCCGTCCCAAACACTGGGCTTGAAGCGTCGATCAATATTCTCAGTTCGCTTGTTTCTAGTCGCCGTGTGTCAAGATTTGGACGAAAGATCTACATCAAAGGATTTTCAACCATCTTGGTCCCCACCGGTATGACGCAGGAGACGGTGATTTGGCACGTAATATTCAACAAGGATGCTAGCTATGTCTCCTATATGGACAGTCGCATTGATGCCCTCCCTGGGCTCTATCCGGAGAACATATCTGATTGCAATCTGCTGTCGTTTCGTCATGTTATTGGGTGGTGTCCAGAAGTTGAAATGACAACAGGTACGAACCACTCCTTGGGATGCACTTAAGCACTTTAACTGATGGAAAGCTCGTGGTGTAGGATCCCCTATTGCTAGTTACAGCATTGACTGGTCCGGCCTTGAGAATGTCAATAAAGACTGTTCACTGTTCGATGTCTCTGTGTCGCCAGGAAGGTTCATCAAAAACCAAAAGCTGGTAGCCGTGGGGCGGAAAGATAAGGCTGTTCATCTTGTAGCAGAAAGTTATCCAGAACAGATCAGGTGGATAGCCAGGCGCTTTGTAGTTCTGTACGATGCGGAAGTTGAACGTGCCTGGATGGTGGACGGTGCAAGCGCTTTGCTCCACCTAGTTCGGGCCTCCCTCCACGAAGATGAAGTAGACGATGCTGGCGGCCACTTTATTTACAGGTCAAGTCAGTTAACAGAGGCGCAGTCTGCGATATCGGGACGTGCAGCTGCTCGTGAGGTTCTCATGGATTTTGGTAACAAGGAGCTACAACTATTTGCGAATGAGGACCAAAAATTTCGCCATCGAGTGGATCAGATATATCATATTTTGGAACAATTATTTGCACATCAAGATGGACTTAATCGCAGTTTAGCTCTGCAGCCCACCGAGCCATCCCGCCAATTCCTGGAAGCATTCGAATTTATGGATATTGCGACGAACCAGGATCACATCCGTCCTCGAGTACATGCAGACCAACGTTATGGTCCAAGCTGGCTAGCTTTAACCGGGCGAATAGGCGCTGTCACTCTCTGTGGGAAAGGCTTTGGGGATTTGATAATTCCAAAGGATGACAGTAAATTATGTGCACTTTGGAAGAGAGTTCCAACAGGATTAAATCATCTTGCCGTTTGCACATCAGATCTTAAAGATATTATCAGAAAGCGAGGGAGTTTCAACTCTTTTCCATGCAGAATATTGGATGATATATATTGGTCTCCTTTGGGAAACGTTGGTTATGAGTGCAATTGCAATAATCTTCTGCAAGCCCGCTGCGATTTGGCCAATATACTGCTCCCTAGGCATACAGTCAATGTGATCAAAACCGGTGGTAGAAGTACGCAAGAACTGCCCTCCAATGGTGCTATCATTTTTGGCGCGCAATGGGGGGCTCGAATGCTGTACCGAAAAAAGGATGCACACCCTCAGGGAGCGGAATTGAGTCGGCCGAGAGGCAGGGAAAGCTCATTCATCGATAGTGGAATTAGCTTGGGCTCTAGCTTGGAGTCCCATAGGGACACTCTTGAAAGTACAGGTACCACGGCCTTTAAGAGACAAGCATGCAGTGAGGTAGAAGGACAATCTCTTCCAAAGCGCGTTTACTATGGGGCTTCCCATAGCGATAATTATTCTCCAAATAGGCCGCCAACCTACCTCCGTTCATCCACACAATCGACGGCGGATGATGCTGGCCCAAGTATGATACGGGTCTCGGGCATCCTAAACGATCATGCAGGTGCCGGAGAAGAGTGTAGGAAGTCTGCAGCCCAAATGACTTCGCAAGGATATCTGTTCTCTGAAAACAATTATACCGTCGGGTGGATATGCGCTCTTCCCGAAGAGCAGAAAGCCGCGGAGAGGATTTTAGACAAATTCCATCGAAGAGGCTATGGACAGGGGGCAGATAACAACCTCTATATCCTGGGTCAGGTTGGTAATCTGAACATCGTTATTACCTGTCTTCCTCTAGGCCAGTATGGGTCCAACATGGCTACCATGGTCGCCACTCGAATGATGGCCAAGTTCCCAAATATTGAAATTGGTCTGATGGTAGGCATTGGAGGCGGGCTTCCTAGCCCCAAAGATGACATCCGTTTGGGAGATGTGGTCGTTAGCAAACCGCACATGCAGTACGGTGGTGTTTTTCAATATGACATGGGAAAATTCACGAGTAGCGGATTCATTACTTCTGGCTGTCTCAAAGCGCCTCCGGAGAAGTTGTTGTCGGCACTTAATTTTATGGCCGCCAGAGGACCCGCACTTTCTCGCAAACTTCAGATACCCTACCCCGGTACTGATCTCGATCATTTATACCAAGCATCATACCCACATGTTGGTGATAATCCGTCTTGTGAATCCTGTGATGTGGGGCATTTAGTGCTCTGTAGACCCCCTCGGAGTAGCACACAACCACGGGTGTTTTACGGGACCATCGCGTCTGGTAATTCCGTGATTAAGGATTCAGAAATTAGAGACACCCTTGTACGGAAAAATGGCGTTTTGTGTTGCGAAATGGAGGCCGCAGGGTTGATGAATACCGGGTTCCCATGCCTTGTCATCCGTGGAATATCCGACTACGCCGATTCACATAAGAATGACGTCTGGGTAGAATATGCTGCAGCTGCAGCGGCGCAATATGCAAGAGAACTACTGTATTCAATCCCTGAAGCTCTAATATTTGTATAGTCTGCGGTTATTTTTAGTTGTCGATGCGCGAGTTTAAATTTGTATGCATTTCACGATACCACTTGGAGTTTGTTTTTAGGGAGATAAATATCCTACTAGTTAGATTTTTTTTTTTATTTGGTGTCTCTAGGTGTTCAGTCTGCTTCCATGGAACAAGGGTAAGCGGTATGACTATGGAAAGTGTTCCATGTTGGTTTTATTCCATTTTGGTCCCCTCGAGCAAGGCTAAGTTTCAAGGACGATCATCTCAGTCACCATTAATTGCAATTAGACAGTCTGACAATTTCCCGATATGGACAACGCTTAAGAGAGATGTGAAGCAGAAGGCCCATACGCGATTCCAAAGGATATGTTCATTCTCTAAACTAGTTATTGTAGTATTAGTGATAAGATTTCAGGCAGCAAATCAAGTACCCTAACCTACTTTTAAGTCACAGACTCTAAATCGTAAGGGTGAGAGTCCTGGAGATGGTGCCACATGGCGTTATCCGAGTCGAAACTTCGATGGTCTTCCCAACCTTTTCCGCAGTTCAAACAATACCAGATATGACCATGGGTATCGGGCTCGCCTTGGGGACCAGGGCGCTGTATATAAGAGACATGTTTTCGGCGTAAATGCTCTATCGCTGACCCCCTATCCCCCATATCGAGATCATGTTCAGTGCAGGAATACTCGGCCATGATTTGAATGATTTGAGAGGTAATTTTGTGATCACGTTGAAATGGGTAAATTGTGATGGCTCCAACAGTAAGGTGCTCCTTAATATAATAATAGGACCTAAGTTACCACGAAATCCTGACGTATGTGCAGTTGCCCCCCATTAGAAAGCGGCAAAAACAGCCTTTGAAATCTAAAGTTCTAAATATTTTAATTTCTTACGTTAAAGTTTTAATAGGATTTGGATAAGCGTTGCAAGTCTCGCACCACGACGTCATGAAAGAAGCCTCAAACATCAAAAGACGCTGGATCAAGAGGGAAAAGTGGGACAGCGAAGATATAAAGGCGTGTGGGAAGGCTCAGCCTATGTCTATTTGAATCTTCCAATTCGTTCAAGAATCCATCTTGTACTCTGCGAGGTAGAGACTCGGAGATCTCATTCCCGCGATTATTCAGAACAGCTTATGCTTCCTAATCCGTACTAGCGCCTCTGTAGTTCGCACCCAAAGGAAGAGGTCAGTCCACTCTGATCAGGGGGGACAATAAGAAGGAAATTGAACCACGGTTGAGTTGACCCAATGAAATTACATAATAATAATAGTACGCATGATTCCAACCTTTAACACAGCTAAAGTAGATATCCACACTTTGCTCATGCAAGATGACCGCTAAGCCTCTTTAAGAAGGGAGCTGAAAGCCTACCATTTGCCAGTTCAGAGCGCAAAACGCCTCGCAAAAAGTAGTCGATGATGCCACGAGCTAAGCCCCTACGCAGGCATTTACAGATGACAAGTGATACAGGTATATAAGAGAGCCAGATCCCCCCATCTGTGTTTTAAGGAATTGAAAAAAGCGAAAATTCTGCTCAAATCCCACCATTATTTCCAACATCCCATTATGGGCCGTTTCTCCAGGCTCCTCTGCTGTGGCCCCTGAGACTAGGTAAGTGATGGAGGTAGTTTCCAGGAAGGTACTACGTCTAATACGCACTCTAGCAAAGCCAGATCGATAATTGATGTGCTCAGTGGTAAAGTCACCTGGTCATAGCTTCCGACTGTTCGAGCGATCGCCTGGCGAAAATCTACCAGCGCACACTGTTTTTTCGAAAAAAAAACGTCTCGCCCAAGCTCCCTGATTTGATCCGCGCAAAGCTATTATTAGGCTAAACCGATCACGTACTTCAACGCGGCCCATGAACGAATTACTGCTCAAGAATGGATTGAAGTGGATAAGGGGCCCACCACTGTTCCATCGAACTAGAACGCACATTCTTGGCCTGGATTTCCCTGCACCGCGTTCTCGGCGAGCGTTCAATGGAGCGGGGGAATGACTTCCACAAGATTCCCTCCTTTGAACATACGCTTATTTCGTCCCTGGGGATCCCCGAATCACGTTATGGCGGACTTTTTCTTCGTCCACTACCAAGACAACAACACCCCGCGGAACCGCGCTCTTGAAAAGCAGAAACATGGGTTCACGCAAAGGACTTATCATCGCAAAAAGCGACTTGCAGCGGTAGAGAGGCTCAAATCCTCATCACTTGTCCTCCGCCAACGCCTTCCTTTGGCGTATATGACTAGAGTCCACGGCTCTGAATCAGACAGGGCGGATCCAGGCAGAGCTGAGGACGACAGACAAAATGGCTCCGAATTACGCGCAGCTGCAGCGGACACCGATAATCAAGTATTCCAGCACTTTATCACCGTGGCAAACTCCGAATCCCCCAAAGCCCTGCTAGGTCAAGGTTTCACAGACCCCTTTTCAACGACCGCATTTCCCATGACCGAGTTTATGAACTCCTACTTCCACCAACGTACGTAGACTATTCTGCCCAGCTAAATAAATACCTATCCCGGAAATACCGTCTGACACAGCTGTGATAGTGCGTAACTTTACTATTCCTGGCGCCTACCCCCTTGACAAGTCACGGATGAGTATATGGTGGTGGCAACAGGCACTTTCCCAGCCAGTTATCCAATTAGCACTACTTGTCTCAGCTGCAGGCCACCAGATCGCCATGCATACACTCCACAATACTCCCTCCAAATACTCACAAGCATCGGCAAGGGAGTATCTCCGCATTCAAGGAGACATGATAAAGATACTGAATAGCCTTCTTCGGGACCCGGCCGCGGCCAAGTCAGCTGTCCTTATTGTTGGGTCGCTGAGGGCAATTGAGGTATTTATTATTTTTCTTTTCTCGAATACTTTAGCGTCTTTCCTCTTTCCTCTTCCCACCACATTTACATAATTCTAAAGTTCCTAGGCAATCGGAGGTAATGTCGAAGCAACCATAGCGCATACAAAGGGCCTCGAGGTTTTAATCCAGCTCAATGGTGGCCTAGAAGCACTGGACCACATGACTCTGTCTAAAATCTACCAGTACGCCGCGTGCATTCTATTAGTATTTGATATAGACCTGTCCTAACAACCATCCAAGTGGTGATATAATGAGAGCAGCTCTGCTGGATACTCCCCCAGCGCTGCCCCTGATAGATACCTGGCGCAGCGAGATCCTGCAAGAAATGAAGGTCTTACACTCGACGAGCAACTTCATGGCACATCTGGGTGACGGTTTGAAGGTCACCTCCCAGTTATCCTTACTTGGAACTTCATTCTTCACGGCACCCTGGTATCAGGGCCTAGAGGACAGTATGAAGATGTCTCTTAATATATCTCAGCGCTTAATTCAATACTACGAGGTTGCACGCATCCAGCCCTCAATCATTATGCCAACAGATAACGACCTGTTTGTGCTCCTTGAACACCGGCTTACCTCTATTCGCTACACATCAAACCTTTCGGCTTCAAGTACAGTCTCAAGTCTTCTAAACGAACTCCTCCGACTTACCCTCTTTATATACCTAAACATGCGTGTGTGGCATTTCCAGGTCTTCCCAATCATGCAATACATGGTAAATCCACTACAGCAAAGCCTGGCAATTCCAGTACTGGCACACATTAAACTTAGCGCCCCGGATGTATTGTTCTGGATCCTCTTTATCGGCAGTATGGCATCACGGGGACATAATGGGCACTCGTGCTTCGCGACACAATTGGCTGAATTAGCGCTGCATCTGGGTATTCGTGATTGGAGTGCAGCGCGGGAAATCCTGGGTGGGTTCTTCTACACAGATCAACCCGGTCAACCAGAGGGTAAGGAACTGTGGGAACAAGTGGTTTCGGCTTCAGCAATTGAGGATATTTAGTGCAAGTGGTGCCGAATACGCGCCGCGCTCAAGTAAGAACCACATACACCGTGTGGCCTGCTTATCTTGAAGATGCGGGACTGCTAAGCTCTCAGGTTTGTGTAATTGCAAGCCATAGCTCCGTGTGGGCTGTCGTTACTATTCTATATTTTCCTGATGATATTGCTAGTCTTAGCATGTTTAGTACTCTTGCCTGCCACGATAGGGAACGCATCTACTTACTGTAAACACTTTTGATACCTTGCCAGGGGGAGAACTCGCCTCGCCTTCACTTGAGGGTGCTGGGACTGATAAGCACCAGAGGCAATAAAGGTAGAATTACGAGACACTTGTTGTAGTAATCGACATATTTAGTGTTCAACTAATGTTGAACCTTTTTAACCAACACCGGACAGAGACCATCTAACGTATAACCCATGATGAAGTCAAATAATAGTAGGACAAATATAGACGGCCTCTCAATAACTCCTACTCTTGTTTCCGAACTTTCTATTTCAAAACAAGAATAATATATCAATTCGGAATCATAGCCAACAGCTCCTCCACCCTTTCTCTAGGCACCTCGCGCCTCAACAGCCACCCAGCATGCCAAATAGTATCCACCTGAGACTTTATAGACTGCTTCAAACGCGGCCATATATTGAAATGCCCATGCGGCACGCCAGGATAAGCATCAAACTTCACCTCGACCCCATTATCCCCCAGAACCTTAGCATACACCAGGCCATCATCCCGGAGAACATCCAACCCCGCGATCTGAACATACGTCCTCGGAAGCGCCGAGAACGGAGCCGTTGAATTAAACGGCGAAAAGTCCTCAGACAAGAAATCCTGCTGGTACAGAGCCTCGTACCCCCCAGTCGACCCGGACTCCCCCGCAGGATTCCCAGGAGCATGAGCGTTCTGCTCCCGAGATACCCACAGCTCCTTGTATTTCTCCGGCACAGTCTCCTCGCTCATACAGACTGGGATACTAGCTAGGACCCCCGTGATGGGCGGAGAGAGCTTCTCTTTCACGGATCGATGCGCAGTAACGATGGACAGGTTCCCGCCTGCCGAGCCGCCGCCGATCACGAACCCCTTGGATAAGTCGGCGTTTAGTGCGGACGAAGCGTTGGCAGCGATCCATTGCACCGTGTCCCAGATGTCTTCTGCGGCCGTGGGGAATTTGTGCTCCGGTGCTAAGCGATAGGACGGTTCAACTACGGTTGCACCGTATAAGTTTGCGATGGTGCGAGCCCAGACGACTGATTGGATGTTCGTGCCCATGGCGAAACCTCCTCCGTAGATAAGTACAACCACTGGGTTTGTGGAGGACGAGTTGTTGCCGTTGTTTGGCTTGGTGATGTGGAGTTCGCTTTGATATCCATCACGCATTGGGATGTTGATGGTGGATTCCTGCGTGTTGAGTGTTGGACAGGAGTCGTATGTTTTCTTCTCCATTGAGGACACTATCTGGCGTAGTTGCTCGATGGGCACTGCTGAGAAGTCCATTGCGGGAGCTGGAGTATGCTTAAGAGCCTAATTCGACGGTGAGATAATATCAGGTATATGCGCAAGTCATGTCAGTTAATTAAGTTGTTGTTCTGTTGACGTACCTCTTCGAATTCCGGGTCGATGATGCCTAAGTTGAGCACATCCTCTTTCGTGCTATATTGATCCATGGCCGTGGGTGAAAGGAAGGCTTCTTCTGCTTATGGTATGCGGATCGAGAGACTGATTCTTGTTGGAGCCGATCTGGGGTTGAGATATCTAGTAAATTGGTTCTTTTTTCCAATGAGAATATGGGGCCTTTTATAGGTAAGGTTTTTGTACCAAATGGGTGGCCTCGCAATATTGGACGCCTTACCGCCACACTTGGCTGCTTACCCCTTCGTGCTTGGATATATTGTGGGTTGTGCTCGTGCCTGTCGGGCGGGGTTGTATGTCGGCCAGAAGTTCTACTACCCAGGGATGCTGACATGGCCCCGCTTATTTGCCCCGCTTGGCGATCTGAATCATGATGATGCTACATGAGTCATCTTAGATTTGAATACTTAAATGACACCTGAGTTTAGAGCTCAGAACTAATAATGAGCCTAAATATATATTGTCAAGGAAATGAATCATGATAAATTTAAAATCCAGTGAATTATAAAGTGCGAGTGCAAGTGCTCCACATGTCAATGCAAATCGAGAGTCATTGTAATAAATTAGCTTATAAAAAGATTTAAGCTGAGCAGAGCTTAACCTCCACTAGGGCACCACTCTCACCAAATCATAGAAGAAGGACTGATGTTAGAATTAAGTACGTATATTACTAACCTGCAGGTGGATATTTGTAATAGTCAATCCTTTTAATTTAGTGTTGTTTAAATCTAAGGACTTATATAGCGGTACATGATTATAGAGTATCTTCAGCCAGCCAACATGTTTTAGCATATGTTCCTCCATCCGTTTAGACTGTTCTTTCATAACTAGATTTTTATTGTCCCATACTAGCTCCCAGTTCACTTTCTGCAGGTGAACATATCTACTCTTGTTATACCTTGACCATGGCTTATTCAGGATGGATTCCAGTTCTCCTGATCCACCATAATAATAAGCTGGTGGTGACCCAATTCTGAAGAGGAATCATGTGAAGCAGGAAATTAGGATTCTCTTATGTAAATATATCTAGCGCCTGTTATTCAAAACACTTGCAGGGCATAGCAGTAATTAAGCTAGTAAAAATAGGGTTTTTGATAAAGCGAAGAACTGACCCCGCGATAAGTTTGGGTCTAGTGGGGCAATGATATCATTTACCTATAACATCCATCTAGTCCACAACTCTTCCAGAGACAGCATCCAGATAAAGTCGAAATCGTTTTCATATACTTTCTCTCGCCTATGATGGCTACGTCTCAGCTCAACCCGAAGACAATCACAGGAGGATGCCTTTGTCAGTCTATTAAATACGAAGTGACCTTTGGCGTGGAGGGCCAGTGGCCACCCTCTGTAAGTGTTATCTCCCCCACCCCACCCCGAAAAATGCCAGGAGGAACGCAAAATACTTACAATATACAGTCATCCACTTGCCAATGCACAATGTGTCGCAAATGGACAGCAAGCATACTACCTCACTTTATAAGTGTCTCTGCCGACCAAATCGTCCCGCCTTTGTCGTCCTTTCCCTCCTATCGCGAATACGGGTCGTCCCCCGGTTGCCACCGAGGCTTTTGTGGAAACTGTGGCAGTCCGTTAATCTGGCGATCGGAAGACCAGCCGAAGAACCTCGATCTCTTTCTTGGAACTCTCGATGAGCGGTGGCTGGTGGGTGAAAGGGTCCCCGGATCGTCGTCGAGCGAGGACACACAAAGCGGGGTTGAATTTAAACGGGAGGGCGGGTTGGGAAAGATTCTCTGTACACCAATAGCTGGCCAGTTTTATTATGAGAATGTCATTCCAGGAGTCACGGATTTGGTACCTGGGGGACCGAGAATGCTCACGGACCGGAAAGGTGTTATCTTGGATTAGTTATGTTTACTAATGCTGGCGGACCTTGTGGAAGAGGGATGGTGAGAAAAAAGAAACCTTTGCATTTATTCTATCTTGATAATCTCCTACAAGAGAATGAAGGAACTCTTGTTTGGTGTAAAGTAAATGAACGAAAATCTGGAAAGATAACAACCCACCCCCCTCCTTATACCTTATACCACGCAGCCAACATCCTTAGGCGTTTATTTCGTTAGACTGTTCTCCAGCATCTGCACAATTTTACTTACTCCCTCATCACTGGACTTGAATCCCGAATTTGAATCTAGAAAATGTATCATCTCCGCCAAGGCTTTGTGGATGTTTTCCCGGGTCCGTGGGCAAAATCGCTTAACAAATTCACGTTGTACGGGGGCATGATGAAGGGATGTTTCAAAAAAGTTCCGCTCACTGGAGTTCTCCATAAGTTTTGCAATTGTACTTGTACCTATACGCTCTCTTTCTTGGTGGGCGAGGATGGACAGGAAAAGCCTCTTGTCGGCTGATAAATCGAGATATGTGTGGGAAGTTGGCGTCCCTAGGGAGGCGGCGCCAGGGACGTGTTCGAGGAACCTGGGGAAGGTGGCTGCTTTTTGTAGTGGTGCGGCGAAGTTGTAGTCCCAGTCAATGATACTGTGAAATGTGAATGGTTAGCAGCGTTTGATAAAGCTTAAGGTCCTACCAGAGAAGAGAGAGAGAGAGAGACAGAAACAATGAAGGGAATCATCTGGGAAGGAACCTTACCCGCTAATGTCGAATTCTTCATCAACAATTATATTTCCATTGTGAAGATCCCCGTGAACAAACACCCACACCAAGGACTATTGTCATGCTCGGGGACAACGTATCTTGGAATCATAGACCGTTGGATTAGGTAGTCAATTGCAGCGGAATAGTCATGTCGACGCAGCGAGCGACGCAGACCTCTATCCACGCTCTCGGTGAGCCAAACGCTAGTTGAAACTGGAGTACTTTTGGGAGTACCGTCCGGAACACCTATGATGACAATTCCAGTGTGAGAAGAAAGTCGCGATGAATAACAAGATGGAAAACATATTATACGTATGTACAGCACGTACCATAAAACAAGACTTGATCGCCTAGCGGAGGTCTAGTGATCAAGTTGAGCATTAGATTGGCAATCTGGTATAATATTTTGTGCCGACGCGGGGCTGAAGGCAAGACATGATCCCATGGCATCATTACAGACCCTTCAACCCAGTCCTGGAGTATGTATCCAACGCCAACGGGATTATTACCGTCAGAGTCAGAGCCGCAGTCAACGAACCCGTGTATGCGGGGTACAGGAATATTTAGAGTCTTGTAGGCCAGCTGAAGGGGTTTTACGCAACTCTCGACAAAGGAGGACTCCTGATCTAATGGGATCCTCGCTGCCCATTTTGCATCTTTCGTTGGGAATTTGATCGGGAAGATGATATATCCAATACTAGTGATAGGGGGCGTATCGTCAAGGTGATAAGCTGGAGCGCTGGCGAGAGAGGATGCGACTTCGACAAGGGCCTGCTTGTCGAGACGATTGAGGATCCTTTCGACGGGTGTCATTTTATCTTGAGACCGCTTTTTTATTAGACTAGAGGCCATTTTGGAACGGAAAAAAACTGAAATCTAGATATAAATGACTGGTGTAGTGAGGGTGATGGTAAGGAAAGGTCTGAAGAGAAGGTGAGCTCGTCCTAAGTATGGCTGACCTGATAAAATCCTCCATCTTTAATGTCGCACAATGTTTCAATTCAGCAATTGGCGCCCATAAAATTGCTTTTGTTGGTTAGCATTCAAAGAGGCATCCCCTTAGGCATCCTTTCAATAACCGCCTTTTTGATGCAGAAATTACTTCAATCCTTAGTTTTCTTCTCTGCGGAGCCCACATATGATTCAGGATAGAAAATAAAGTATTACAGCTGGATAGAACCGTGCAAAATGCAGACATTCCAGTCTTTTGAATACGGTTACTGGCCGATATCATGAGACAGCGTATCCACACTACACACTACCTATGCTGGCCTCAAAGCAAGAATTTAGAGAGCTCCAAGTAGGTAGGTACCCTAGCAGGAGAACAAAGAAATAAACCAATAAATTTCTGTATCAACCCATAGATCACTACCCACTGGTGCAGGGCCAGATAGCAAGTTTCACTTCTCCCATTGGCTCTTGGCTCTGCTTTTCAGGTTTCACTTTTTATAGGCTACTACCTGTTTTTTTTCCTCTCATATCTCTCCTGTTTCATCAATGTCTCATTTCTATTATGTCTTGCTTGGTATCATTAAGTGATCTATCTATTATTTTGTTATTGCAGCTACTGTGATCCGCTACCTAGACGATACTTGGCTAATGACTGTACGTACCACCTAGGCTTTTCTCCTCCTTGGTAAAAACCGAAATCAAGGTATCTGGGGCTGCTGCACCTGCTGGTTCATTGCGCACCATTGCCATCTATTTTTTTTTCTTTTATCATGCTCAGTGCTGGACTACAATGATAGGCTTGGAGCATAATTATACTAATTGTATGTACTGATATTATTAATTCATAAGGCCCCTAGATGTGCAAATCTATTGGTTGACATATTTGTGAAAAAAAATCTATAGTCAATCTTATTTTGATCCGTAACTCGGGGACCTTTTCCTGTCTACACTTGGCATTTGTCATAATGAATAACTGATTCTAGTAGAGTTTGCGCCCCCAAAGCACTAGAAACACCGTTAGCACTCATTCGGCTCATAGACCAGATCGACAAGGCAAAAAACATACCAATCTTCCGGAGTACAGTATTCAGTGGGATGATGACTCACTCCATCCCGGCAAGGGACAAAGATCATAGCGGTAGGACAGTGTTTGCTAGTATACACACTGTCATGACCAGCACCACTTGTCATATTCATCCACCCTTGATCTCCAACCAAGCTATCAGCAGCGGCTTGGATTGATTGCACACAGCCCGGATGGAATTCCACTGCAGAGGAATCCGTATCTAATGACCATTGCAAGGAAACTCCCTGACCATCCTCTTGAGCAATCGCTTCAAATAGCCCAAGACACTCTGCCTGCACATCGTGCACGACACGATCCTCGGGATGTCGGATATCCAAGGTAAATACCACTTCAGAGACCACAGTGTTTGTTGAAGAATTGTCAGGAATCTTCAGAATTCCAGTCGATGCCAGTGCTCCATACCGTTTCGCGACCTCATTACTTGCAACGACCATTTTCGATGCGGCTAATAGGGGATCCCGACGGGCGCTGAGAGGAGTCGTGCCCGTGTGTGCATCTTTCCCTGTGACGGTAAATTTTAGCCAGCGATACCCTTGCGCTCCTTTAACAACTCCAATGGACCGCTTCGTTTCCTGGAGAATAGGCCCCTGTTCAATATGCAGCTCAAAATGGGCGCCAAGTGGGTAGCTCTCGCTGGAGCAGGGAATATCTCCAAAATACCCATGCCGTTTAAGCTCAGACTGTAAAGTTATGTTTGGGTTATGGATGTCACGGAGATTCCATGCATCTTGTATGGGAATGGCCCCAGCCCAAACCCCAGATGAGCACATGGATTTGGGGAACCGGGCTCCCTCCTCACTAACTTTCGTCAATTCCCATCCCCACACTAGAATATTGATCCTAAAAAAAAAGAAATTCAAAAAACCTACTTCGTCCAATTCACGATCCCAACATCATAATTTGTCCTGAACCCATTCTCCTTCATGGTTCGCAATACCTCCAGCGCACCCACTACGCCTAAAATGCCGTCATAACGACCCCCGCGTGGCTGAGTATCAAGATGACTTCCCATGGCAATCATCGGTGCCTTTGATCCTAATTTACCATTCTGGCGAGCAAACATGTTGCCCATTTGATCGATGGCTAGTGAGCAGCCTAGGTTCTGGACCTCTCCCGCGAACCAGCGACGCACTTGAGCATCGGCGTCGGTCAGGGTTAAACGGGCCATTCCAGTTTCATGTGGTTTCCTGGAAGTTCCATCAGCAAAATACGCACATATACTTAGGTGGGCAGTCGAGTGAGAAAGCATACTCTCCCCAGCGGTGAGCCGCGCCCCATTTGCATGTTTCATGGATCGTTTCCCATAATCGGGCGGCATTAATTTTGAGTCCTGAGCTTGTAAATTGGGGTATTTTCCTGAGCTTCATCTTTTTGCAAGCCTGTTTTGTTTTAGAGCTGAAATGGGAAGAAGGGGTCACTCGTAGAATGTATTTTGGGGTGTTCAAAGCCTTTATTCTGGGACGCCTTCTCCGAACAAGAACAAGTGGAGATCCAAAGTGGCGGCGGCGCCTTCTTGCAACATCTCCCACTTTAACCGATTTTTCGCAACATTCACATCAATCTCCTTTGGAAAATGAAAATAACGATGACAATAACTAATTCATTTATTAAATACATGCAAAGATGTTGTTCTAGTTCAAGATTAGCAATAGCTTATAATGTTCCAATGGGCGCTACAGACCCTAGGCTGAGCACGGTCCAAATAGTGGGGACTACCATGAATTTCGGATGACACGATTAATGGTCGGATTGTCCTCTCACCATTCTAAACCGTGTCATAGTAGGAACTGCCATGGTGAGGGAGTAAAATAAATATCCAGTTTGGGGTATTGAGTTGAATGATACTTTGTTGGGTGTAACAAGCTCAGGGTATATAGTTGTGCATGGGGGGGCCAATTTGGAATTATATATATTTATTTAGATTTCATATACTACCTTAAAGAGAGCTACAATGGAACCACAGATCGTCAGAATACTCATAGGTATTTTTCGTTGCCATAATCTCTGGCTTACATCTAGCAATAGAAATCTGTGCAGGCGCTAGAGGTAGAGTCTTCCAAGAAGAATATAGTGCTGTACAATAGGCCCTCGCCTTTACAGAGGGGAATAATAAAGGTAAGTAAAGCTACCTGCTGTTATAATTTGTATAGTTTTCATTGGGGCAAGCTATCCAAGGGATAGAGCCGTAGGAGCCTGCCCATTGGTGTTTCACTATGTATATGTGTCTGCTTGGGCATCGACAATGACAAGGCTAATATCCAGCCTTTCTGGTCAGCCTTGCCATCCCGATTACCCCTCCTTTTATTCTTTTTGACAAGTCTCACACACCATATTCTCGGTCTTACCTGTCAAAAAAGCTGTGCTGCTACGAATACTACAATCAAAAAATTTAAAAGCAGCAGTTTTCTGCTCTGCGTCCGAGATGCCGCCCCGAAGATTATCACTCCATGAGTATACAGTTGCATGGATATGCGCATTGCCGATAGAGTTGGCGGCTGCGGAGAGTTTGCTAGATGAAATTCACACTCCGATCCCCCAACCTGCGGACGATACTGCGTATTTACTCGGGAGCATGGGTGGGCATAATATAGCAGCCGTCTCCCTGCCGCCCGGTGTTTGTGGGACGACTTATGCCACAGCTGTGGTCACTCGAATGAGACAAACCTTTCCATCGATAGAATTCGGGCTACTGGTTGGAGTCGGAGGAGGTGTACCTACTAGAACTGCCGATATACGACTCGGTGATGTGGTCGTTAGTACACCCACTGGACAATTTGGGGGGGTGGTTCAGTACGATCGTGGGAAAACCTACCCACGGGGTCACTTTGAGTTGACCGGGTCGCTCAACAAGCCATACCTCCCTCTCCTGACTGCCGTTTCCCGGTTGCATTGTGACCATATATTGCAGGATACTCAGATCAGTGAAATAATGTCTGGTGTCTTACAGTGTCACGAGAAGTCTTTTGGTCGCCCAGACAGAGACTTGCTCTTCCTCTCGACATACGAACACCAAGCAGACAGTGAGAACTGCTCGTCATGCGACACAAGTCGGCTTGTGCGCCGCGAATCACGGTCTAGTAACGAACCACAGATTCACTACGGCCTGATTGCGTCTGGAAATCAAGTTATAAAGGACTCTCGGGCGCGAGATAACCTTGTTGCAAAACTTCCCGTACTTTGTATCGAAATGGAAGCAGCTGGCATTATGGATCACCTTCCATGCCTGGTTATCCGGGGTATCTGCGACTACTGCGATTCCCATAAGCAAAAGGAATGGCAGGGCTATGCAGCGCTTGCGGCAGCTGCTTATGCGAAAGAGCTGCTTTTAATTGTTCCGTTGGCGAAGGACATCGCCATGCATGAGCCAGGTATGCGGTTGCCACCTGATGCGATTTTTATTGACTGACTCCTTTGTAGGATCTAAACTTACTGAGAAGGAGAGTGCATGTCTATCAGATATCTTTATTATTGATCCCGAAGAGAACATGAGCTCGTTGAAGCGAAGGAAAGGAGCCCGCACCCCAGGAACTTGCAGCTGGTTTTTGGAGTCCGAGGAAATAAAATCCTGGTTTCGTCGAGACAAAGGGTTCCTCAGGAACGAGTCAAGTGTCCTGTGGCTTTATGGTAACCCTGGAACGGGGAAGTCAACTATGGCGATCACACTTGCCGAAGAACTTCCAAATAAGGATTATTTTTCCAAGGGGAATAACATTCTAACATTCTTTTTCTGCGATGCCGCCTCCGAATGCCAGAGAACGTCCGTTTCCATATTACGAGGACTTCTTTATCAAATCATCAGCCAGCGCCCAGAACTCATCAAACGAATAATCCCAAAATATGACGTTCAGAAAAAGCGGCTGTTCACAACATTTGACTCTCTATGGGCCCTATTGATGGATGTAGGACGCGTACCTCGTGGTCCTGAGATATATTGTATCATCGATGCTTTAGACGAATGCGAAACTTGTGAACAGGAGATTTTCCTGCGACAGATCGACCAATCTTTCAATAATGAACATCCAGGACAATCTGTTCCTTCCAGCCTGCATATTTTGATAATCAGCCGTCCATATCCTGAGATTCGAAACTACCTATCCTTGTTCACATGTATGGATCTAGGGTCGTGCCAAAAGCTTACTGTTGACCTTAAAGCGACAATCAAAGATAAAGTGAAGGATCTAAAGAAAAGAAAGAATTACAGTGAAGAAATGACTGTGGCGGTGTCTGGAATGCTTGAAACAAAAGCTGATGGGACATTTCTATGGGTAGGAATTGTGTGTGATAAATTGAAACAGTTGCCGTCCAAGGACGCTCTGAAGACTCTACAGGGTCTCCCACGAGGTCTACATTCCTTATATCGGAATCTTCTGGATGCGGCGCTTATGGTAGAAAACGACGAGGATGATCATCGAACCATGAAAGAGATGTTGAGATGGGTAGCATTCGCGCGCAGACCGCTGATGCTGGCCGAAATAGCCGAAGCATGTAGATTATATCCCGACGAGGATACCGAGACTTGTCTCCAATTCACACGAGAGATCGTCGATTCGTGTCGCTTACTGATATTTGTGGACAAGGACTGTGTGCGGCTTCTGCATGCCTCTGTCCAGGACTTTTTGGTTACTGAGATGCAGGAGATGAATGCCCTGCAGGCAAATTATGCACTGTCATGTCGATGCATTGAAGAAATTTTTGAAAACTGTCGACTGAAAGGGAATCAATTGACGAGTCCCCCTAAACAGGGGTTTCTCAACTATGCAGTCCTTCACTGGCCAAAGCACGCTAGCCTTGCCGAAACGGAATTTGTTATTCGCAAGGAACATGAAGATTTCTTTGAGAACAAATATGGAGCCTGGGAGTACTGGGTGGAAACTTACAACCACCTGAACAGATGGACTGGTGAAAGTTTGGAGGGTGGCCTTTCTCTCATCCATATTGCAGCTCATTGTGGTATCCTCCCAATAATCTCACATCTGTCACCAGATAAAATGGAGGATAAGGACTCCCGCGGACGCTCCCCATTACTTGTTGCGGCTACGGCTAGAATATTTCAAGTCAAAACAGTCCGCTTTTTAGTTGAGTCCGGTGCTAATGTAAAGGCTCTGGACAATGATGGTCAGAACGCCCTCCATGTCCTTTGCCAGACAGGGAAATATAATCGCGACGTAATCCGGACTCTACTGGACAAAGGAGTTTCCCTACACGAGTGTGATAAAGATAACATGACGCCCTTTCTTTACGCAGTGGGGAGCTTCAATGAAGAACTTGCCCAATTCTTCCTACAAACTGGATTCGATCCGAATACCAAGATTCGGAGGCAGTGGTGGCCCGGACGGACAACAGTGACAAATTTTACATGCAAGGGGCCTAGTGTCCAGGAGGAAGTGACTTTGGAATCCGGCTTAACAGCACTCCATTTCTCTGCCTTGAACGCGTGTGTGAAAATGACCACCTTCTTACTGGAGGAATGTGGAGCAGATCCAAATATTCCGTCTGATCTTGGCGATACTCCACTGCATCTGGCTATCAGGCGTGAGCTCCTGGGTCGCGAATACAACGATATATGGAGGGATGGCAGGTACTCCATAGAGGCTTTAAGAGACTTGATCACCGACTATGAGAGCGAGGAAGCTTCTGAAATCTATCGAGCCATCGATAAAGCAAAGAAGGGCATTGTTGACACTCTGCTCGACAGCGAATTTATCGACGTTAACGTCGCCAACGCTCGTGGGGATTATCCCCAGCATGTAATCGACTTTGATACCCATTATGCGAGGCAAATTTTGTGCAAACTTATGCGGAAAGGAGCTGATAGTTCACGACTGAATGGATCTCGTCAGACCTGTCTCCATCTTGCCAGCAAGAGAGGCAACTTAAAGGTCGTCCGCAAACTTGTGAATGACGGCCATGATATTTTGCTGGAAGACATCAACGGATTGAGCCCGTTTCACTATGCACTGCGCGAAGGTCATTTAAATGTCCTACGGTTCATGTCAAAGGCCTGCAAAGGCGCGCTATCGAAAGTTTGGCATTCGTTGGATCAACATGGCATGAACCCATTACATCACCATGTCTCGTCTACGTTCTGCTTCTCTAATGTGGTCGATTTCCTTATACAGCTTGGCTGTGACGTCAACCAACATGATGGGATGGGAAACTCTTCACTCGGCCTATACATGAGTTCGTCTCACATACAAGTTGATAAAAGCATATTATTCCTGCTAATCCGGAGAGGTGCTGATCCCCTGTGGGTTAATGAACGCCAACAAAATTTGGCCCACCTTCTCATGCACTACAGGAGAGCAGACAATAAGATGTTTGAATTTTTGTTTAATCGTGGCCTGGATCCGGCAGCACAGGATATTGACGGGAGGACCTTTATACACCATGGGGCCATCCATTATGCATTTACCGAAAATCTTGTGCAGTTCCTGCAATGTAAAGGTTATTTAAGTTCAAGCACCCAAATAAGAGACTCCTTCGGCAAGACCCCCCTCAACTACGCTGAAGAGGAGGCCCACAAGGAATTCTTGCAAGATGACATCCTATTCAACGTCAATAAAAGAGTGAGGGAATCATTCAACAATTTGATTGCAGTTACTGGCACACTTTCATAATTCATTCTGTTGTAATCCTGAGCACTTATCCAGAACAAGTTTCCTTAAGAGCTAGAAGAAACAGAAGAGACGTATACCTAGCTAAATAGAAAATTGTACCAAATGTCGATCCACAGCCTTTCATGTTTACAATTTAGTAATGGCCATTATAGGAAAGTTAATGATAGCACCTTTTGAAAGAATTTTTAGCCAGGTCTAGGGAACTGTCGGTATTTTAAGTCATCAGGAATGGAAGATTCTTGACACTGAATGATATGTAAATAACTTAGCGCACTGAGGTGAGAACATCACCCTGGTCAATAATTTAATGTTGTTGGTAATCATCAAAATCTGTTAAGATAGGTTCCTAATGTGGATAATTTAAAGAAATGTTTGAACTCAAGCGCATCATGATGTCCAAACTCTAGGAAAGCCTTGATGACTTTCTAGATAACTCTGATATGCCCTCAGTGATTTCCATTTATCTTTCTCTCCCACTCATAATGTACCTCCCCCGTATTTTCTATGCGAAATCACGGCTCGACAAGAAACACAACTTACGTATCTGATGCACTGTTGAGGGACCCTTTCGAACCCAGAAAGGCGGTTAGAATCACTAAGATCATTGGAAATATGGACAAGAATGGCATAGTTATGATGGCTGCCCTAGTTTCCCCTCGCGTCAGGCGTTAGGATGGTAGTCGTTGGATACATATATCATACGCAATTTTCCAAGGACGACGAGATGACCGCTTTGGGGCAACATCTCTACATTTATCTTTTACAGGGTTCGAAATGCCTCTCGATGGTGGTCAAAGAGGGGCAGTTTACACCGATGGTCTTGTTGTTGACACCCCTATCTCGGTGTACGGCGGGGAAATGGGTGGGAGAGCTTGATATTCTGCTCCTCTAAGTAAGTCGGCGGTTGAAACGGTACCTTGAAGGCTTCCGACCACGCATTTGGAGGGTGGAAATACACCCGAGGGGATGGCATAGATAACTAGGATGAGGTTCTCGAGATCCTAGAAGACCTTGGCAAAGAGCGTGTCGGGGTGGTAGAGGCAACTAAAAAGCGGTTAGCTTATTTCTCCGCAGCTTGCAATAGCCGTTCAAATAAATCTAAAAACCGTGATTCTCCTCAATGAGATGCATGCCGGGTCTGTTGCTAGAAACAACAGTAGGGTTGGACAAGGTGTGCAGGCGACGAGGGTCTAACAAAAATCACGAAGGAGGCGAGGGGGTATTAAAGAGGAGTTGGTTATCTAAATGGCCTCTATCAGGACGTCCACTCACCTGAATTTCGAGTCAACCTGTCACAGCAAAGCCAGAGTGGTTATAGTGTCTTGCCTCACTCTTTGGTTATCTTGGATACCCTGGGGGGAGATGGAAAACATTGTATTAAGTAAATACTAGACCTCAGGGTGGGATATCTAGAAATAGGATTTTGGACTCGGTGTAAATAAAGAAAGCTAATAGCAATAAAGCAGCACTGGATCAATGGATAGCCCGTACGAACAACATCGAGATAAAGAATGATATTACACTCCCAACCAAAGAAAAGGAAAACAACAAAAGAAAAAGAAAATAGAAGAAAACAAACTGCAACAATCACAACATCCCACTATACGGCTGACAGCTCCTCCAACCCTCCTTTCAGTCCTCTAACTCCTCAATAATGTTCCTTGGTAAGGCGGCAAGAGCGTTTGGTACATACCTAGGCTTGTTCTGGGTGGCATAGGTACACCGCGCTGTGTGGTCCCGCCACTTACAGGCGGCGCACGAGCCCCCCAAGTAACCGGGGACTCGTGCGGTTTCCTAAAACACGGTTTTCTGATTGTGCCCGCAGTCGGCATTCATGCACACCCCCCGTGAAGGAACGGCGTTAACGTACGAAGGCCCGCCCGTCCAGACCTATAATACATACTGGTTAGAAAAACAGACAAAAGAAGAAAGAAGAAAAGAAACAGTTACTACCTACCTGCCGGACGGACAAGGAACCCTCTCTAATAGTAAACTCGAAGCAAGGGAACCTCCAAACATGTTTTTGATTGATGGTATGGCATAGCTCCCGAAGCGCCTCGTTGCCACGAGCAGTCAGTCGTACGGTTACCCATCTGACGCCACCATCCTCGAAAGTAGCCACTGCTTGAACTAACCGGCGGGCATCTTTACTGGGACAACATCATAGGAAACATAATCTTACACACATTTAATAAGTGAATTCGCTACGCATCTTAGACTTCAAAAGCAAAAGGGTTTGTGCCACAAAGCACCAAGGACCTGGAGGTTCATTATTATGTCGGCCGCCGTTACTCCTTTATGCCTGTTGGGCGAAGCAGTCAAAGGTTTTCATATCCACGCCACCACCGGGATACGGTCCAATGACTAGACTGAACAGTCGAATCGGCCCGACAACTCACCAAGTTCGGCCTCTAGCCGTGACACGTGCTGGTCCATTGCTCTGGCAAGATTTTGTATGTTTCTACGGCGACTTCATCGCTGTCTTCGAAGTCCCTCGGGAACTGCCACGGATAGTAAGATTTGCCATATGTGCCTCGGACGCGGAATTGGGTTCTGAGCTTAGTATTGAGCGCGGTGATAGATGGATGCATCAATTTCTATACTCCAATGTCGGTGTAAGGTTTAGTGTTTTATCGGAAAGAATGAAGGAGGACTTTGAGTTTGCCACTAGTGGGTCACCACATCTTGCTTGATAACTTCACTTACCATGTATTGGCAATCATGCTTGATAATATCCATATCTGGTAAATATCGTTGCGGGAAAGTTGATGCAGCTCTCTGAATAACCTTTAGCCCCTAGCCAGTCCTGTGAGGTCTGGGGGACTGTCGGAATTTTGATCCTCAGGAATAGAAGACTCTTAACACTGAAGTGATTTTAAGATAACTTAGCACACTCAGGTGAGAAGATTGTTCTGATTAGCAATCTAATATTGTTAGTAATCATCACAATCTTGTTGAGATAGGTTCCTAATGTGGGGGACTTGGAGTAATGTTTGAACTTGAGAGCATTATAATGTCCCGACTCTAAGAAAGCCCTGATGACTTTCTAGATAATTTTAGATATGCTTTTTGATATCTCCATTCCTCTTTCTCTTCCACTCCCAGCTTCCTAATAATAGCCTCCTGTGAGGTACATAATTTCGTAAACCCCAGAATATGCTTTCTCATGAGAGAAAAGGGATGATCCTGTGCCAGATCTTCATGGGAACTCTTTCAAATTAGGTTAGTTTGGTCTAGATTCCACACTATATTCTTTCAAAGGTGAAATATAGAGATAATACAGTGATTTCTTCGACAAGGATCGAGACCCTCCCGCTAATGTCTTTCTGAGGTGGCGTATCATCCAATGCTCCGTACTGCTTGCTTCGCTGGTTCTCAACTGATATCTTCCGCATTGATCCCCAAAGACTTTGAAAGTTGCTAGACAGTGGCGGTGGGGACACCTACATCCCCGGTAATGACAAAAATTATCCGCGGTTTAGCATTGCCCTTGTCAACCTCCATCGAGAGAGCCACTACTTCTCCCTTAGGCCTAAACATCCAAAAGCTTGCTAGACTATCTAGCACCTCTCTTAGCCTGTTAGGGTATCTAATAGGAAAATGTACGAGGAAAATCGTGCAATTTCATTGAGGGTGGTGCCAGTTGTGGCATATCATGTGAGGTATATCGATGGTTTGCTCGTTGATTGCAAGGTGAGCTAGATGCTCCTCTGGGACGTGGTGTTGCAATATACTCAAACTTATTTTTCTTCCACTTGGTGTAGAGGGTAAGATGTTCTTTGGGTTTGGGTGTCGAATAGCGTGATGCTAAGAGCCGCTTCAACGACGGCCTTTCGAAAATGCATGGGCTCGACATTTGGAACCTTAAATCAGCAAATAGTTAGTAATCTGACGCCTCCAAACGTCATAAAATGTCTTCAAAAAGGTACATGCTCTCACTGACACAAGGATGACAGGATTACACAGTTTTCTATTGGGCTTGATAAGTTTATAGCCAAGCAACAATGATGGATCAATAGTCCAGGGTCTAGACGGTGCAGAAAAGATGAAGGTAAGAAATAAGTAAGGGTAGAAGTAAAGCAGAAAATGATGGAGCATAGAGGGAACCAGGTGAGGTGGGAGAGATGATGGATTAGGATGCTGTAGATGGATAACTCCTAGTTACAAATGAAAGGTGAGAAATGTGGCGTACAGTGTTTTGGCGTATCACTTGACTAACAGAGTATTGTAAACAGAGGGAAAGACGGGAAAGAGCTTGTTACCACAGTATGGTAACAACACAGGACTCATTTTTTAGTATAATCAACTAGAAACGTGAGCTCCCCCCTTTTTCTATATACTTCATCAATAGCATCAATGACGATCCTTTTAAAAAAGGATTTCCCTGGCTCTCATTTCATCACTCAACTTAAGTTTATAGATGGCTTCTAAAAGCTCTTGCACACATATAGGTGTTGCGCTATTCTAAACTTCAACCGTAGACAATGAATTGATATGGATGTGACTGAATGGGCTCATATGGTGGAATTTGAATGTAGTCTACAAGAGTAATTAGAGAGAACATTGTACAGTGATGTGCTTAAATACTAATACTGTAGATAAACTTCGCCCGTTAATATATAATAAAGTTGTGTACTGGAATCTTATTCAACAAAGGTAGTCTGTGCTATCCCTTCTGCTATCTCGTACCTTTCCTACCCATACTATTCTATTACACATTAGGTAGCAAGTACTTACGCGTTTGTCCACATTTCGAGGAGATGCCATCTGTCCCTTGGTGTGGCGAGAATAATCGACCGAGGTGATTCTCTTTATCTCACATTGTTCAAAGTATTCTGATTTGAGCCATTTACAGTAGGTAGAGAGCAAAGGTGGTATAAATTATTGAAACCGCCTCTCAATTGAATTATTTCCAATCTATAACCTCGAATGCCGAGATTTGGACACGGCATCTAATAACTTCCGACGGAGTATCTTACCTGAGGGATTTCTTGGGATTTCGTCAATAAACTCAACCCCTCCACGTAACTGCTTATGCGCGGCCAAGTTTGCTCGAACAAAGTCTTTCACCTCCTCTACTGTGATCTGTTTCCCCTGCGACCGACGCACGATAAATGCACGAGGGATTTCATTCCCAGGAAGCTGAGGATCCGGAAGCCCAATGACTGCAGCGTCCAGGATATCGGAATGGCTAACCAGCAAGGATTCAATTTCTGCAGGAGCAATTTGGAGGCCTTTGTACTTGATCAAATCCTGGGTAACAGACGAAGTCAGCATATTAACACTTATAAGGAGTGAAGTATCCTCACCTTTTTGCGGTCCACGATGTAGAACTTCCCATCACGTCTCAAACCAATGTCACCTGTGCGAAACCAGCCATCCGGAGTAAAGGCTTCCTTTGTTGCCTCTGGGTTCTTATGGTAACCGAGTGTCACATTAGGACCGCTGACGAGTATTTCTCCAACCCCACCTTCTGGTACATGACTCCCTTCCTCATCCACTATTTTCATGCGTGTATTGGGTAGAAGCTGGCTGATGCTACCAGTCAGGTCGCAACGGTCCCAGGGCAACCAAGTGACAGCACCGGTTGTTTCAGTCAAGCCCCATGCCTGGCTAAAGGGGCAGCCTAGCTTAGCCTGAACCGCAGTTTGCAATTCATGGCCCATAGGGGCTGCCCCGGACTGCGCGTGCAAAAGAGAGCTGAACTCGTCTGATATTGCAGCGCTTTTTGCGATTCTAAGGAAAACAGCGGGCACACTGGATATGAAAGTGATCCGATGTCGTTTGGCTGCGCGAGAAAAGTCGTCAAAAACATACTTCGACATCCAGAAAACTGTTCCTCCAGCCATGATTCCATTGATGAAGTATCCCTGGAGACCGGAAACGTGAGCGGCAGGCAGGTGCGCAAGGACTCGATAGTCATAATTGGTACCTAACTTCCGGCTGGTGCGATCAAGATACGCCCCAATTGCGGCCTGCGTAATGAGGGCCTCTGCGACAAAATTCCTATGCGAGAGCCGCACGCCTTTAGGAACGCCAGTAGTGCCGCTGGAGTAGAGAAGCGCAATTGTTTTCTGTTTCAAGGTCTCTGGGTCCGTTATATGCTCCCAGTTTAGCTCATTCACTGTCTCGAGGTAGTTCCTGCCGTTCTCTGACGAAACAGCTTTCAGGCTCCTCGAGCCCTTCATGCTCCGAAGGATAAGGACTCTTTCAGGAGGTATC
Organism: Aspergillus sparsus; assembly: GCA_027569235.1. Taxonomy (NCBI): domain Eukaryota; kingdom Fungi; phylum Ascomycota; class Eurotiomycetes; order Eurotiales; family Aspergillaceae; genus Aspergillus; species Aspergillus sparsus. The sequence goes on from JAPDES010000035.1 coordinate 226,537, forward strand.
CCACAGCGCTGAGCTGCGTCCATGGCTGTAGAAGCAGTGTCATCACTGGCAATTATAAGATTGCTGCTGCCTTGTTGGATCTGCCTGGTGAGCTCGAGAGGTGTGAATGCTGTAGAAGCAGCTGAATAGATGCCGCCCGCAGCGATTACCGCGTAAAATAAGACAGGAAGTAGCACCTGGTTTGACGATATGCACGTCACCACTGGACCATCCTGATTGCTGCCGCTTTTTATATCAAACTCGGCTCGGAGGGCGTAGGCGAGACGTCTCGTTAATGTGGCAGTCTCCCTTTTAGTGATGCAATTCGCCTCATTATGAGCTTCGGCGTGAATGACAGTCTCGTCCGTGGCCCATGCAAGATCGGTATCTACCAAGTCAGCTATATTATGATTATACTGCTCACTGAATTACTCACTGAATAGCAGAGTTAGGAGGTCCACATGTGGAATATCGCAGTCGAACTCGGGTAAATAGTGCATGTTGTATTAAGGCAGGGTCGGAAGGACGATAATGCGTTGTAAGGAGGATTGCGAATTGTTAGGAGATTTATTACTCTCTCGCAGTTTCTATACTCTCTTAAAGCCCCAGAGATACTCGGTACGTTTCTGTGTTTTGGACAGGCAGTCCTCGGTTCGAGGCTGGCCACTACGCTAGGACAAAGCCTCGGTCAGTACTAGGGAGCTAGCTTGTCCACCGGGGGAAATCAGCTACCTTCTATATTAAAGATCACTTATACTCCGGCCAAGCAGATACAACAGTACTGTCATCTAGCACAAGCCATTGCTCGTTATGGCTAATCCAGGTTCTGGGTACGAATTTCCCCGGCAGGAGGTATCCTGGTTGCAGCGGGACGTACTGCTTTTCGCCAACAGCATTGGAGTCAAGGCCACTGACTTGCATTTTCTCTATGTAGGTGCTTATGGAATGTGCTATATTGCCAGTCGATAAACTTACTTTTTCTCGTTGCAGGAATTGCACCCACGTTTCAGTGTGCTTCCGACATACCCTCTAATCTTACGTATGTCCAACCTGACATTATTTCTCCGCAGCGGTTCACATCTAATTCACTGACATCACTAGCATTCAAACTCACTGACCAAGAAATTATCGAATTTTATGGGCGCAATGCTACAAACACCATCCCAGGCGCACCAAATCTCGACCTCCGCTACGCTGTAGACGGGCAGCGAAAGCTGACCATTCTCAAACCCCTTCCTACTACTAGCTCAGGTAGACGGTTTGAGCTTCGGAATCGGGTGGTTGGCATCTATGACAAAGGAGATTCCGGCTCCTCGTTTGAGACAGAGCAGCAGATCATTGACTCTCACTCTGGGCAAGTTTACGCTCGGACCCAGACGATGAATTTCCTTCCAGGTCAGGGAAACTGGGGAGGGCCAAGAGGTAACCATAACACTTACCAAGACTTATTTACATCCCAGAACAATGCTGAGTAGTCCCCCGCTATCTAGGCCCACGTGCGCCGACGCGCTCTTTCCCCGATCGACCCCCTGACGCCAGACATGTGGTCCAGACCACTGACCAGACTGTTTTTCTTTATAGGTAAGAAGCATTTTATATACACCAGAGTTTTGCTCCGTGCCTAAACAGTCATGTTTGCAGGTTGAATGGAGACTACAACCCACTCCACGCAGTGCCCGAAGTCGGTATTGAGATGGGAATGGGGGGTGTAATCATCCATGGCCTCTTCACTTGGAGTTCTGCATGCTATGGTGTCCTCAGCGAGTGTGGCAATAGCGATCCGACGAAACTCAAAGAGATAGAGGCCAGATTTGCCTCCCCTGTACGCCCAGGAGATAAGCTTGTCACCGAGATGTGGCGTACTGGGGTCAAGGATGGACATGAGGAGGTTCTTTTCAGAACAATAAATCAGAAGGGGAAGGTGGTATTGAGCAACGGCCGCGCATTACTAGATCAGGCCGAAAGTAAGAGCAAACTGTAGGATAATAATGCAATATTATATGCTTTAACACAGAGCTCTCACGTATTAGCACACTTGTTGAAGGCCCACTTTGGGCTTAGTGGATCGTTTTATATTTAAGAGGAGAGCGAGAGAGCTAAAGATTTCCAGAGGGTTTTTGGATATTTATTTACCTTAAAAATACAGCAGACTATTCACACTTTAGTGGAGGACTCTATCAGTTGTTGGAAGATTAGTGATAGACTAGCGCCAGAGTACAGGTAATATCAGTTAATATCAAACAAATGCATACATATCATCCTTGGTCCGATCCTGGCTAGTTAGCCCAGCTCAAGTTATCACAAAGTGGAAGTACGAAATGAGAAGACATTCTGGCCAGGCCTGTCAGAGGGCTGCACAAATCCAACCCGTCCAATCTGCTCTTCTCTGCAACTTGCCAGTTGTTCCAGCGTCGAGGAATTTGCATGATTCGCAATGACACGAGAATTGTCAGCCTTCAACCTGCACACGATGTGACCCAGCTTGGGCTTATTCTGTCTGTCAAACTCAACAGTATATGTCTAGGTGATTTGTGAGAACTTGTCAGATTTCAGGGTATGAAGGAGGAGATTACCTCGATAGTAGCTTCACCACTCGCCGTGGGCAACACGACTAACTGACCCGAGGATGTCAGATCTGTGGCATCTGAAGTGTCCACTGGATAGGGCGCGCCACCGAGTCGTGGATGTGTTGACAGACATATTGCATTCTCGTGAGTGAGAACACCTCCGTTGGCAAGGATGAGGCCGTTTTTGCTCTTGCGGCTGCTATGTCGATGTGCCCGAAGCCGACGTACCATCTCCGCCACAGCCTAGTGAATTGGTAAGTTATGTGCAACCCTTGTAGCCTATGCAAAGGTTATTTGGTGCTCTTACGTGCATGGAGTAATTAGCTCCCGCGCCGCCAAAAGAGGTTAACCCGCCTAAAAGTGTGATAGGTCTTGAGGGCCTATCTATTGGGATCCCGAGTATCTGGCAGGCCAATTTCGGTACTACAGGAAAGCAGCTACGATCGAGCTTCATTAGCTTTCGGCGTACCGCAGATCAAGGATTAGACATACGAGTAGAAGTCAAAGATGTCGATGTCGTCAACCCGTAACCCTGACCTCTTCAAGCTCGTATTCAACGCTTTGGTCATGGCTGGGCTGGAGTGGAAGTTCTCTCGGTTCCAGACTCATTTGTAGTCAGCATTATTGCACTCGCTTCGCAGTCATATTGACCACTTTAGTGATCAGGGGAGATGGCATACAATCATCCGAGTCATGACCCCTCCCACCACCGAGGGGAAAGATCCATTTATCCCGCGAAATGCCCTTCCTCTCTGCAAATTCCTGTGAGGTAACAATGCATGCTGCTGCCAAATTGACATCGTTAAATGCATTCATTAGGAGCGGATCTAGTGGCGGTTTATCGTTAAATCAACATAAAGCTCACATCTCAATTTCAAGGATGCAAACATACAGGGGAAGCAAATCATGCGATTTCTCTCATTAACTAGCCCAATGCTAGATTCTGTCTGCGGCTGTTTCCCAAATGTCCAAGCCATGGGATTCTTTGCAGCAACCTGGGCATATCTCCCATACAGGCTGGCGGATTCGCGGTGGTTCTGGGCGATAGACTGACCCCTAAACGCCCGGAGTCCATTCTCATACATCGCGTAAACCTGCATAGGTACTCCAACCTCGTGCGGCTTGCCGATCCCTGTTCTGTCGCATGAGACACATCCGCCCATGCAAAGGAGAACATATCAAGACTTACCATCAAGCATTTGGACGTTATTAGCATAATATACATTATCAAGGCTCGGCGCTAGGCCGGTCCACGGAGGAGGAAATGAACCCGTTTTGATGAACTCTTTCACTAATTATGAAAGTCAGGCCACATAATAACATAGTCATAAAGAACGCCATACATGAAGCTAATGCCTCGCCTCCAACTACAACCGCAGCTTCGAGCTCCCCTTGGACAATCAGCTGCGCTGCATCGTCAATTAGCTGAACTGAAGAGCTTCCTGACAACCCGCTATATGCAGTATGCTTGGGTTGAATTCCTAGCTTCTGAGATACCAGGCCAGGCAAGTCGGTATACGGCCAGGTCGAGCTGGCGACAACGCTGACACCATTAAGATCGCGGATTAACTCCTCTTTATGGGCTCCTGTAGCATCGCTAGCGGCTGCTTGAATCGCTTGAAGCATCAGCTCCAGCGGCTCGATCGCATCCTCCATCCGTTTGGAGGCGTTCTTGATCTCGCCCACTCCGACAATTATAGGGACCCGACGTTTTGGTGTCATAGCTTCGGCAATAGTGATACCTTGATTGAAAGATTTCATAAAATAAAAATTCAACGATGGTAGTCTACATTTAGAGGCAGGGATATATCTTGCAAGGTTGATCAAACTCCATTGTAAACCTCGGCTGCTGTCCAGATCCATTATTCGGGCCTAAATATAGTGTTCCGAACAGAACTCGGCCTGAACTATGGACAATAGGATGCACCGAGGCATATTTATCAGAGTCTGCCCGCTCTAGGCCAGAGTTGATTAACGCGATTTGACTCACAGTCTATCTATCACTAAGACATGACATTCTACCGCAGACCTCAGTCATTGAGTGTTAAGTTACAGATATTCTTATAAGGGACATCTTGATATGAACCAGATTGGATTGACTACTCGCTCATTTACGCATGCCAATTTCCCGTAGCTATATTGTATATTGCTTTTAAATCAAATTATGTACAGAGAACTATGTAACATCACAGGCTAGCCTTTGGAGCAATATACAGACGTGCATCCCTCAGCAAAGCGAATGCCTCAACGACCATTTCCATAATAATCTCATTAGCTGATTGATCTGGCTTGTTAACCATCGCCGCTCCGCATCCCATCGGCCTATAGTTTTGTTAGTATATTCGACATGCTCCTCCTGTAACGACAATGTCACCATACCTCTGTGTAGACTGATCCTCAATCTCATCTGTCAACTTGCCCTCGTTTGCCAGCCGATCGAGCTCGTAGTCCAAGACAACAATTCCCTTTCCTTGGAGTGCGTTGATTTCTGCTCGTCGATTCAACTCCCAGTTTTTGATATATGGCGTTGCGAGCGCACGAAGCGGCCGACCCGTCCACAACGTACTTCTCATGGTCGAGTCGAAACCCGCATCGATAATCCTATAGCCTTCACTTAGCCTGGAAAGGAATGAATAATATATAAACTTTTTTCCACTCACGCCTTCTTTCCTAGTGTGGGTGCCGCTGATTCGCGAGCAGTGACAAATCGTGTTCCAACCCAGACGGCATTTGCGCCCATCATCAATGCAGCAGCGAGACCTCTTCCGTCGAAGATGCCACCTGCGGCAACGAGATATACTTGTTCCCCCGTAAGAGGAGATTTGTAACGCTTGCAGATATCGGCACAAGCAGGGATCAAGACACTGGTTGGAATATCACCGGTATGGCCGCCGGCTTCCCCTCCCTGTGCACAGATAAGATCTGCTCCCGCTTCACACGCTTTATGGACATGCTAAAGCGAGAGGTTAGTTGGAGTTCACCGTTTCTACAGGGATACAGATAGGTAATTAATCGTACCTTGGGATGTCCAACCATATTCTAGTCCATTAAACATGATATATTAGCGCTTCATCACAACCCCGATGATGAATGCAGGGTAAAACTCACCATGTACAAAATGCCCGCCTTGTGGAGCCTTTCAACAATATGCTTTGGTGGGATTCCAACCGCAGATACGAAAAGCTTTACCCCTTCCTCTACAATGACATCGATTAGCGCGTCCAGTTGACCTTTGGTGTAATCCACGTTGGTCTTTCGTGCTGATCCCCCGAGTTGGGGAAGCAAGAGGTCCACTCCGAAGGGCAGGTCAGGCTGGCTCAGTTTCTGCTTCACGTCTTGAATGCTTTCGCGCAGCATCTTGGGGGTGTAGCCCAGTCCTCCAATAACGCCCAAACCTCCTGCGTTGCTGACTGCGGCGACAAGCTCCGAACCAGCAGTGTGGCCCATCCCAGCAAGCAAGATGGGGTGTTGAATATTCAACATCTTGGTGATTGGGGTTGTAACGAGTGCCATTTCTGCTATTTCTCTGCTTTATTTTTTTCGTTTCCCCTAGTAGCAGTTTTGCGTGAGTGGTTGTGTTGATTCAGTATGCCTGTTGGAAAGGCAGCTCAACTGCCTTATAGTATATATCTAGTATATACGTAGCTACCGATCGTCTAAGTTAGCTTGCTTTTGGACTACTATTGGACACTTAACGCAGCCTGCCTCGGCTCTCGGACGCTCCACATCCCCATTATAGGCCAGTGTGGTCTCTCGGCCTCGGAGTGACTGGACAACTACTGAGAAATATGAACTGTTCACTGTCCTCACCAGACCGAAATGCTATCGAGTAAATTGAAAAATTCTACTTCATACGATGTACGGAGAATCTAACTATGCGGGGTTGAAACCTCACCCATCGTTTTTCTTGACTCGAAGACCGAAACCCTGAGACTAAACTGCCAGCTCTACCACAATAGTTCGCTCCAGACATAGTCGAATACCACACCTATCCGCATTCCTTAATCTGAGACAACCCTTGACTACTACTACTTTATTTCATGAGAAGGAACAATATGAAGCATTCTCACTAAAGCCTAGATGCTCTAGTCACTAGTAGCCAGCGGGAAGTTACCTATTATTGAGTAGGTCAGCTACTGTCCCTTAACAAGGCTACGTATCAAGTTTGTCATGATTGCAAGATTTTTGGGTTCTTGTCCTGGGTTCAATGACAGGTAATTAAGCCATGTCTTATGATAGTGCTGAATATTTTGCCGTCTGATTGGGTAGGTGCACCAGAGCCCAGTCTTGGTACATGCTTTAACGTCGTGACAGTAGCAGTGTTCTTTCCTTTCCACGGCGTGAGGGCAAGCCCCAGATTAAACTATCTGGACGCGCTTTGGAGGGTCATGCATTTAGTCCTTTGGGTAGATTGAACAGTCTCAAAGTCACGAAAATCTTTGCTATTTCCCCTGTTACCATTGAAGTCCACCGGTTACGTTCTAGCAGTCATGGACAGGGCGGAATTATCAATTCCGCGGATTTTGCAAGGCCGAGATCGGAGTTGCTCCGCGTAGGTTCGGTACCGATGAGAGGGGCAGATTCGGTGCCGACCATTCATACCAAAGGGAGGAAATGAAAGTATGTGAATTCATTCAACCACTTCGCGGTCCAGTTAGTATTGCATACAAAAGAGCAGTTTTCTAAATGCAATATCTTCATAATAACATATATATATTACTAACAACATTTATTTGGGTAATCCCATGGAAATAATATATTGCTATTGTTTTTGTTCTATCCCTAAGAATATATATATATTTAGGTATCTTTGCTGCATTAAACACCGCTTTTTTGTATTATAGAGAACCACTAAGGTTTAAAACTCATAACTTGTAGATTCAACTGATTATTCTGAAATAATTCTACATGTGATATTTTCCCACAGCTCTTTTGTTTGAAATACGAGCTGGACTAATCGGTGGTGTGGACCGTAGAGTGATGGAATACGTTATTGTAGAGGCCCTTCAGGCTCAAAATAGACAGAGTTCCGTGTGGCCAGCATTACTAGAGTTTTTTCATGCATCAATGAGGTATACCGGAAACATAGGTTATGTTATAAAATGTTCGACTAGGAATATGGTCTACTTGTTTAATCTGTGCCCTAACAACCATACTGACTACCTAGGGACAATACACGGATCTAATGACTGAATAGTGGTAACATGAAGATTGAAAGCTATACTTGTGTCCGAGAAAACTCTTCACTGAACGGGTAGTCAATGTACCCTAACGGAGACTTCGGCGTATAGAAGGTAGGCCGTTGATACTGGTTCGGCGCGATGCCGTTGGCGAGCCGGAAGGGGAGATCAGGGGTCGAGAGGAAGTGGCGGCCAAAAGCAATCGCGATCTGATGAGGTTTATAAGCTTTGATGTTTTGCTCTGCAGATTCCGCGGTAAAGCCGCCCGCTAGGATAACCACACGATCGCTGCCGTATGCATCGAGAAGAAAGTCATGGTCTTCATGGTCTCCCTCGATGGTCATTGACCCCGAGATGCGTGGTTCAACTATGTGTAAGTAGGCAAGATCTAGCACACGCAAATTCCTCACTAGGTGAGCAAATTGTGGCTGTAGGTCTTGCATTCTCATTCCCTGGAATGTGCTCCACGGGCTGATCCGGTATGCTGTTCGATGTGCTCCCACCGCTGCAACAACTGCCTTGGCCACCTCCAGTCCAAACCGCGAGCGATTTTCAATACTACCTCCCCATTCATCAGCCCGGTTATTGCAGGTGTCCTGCAGGAATTGATCACATAAATAACCATTGGCCCCGTGGATCTCGACACCATCGAACCCTGCCTTGATTGCATTCGTGGCGGCGGTTGCGTAGTCTTGAATCCAGGTTTTGATTTCTTCTTCCGTTAATGGTCTTGGGATTGCACTTGTCTCTGATATTGCAAGATTTCCACTTGAGATGACTTCATAACCGCCTTCTTGAGCAAGAACCTCGGGGTTTGCTGCTCGCCCTAAAGCCCAAAGCTGGCAGAAGATGTAGCTACCACGCGCATGTACGGCGTCGGTGATAGTCTTCCACTGCTGAATTTGGGCGACGTTCCAGATGGCAGGAACATTCTTCGTGCCCCCCGCACGCGCGGAAATGAAGGTGCCTTCAGTAATAAGAAGAGTTCCTGGGACGGACGCTCGTTGCGCGTAGTAGTCGCGTGCAATATCAAGAGGGACATGGTGATCATCGGCGCGATTGCGAGTCAGAGGAGCCATGACAACCCGATGCTTAACATCGAGGTCACCGATCCGGAGAGGCGACGTAAGATTGGGAAACTCCATGCTGAATGCAAACCGGAATATGAGCACTTTACACCACCGGCCAACCGTTAAGTATGATTCCGTTAAGTAGGATCCCCCCCAGCGTCGCCAGCAGACGAAAGTACCTTTCTCGTTCTTAGAACGCGAAAGAAATAAGACTGATTATCAAGCAACAAGATGAAGCTCCACCGGACCGTTACAAGATTTGGACAAATTTGGACAAACCGGTCCGACCCGGCTTACAGCCCGCCTGATGACCCCACCCACCTTGAGAGGAGACTCGAACCATGGCTTTCTGGCGCGTTCCGGGAACATGAAGCGGGATATCTTACTAGTAGATTATATGGGATAGACCATGGGATAGTCTCTTATTGCCTAGGATCTGTGTGATGCATATGTATTGAAGATGGTGGAAATACCGCGGCCTTTTCATCAATAGCGGGCCACTTCATTAAGAGCACTCCAACACCCAGTAACATATTCAACCACCGAACGGCCCACACCACCAAATGGTCTAGCCGTATGGCATGCTGAATAGCATATTTCAATATGTAATTCCTCACTAATAATACTTTCAAATGTAGTAAAATGGGTAATTTAAGCGTGGTTGCTCGTATCTAAAGGTGAGAGTCTTCTAGCTATATATTTCGGAACAGATACCTGTTTTTATATGTAGGGGGCAGCTACAAAGCTATTCTATATATATTTTTACTTTAAAAATGCAAGTAGGGAGCTGGTACCAACGCAGGTTAACTATAATATTCTTATCTGCTACCTGCCTCAAAAGAGTAAGTGTGCTATATATGCAACCAGCATAAAATATAAGATTAGCGAGAATTAATAAAGTTATTAAAAAGTAATAGTATCAGTTTTACTCTACCCAGAAAAAAGCCAATTGGCCTGTGCTATACTTTTTTTTATTAATATATCTTCAAGAAGAAACGGAAATTTATAAAAGAAGATATAATTATATAGAGCTTATAGTGGTATCTATAACTACCTAAAATTGCCCTTATTTAGCATGCAGTATTAGTAATCCTCTGGTTTATTACAAAAGTAGGGGTGAGGCAGCAATGGCCATGGTTTCCAATCCTAATGATCAACTATTAAGAAAATAAAGACGGTTTAATCTAATCAGTTAAATATTCTAGGCAATCATATTACTGTATCAATATAATATAATACCATGCCTAGAAATTTAGCCCCTACTAACATGGGGGAAGCAGCGTTCAACACTGCCTTAAACACGAAATAGATATTATGGAAGAAATAATGGAAAAAATGATGGTAATAATAAAGGGCAGCTGACAAGGCTTGATTTCCCTTCTGGATTGAATTCTGAACAGGGCTTGGTGTGACTAAGTGTGATCTGATCCTTTATGGCTTTGGGGGGGGCAGAGGAAACTGATTGGCTTTAAAGTAGAGTGCTGTAATGGCCTGTGACTTCCCCTACAGGTGCTCACGGCCAATGCGAATGTGATTAATAGAGACAGTCCGACAGGTGGCGGTTTGACAACACCAGTGATTCGCTATTGCCCTGATTTGCCTTGAACATCAGCCTGGTCGGGTTCTGGGCTAACATGTTGGTGATCGCCTAGCCATGGGCCCTCTCGACGAAATTGCTTCTAATTGGCACTTTGTTCCTTCTTTACTAGAGTAAAGCCCTACCGCCAGCCCAAGGACAGGCTCTATAAGAGCAAAACCGTAGTAGAGAAGAAAGGTGATGACTAGGATTGTGATCGGCTCGACTCGTAACTTAGCGCCCCATATGGCGCAACGAGGCTTATTAGGCAACTCCCTACTAATATTTTTTGCGTACGATCCCAACCACTCATCGCTCCAAGTCACCATAATGAACCTTAGCGAGATAATTAACAAGTTTGGACCACGGCCTCACCTGAGCCGGGCAAATGGATCAGTGGCAGGGCTCGGACTGCAATTGGCTTGAGTTTATAGCGCTATAATCATGCATGAGGAGTTTGTGTCTATGCTAATTAATTGAGCCTGTTGGCCGCGTATATAAACTTGGATATCATCTCCGATCTTTCATCCCCAATATAATCATTAGCACTTTTATATAACTCCTCTTTAGCCCCCATAAATACCTTCCTTGATTATTCCAAATGCAGACCGCTCAAAAACCATTAAGCTCGAGAGAGCGCGCCTTGGTCATCAAAAAATCCCAGGAAGACGCGCTCGCTCAATTGCCACTGAACAGGCTTTTTATAGTTCTTTATATACGTTCCGACCCTCCCCCGGAAAATGATTTTCACTGGGGTTATTACTTCCATACTAGCGCCCAGGGAGGTTTGAAATATCATATAAGAAACCTGGGCGGAGGGTGGATCCCAGACCATGGCGCCACTGGCGGAGTGTTCAAATCAAATTTCCTGTGCGTCCTCATCGAGATCGCAAACGTGCCACAGGCAAAGCGTGCTTCTCTAGACCAAATTATGAGATCTCGCGATGGAGACGTCAACTCAATTCCTGGTATCACCTGCCGGGTATGGCTAATGGTCATCTTGCGAGAGTTAATTCGACAAGGAACAGTACGCTGCAGCAATCCCGACGCTTTGCAGCAGGAATGTATGGCTTTTGGAAACCAACACAAAGCAGGAGCAGCAAACAACACCCAGCCACGGCCTGTAGTAAGGTCAACCCTGTGTCTTTGAAAGCTAGTTATGGAGGAACGTACATCGTTGAGCAGAGGGGGTTGTGTATATTGGTTTAACTTTCTGCTTTTTAATCCATGAAGGCAGCGGTTGCATGCTTCTTAGTATCCATTCTACCAATTTAATACCTAGAAGCTTCAGTCGCTTAAAGGGCTATATACGAGTCCACCGTTAATAGATTTAGAGCTATATCAGAGTCCAGCTCATTTCCATATTGAATTCCGCCCATCCAAGAAGCGACTTGGAACCACCAGCTATTTTTACCAAAGCGCATGGCAGTCGTAAATTCCCAATATTCGGGATACCAGCCTGCGGATTCCCAGTCAAGAAATCCAGATAAATGTCCATCGTCATCGACAAGGATGTTGTGCGCCTTCAAATCACCATGAGTGAACACAATTGTATGTTTTTGATTCTGTAATCTTTTTGCACGTGAAAGAGCGTCTTGATAATTGGTTTCAGATTTAAATGAATGGGGGGAGGCTGGAGCAAAAAGATATTTGTAAAATGCATTCAGATTGGTAAAAGGGCCCATGCTGTGCCCAGGCACCCGCGAGCTCCGTAGACAGGTTCCAATAGGGGAACAAATCGTCTCTGACCCCGGAGAAGACCATAACCGCATAGACGCAATACATAACCTCAACTCTTCTAGCCAAGGCTCCTCGGTATCAGCCTGCAATCTGTCGTTCGAGTTTTCAAGGGGCACACCAGGCAGCCTTGTCATCAAAATAGAAAATCTTCGATTAAAGGGGGCATCTAGGTGTTCACCACAATTGATGACTTTGGGCACGGGCATTCCGGCAGATCTTGCCATTTGCATTGAGACTACCTCCTCGACACTCGTTCTGTCCGTCCATTTCATGACAAGACCAAATGGTAATTGAACAATATTTGCATCAAAGAGAAGGCCGAACCAAGCGGAGTACCATTGAGAGAAGTAATAAAGGAGCCTGTGAATGAAGCCCCATAGTATTCTCGTGTATCTACTGGGGACAGCTGGTACTTGAGGGGTGGTCTGCTGGATCACGGATTGCATTCGCCGTGGCCAAGTATAGCCCGGCTTTAGGATTGATGGAATCATGAGTTGTCTTGAGGCCGAATCTCGAAAAAGAAGGGTGAGATTTTCTGGGGAGGGGGTTGGTTTCCTATTGAGATTTGAGTTGATGTCGACCTTAGAAGGTTGGATATAGATATTATACGTTAGAAAAAGGTTGAATCACTTACTCAACAAGCTAAAAGTGAATGAAATGAAGCAAACTTCATTAATTAAGGCTGGCTTGGCGGGCAAAATGGGAAGTGGCGGCAAAGAGAAGAGGGCGCTACCGCGATTTCTGGGGGGATGGAATACTAGGAGGGGAGGAGGTGGGAATGAAGGAGAAATTAGGATGGCGGGGGGAGGTAGTGATCTTTGATAGATGGAAGATTGATTAAGATACTTTGTAATAGGACGCTAAACCGTAATTAATTTGAGATTCAACTGCTGTTGGCGGGGATCGAGTCGGTGTAGATGACGATGCTCTAGCAGCTGAAGATGTTGATGGACACCTCAAGTGCCAGATACGGCTAGCTAGGATACATGGCGGGCCGGAGTGGATCATCTAATATCCCACACCCCTTGTCACCCAAATCTAACATATATTTTTATTAATTATCTAAATACATCTTATTTATAATATTTAAGAATTCTTTAATTTATAGCCTTTTAATAATTTATTTAGATATATTTTTTAAGCCCGATTATAAGATTTATTACTTAGAAGGACCGTTCAATGATTTGTATACATATATTAATTATAGGTACCGCCCAAGTGGTAGGACTACATCCCCATGCTAGCACCATCTTTACCCCCAATCACCTTGGACGCATCTCCAACAACCAAATTCTCATAGCCAACCATATACGTCATTGGCAATTTCATAAATGAGCGACAGTCCTCGGCTAAAGCAGAGGTGTATTCTTTGCTGCGGGAAAACGCCAGCCAGTCATCCCATGTCCGCACCCAGAGTTGCGCACATGCATCGTATTCAAGGACACCTTCTCCCAGGCTACGGGAGCGTTCTTTCATTTCTGGAGTTTGGTGGTGCTATTGGAATTATTATCAATCAATAGTTTCTGAATTGTTTGGATTGGTTCAGTCATGGATGCGCTTACCTGAACATAACGAAGTATGTGGCCCTGGAACGCTTGGGTTGCCACGGCAAGGTCCGCGTGGAGACTTTGCCAGTGGTCAAAGAAGATGCGTGATACTGTCTAGCTTGCTGAAGAAGACAGACACCTTGATCGCAGGCTGGAAGTTGGGTTCGGCGTCATACTTGAATTGACTGAATTTGAACTCATGATCGGCTCTATCGATGGGCATTGTGGAAATTTGTCGTGGACTTACTATTACCCTACTTAGGTTTCAGAACAGAAGGCAGAAAAGAAGCACTGTTAATTTATTAAAGGCAAAGGGCGGGTTTGAACTCATAGCTCGAATCGGCAAGGCTGGGCGAGAGGCCCCACACAATGTGAACGCCCGCAAACGCGATATATACTCTACTGGACAGATATGGACACCCCCCCTGAGAAGCCGAGGCCGAAAATTGGGAACCATTTCGATACGAGACCCCCATGTGGAGCATATTACAATACGTGTGCCGGGGACGCCTTAACTTTGGAAAATTTCATTGTTCTCTTATTTGATTCTACCTATCATTTAATGAGTCTGCCGGCGATATCCACCCCCACGTCTCTGAAAACAGGGACTCGCCAGCCGAAAAAGTTGCTGCAGCAGAGATATTGAGGTATTCTTCCAGAATTCCAAGCCCCTCCATGGTAGGAGTTGCAAGTAACTCTGCCCCAGTATCCGGTCTAGCACTCGATCTCGATGAATAGGGATCTAATCGCGCACGTTTACTGTAGTTGCTACTACCCTCTTCCTGACTTCCAGGCCACAGTCGGCGAACTTTATTTCGCTCCAGTTCTGACTTGATGGATGTAAGGATTTCTAGGGCGCGTAGAGCGTTCCTATAAGCTTGTCCAATTTCAGAGAGCACCTGGCAGCTGGTCTGCAAGTGTGGACGTGCTGCTGTTCGGACAGCTTCGCTTGGAGCGAAATAGATGTTATGGATGTGGACTAATGCTGCTGTAAAGATTAGATGCACAGTGTGGATATTCATGTACCTTGTGCCATGGTGGTATCGGTATGTTTGCAGAAGATTGACAATCGACACCGCAGCATCGGTGGATGCCTTGTGGCTTTCCTCGATATCGGCTGGTGTTAATCCAGGAAGCTCGTGATAACGGGTATAAGTGAATGGTCTGTCAATTATGACCAAGATTGCAAAGTACTGCATGCTGCAATAATAGGTCAATAGACTGAATCTGGGGTGGACTTCATAGGCAATGGCTGGCTCACTGGAGCTGGAGCACATGAGGCGCTCGCGGAGGTTGCTGCTTGCCGCTCCGTAGAGCGAGTGAGGATGGAAGGGTCTCTGCCCAAGAGACCAAGTCGGCCCTGAGTTTTCGAGCGACATTGTGCAGTGATTTGATCTGGGCCCTATCTGGATAGGGAGAGTTGTACCTGTGTCGATACTGGTTAACTTATCGTGTCTGTTATCTAGGCCTGATTGGTTACGCTTACAAAAGCCGGCGAATCTGTGACATATTGCGACAGAGGGAGATGGTGTATTGAGCAACTTCTCCTAAGAGTGAAGGCAGTTTGGGGGAAGCTTGGTTGTCAGACTTATCTGTATATGGTGTCCATATAGGCAAGTTGTTTTGACAGATATCTGCAGCAGTCAATGGCTCCACGAGTATATGCTTCTCATCAAGGGATTCAGGCCGGCCAACATAGAAACTCCACATCCTTAGAATTTGTCAGCCAGCCTATATGTCAGCCAACCTATAATAGCAAGAGAGTACCAGGACGTGGGTCAGCCTACCGATCGTGGATGTAAGTACCCCAGAACACAAGTCTGCGGAGCTTTATCTCAGCTTCATCAAGAAGACCCGTCCGGGTAGATATTGGGGCTTTTAAATGTAGGCCAAGATCAGTGACGAGCCTCATGGCCATACCTATCCATCATGCGAAGTATATTTAGTGATTGTTTGTGCAGCCACTTAGGGATCTCAAAACATACCACTATAGAGCCATCCTCGTGCATCCCGGATTAGAAATGCCTCTACACCACTCAGAATGACCAAGGCTTGCACAGTGCACAGACCCGGGGCGTCCATTTCTACCTCGAGAAGCGCCTTCGCTCGCCTACTAAAAAACTCCGGGAGAGGATCAGGAAAATCAGGTAGATTTCGGTCCGACAGAGCTGCCCCGACTGCGCACCTATATATTTTCAGCCCATCTCACTCATAAAATTAGGAAAGCTTCCTACATCACATTGGTTAGTAACTCAGAGTATCGGTGAGTTGGTCTACCAGTTGCACGATATCTTGCCCGCTCTGCATAATAAATATCCTGATCAACCACGGGAATATTAGGATTCTCCCAGCAAAAATACAGACGCAAGAGATGATCTTCCAGGTCTATCGGTATAGTTTTATCAAGACCGGCCTGTCGAAGGATGTCATCTTCTCGGCCATGGACCGACTGAATCTTGGAGGTAGTCAGGGAGAACAGTCCAACATGCTGGATATGCAGATTTGAAGTAGCGCCGAAGAATCTAACCTGGCCGTCGTCGGCCAGCTGCAGTGAACCAAATCGTTCACTCAGCATCTCTAATCCGTTACCTGTATCTTCGGGGGCCACCACAGGCAGAGCGAAGACAGGAGTATCGCCTGGCTGCTCCTGAACCTCCTCCCAGGAGCTGTCATTCTGAGAAAGTGAGGTCTGGACGGGAGTGTTCTGGTCCGTGATAGTGGAGATGGGTGTGGGTCTAGTAGCTTGCTGTGACGCTGGCAATGGAATGCCATTCTGTGCTAGAGTAGACTCGAGCAATTGGATATACTGCTGTAGGCTTGTATATCGCTCCTTAGAAGTGACTGTTCGTTTGTCGACTTCTTGTGACATGATGCATTCCTGGTTATGGAGGCGACAGTTTGCGCACTGTGGCAAAACACCATCACATTTAGTTTTCCGTTGGCGACAGCCAGTGCAAGCACGGGTTATGTGTTTTGTCGAGCGGAGGCTTTTTCGGCTGGGGGTTGAATCCATTTGGAGAGAGAAACGAAAGTCCCCCCGACCAGATGAGGTCGGTGTGGAACGGTTTTGGAAAATGGGAGAATGGAGACGCAGGCGAGTTTCTCCTGCGGTTGCCGGTAGTTCTCGTGCTTACTTGATGGCCTTGGCGGTGATGTGATCTAACATAGCTCAGTATTTCACGAGTTAACTAACTAGTTAATTGCCGGAATTATTATATAATTGCTTGGATAGCTCAATAGCGGTTGGATTAATATCTGTTGTGTGTGTTCTGTGTTCCCCTGAATGGTCGGAACGGAGACCGGAGCGGGTCATCTAACATCCCCAGTAATTCCCCCCGTTCGAATTCCGATCGGGACTAGTGGCAAAGTGGAGACACGGATTCTGCCTGCAGTCTATACCTTTTTTAGCCGCCAAGGCATCCCATGATCAAAAGAGACGTCGGATATTTAATGGCCCGGTTCGGTGCTCCCATGTAATTTGATCTGCCGTCCCAACACAACACACAGAAACAGACAGAGAAGAGAATAGAACCACGGTTGAGCTGCCGAAGCAATTGCAATTACATAATAATTCTAACAACGACCTCCTACTCCACTTCAACACAACGAGTCACCACTGCTCACAACGTATATCTGAAGTCGGGGGAGCCCTCGAGAACTTTCTCCCCGCGATCTGCCTTGCGGTTGCTGATCCAGAAATAAAGGCTTAGCAGGCAGACGATGACAATTAGGAGTATTTGAGAGCTGCAGATAGAGGTTAGCTGTTTGTTTTGGGAAGTTATTCGATGCACAAAGTCAAGACGTACGCGATCGCAGCCCAGATACCTGGCCTGTACTCAGGGGCATCCTGGGAGCGGAACACCAGACTGCCTGCAATCCCTCCGATGCCTCCGAGGCCAACAAGACTTGCGCTAGAAAATGCACGGGCCCACTGGCCCCGAACGTTATTTGCTTGATAAGCCATGGATGCTGGAATATTTGCATTGGCCCCAGCTGTGGTGATAAAAACCCCAAAATATCGAACACCAGAGTTGCTGGCAAAGCCCATGATTGGTAGACCGATCAGAGTGATAATACTGTTTAGGATTAGAATCGGGCCTCGAATACGATATTTATCTCCGGCCCAAGAAGTCGTCCACATGAGAATCCCTGCAAGGACATAGGGCGGAGCAACAAGACACTGGGATGCGGCAACGCTGTAGCCCATATTCTCGCGTAGGATGACGGGTAAGAAATAGAAGATGGAGTAGGTGACTGTCGTGAGACAGCTATGCATGGTATTAGCTATTCGAAGAAGTACTTATCGAGGAAGTAGGCAAAGTTCACTCACAAAAAGATCATTCCGAATCCCCAGACCTTCAAGTCCAACGAAGGACCAAGGAACTTTTTCAGAGAAAAGGATTCCGGCTGTGCATCTGCACGGTCTCGATCCAACCGTCTGAGGATGAATGCACATTCCTGCTCATTGAGAAAGCCCCACACCTTGTGTCCTTTATCCGGAAAGTCCACGACAAAAATAAAGCAGATAATACCGACTATAAAGGTGACCTATACGAAGATTAGCTTGTAGTTTCGAAGTCAGTCTGCTTCCAAACTAGTACTTACAACTCCTTGCATAATGAAAATCCACATCCAGCCTGAATGGCCCTGCAGACCTTCCATTTTGCTGAAGCCAAATGATAGGATTCCAGCCAAGGCGGATGCAACACAGCCAATAATATAAAACCCTGAGAACCGTTTTTGCACATCGTCTAGTCAAGACACCAGAGGGGGTCAGCAAGCTGTGCAGTAAGTTACCTATGAGTAACAGCCTTCTGGATACATACATCTTGAATACCAGCATGATAGAAGATATACCGAGCCAGGAAAGAAACCAGCTTCGAGAAGGCCGAGAACTGCACGCAGGCCGCTAAGCGTTTGCCAGTTTGGAGAAAACGCGAATCCCTGTCCTAGTCAACAAGGGTCTAAAATGGGCGTGAGGAAAACCGACAACTAAAACGGCACCCCAGCTAATGACAATACTAGAGATGAAGAGTCGGGGCCCGATAGCGCGGATGATCGCTGTTGCCAGAGGTTGAAAGACTATATAAGGAATAAAGAAAACCAAGACCATTATTGACTGTGGGGAGACGTTAGCACACGCTGACTGATTTGGAAATGGTCCGGGACACAAACGTAACGGAATCCGACGTTCAACTGAAGATCTTCAGACATTCTAACGACATTCAACATGCAGAGTCAGCAGGGTCAGTCATAACCGAGACGAGCGTAGAGTCGAGCCGGCCTTACCCAGCGATGGATGCCATGGAGACGTTTGTTCTATCCATCAAGCTAATACAGTATGCAAGCCCGCAGGAAAGAATCAGGCGACGGTCAACCCTGTGGATGATCTTCCGCTGCTCCTCATACGTATATTCCTCGTCAATGTCGACATCGCTCAGTTCCTTCAAATTCGCGGTGTTCTCAATCATTTCAGTATGCAAGCCGGATTCGTCCTTTTGGGGCGACCCCACTTCAATGTCTGTGGCCATCGCGTGGCAATTTTTGTGTTCAGTGAAGGTTGCAAAAGAGCAATTGAGTTGATAATGTGGAAGATACGAGGAGACGAAGGGACGACTGCTTTTATAAGCAACTGCCGATGCTGCCAGGCAGGATCATCGCGAAGTGCAATTTCAATGGAGAGGGCCTTGGCTAGATAGACGAGCTGTAGTTGGAACGTAATGAGAGGGTTTTGAGTTTTAGGAAAAGATTTTCCACGGAATTGCAAATCCAGGAACGCGCTAGGTGTGTGTGGGGAGGCAACGCGGGGGAGGCGGGAAAACCGGGGGAACAGGGGTCCCCATCCCTCATGTGGCGCTTCTGAAATGCTAGAACTGTAGTATTGATACTTGAGATGAATTGGATATAATTATGGTTGGTGTATTATTTCCAGCCGCGTATTCCCCAACTCATACTTGGCGAGACTCAAGGGAGAAAGCCAGCATACTGTGTCTGTATAGTGAAAGATGTCCGCCTACGCTTCAATTACTTATCGGTAGCTTTGGATCTCGAGCCACAAGAGTAGAGAAATAGTCAGATTCAATGCTTCTCTAAGGCTCATCCAGTGTAGTGGTTCCTTTATACATCCGAAACACCGGAAGGGCTTTTCTCTTCGCTGTAACCTGTAGGGCTTGGTTTCTAGGTCCCCATTAGGTCTA
This sequence comes from Aspergillus sparsus, assembly GCA_027569235.1. Taxonomy (NCBI): domain Eukaryota; kingdom Fungi; phylum Ascomycota; class Eurotiomycetes; order Eurotiales; family Aspergillaceae; genus Aspergillus; species Aspergillus sparsus. The sequence goes on from JAPDES010000035.1 coordinate 246,393, forward strand.
CGTGCAACACTACATGGTCATCATACATGCCATAATTATAGGAGCAGAAGCTAATAAGAACCATTATATAGTCTCATATGCAAAGAGTACATCAACAACGATAGCTAATCATCTAAATCCTGCCCCTCGCTAGAAATTTATCGGGGATATCCACCCATTTACAACGCAGATATTCCGCCAGATTCTTCCCTAACACATCATAAGTAGAGCTGGAAGACACTCCACGGTCCAGGTGATCCTTAAGCAGGAAGTGCACAGCTATTGGGCGATTAGCATTACTGGCTGTGGGTAAAAAAAAACTTAAATAGTTGACTTACCCCAAAGATGTCGCAGCTCGAAGCGAAAGATGGCCTGCCCCGAATCATCCCGACCCAACAATTCTCGGACCTTCTCGACAGTCAGGAGCGACCGTAGCCAATCCCATTCATCCTGATGGCGAACGAATAGGCCAACATTGCAGTCGGACCCTTTATCTCCCGAGCGAGCATGAACAACGTAGCCCAGCGGCGCTCGGGTGGTAGGGCCAAACACGTCTAGGCTATAAGGGCGCGCAGTTTCGTATGTGGGCTGGTCATACTGGAACGGAACTGTGCCCTGCGGAGGATCAATGCTGACGCTTGTTCCCTTGAAGGGCAGATGACAGACGTGGCGAATCTGGTCTTGGGGAAAGATAGACACAAAGTATTCATAATATGGCTTTGGTACAGCCTGGCGCGCGTCTACCGCAAAGGTCGCTCCAGGGTAACTCTGCATAATTGTGTCGGTGCATGGCCTGAAAAACCTAGCCTGAGAAAGGGCATCTTCCGAACGAGCTTGTGCGAAAATGCGGAGGTCGACCGTGGCTGCATCCTGATTCGATGGGTCGGAGGGACAGGACCCGTTGACGCGGAATTTCAGAGTGTGATACTGGGACTCGTCCAGGAGATGTCGAACTTGTCTCTCAAGCAGTGTTGCCTTCTCCTGAATATCGAGTCCACAGAGGAAATAGTGGACTTCTGCTTGGAAACCACCGCGTGCGGTTATTCCGATTTTGGTCGTAGGGGGAGGCTTTATACTCTTCACATTTGAGACAAGACTAGATTTCTGGTTAGCAAGGCATGGATGCTGGAAGTCGGGCTTTCATACACTCTGTTTGGGCCCTCGCTCTCTATTTTGATCTCATCGAGCACGGCAACGACATCAGGGTTGTAGTACAGGGGGCCCTGGATCTCATAGACCAACTGTGCCTTGCAGGTTTCAGGCGTTACCATACCATCTTTGCCTTTCTGTATAGTGACCACAAATTCTCCATTCTCGTGGATCTCCACGATGGGGAAACCAATATCAACAGATGGCCCGGGGAGAGACTTGAAGCCCGAGAAGTTTCCGCCCGTCACATAGGTCGAGCACTCTATGAAATGGCCCGCGACAAAGGCATGAGCCAGTCGATCATAGTATTCACGTTTCCAATTGTAATAGTAAGCAGCGCAGCCGATTGTGGGAGAGGCATCGGTCACTCGCCCACAGAGCACAATGTCGGCTCCTTGTCTCAGTGCCTCTGTGATGCCCCATGCTCCCAGATAGGCCTGCGCATAGACTGGCGAGAACTCCCAGTCGGAGAGATTTTGGCCTGGGGGAGCAGTTTTTTTTAGTCACCGGACGGTTCGCCCATAACTCAGAATTGGGGTTTCTCCTTACCAGTGGTGAGATTCTTAAATCCGGTACCCGACTTTAAAGCTTTTTGAAAAAGGTCGGTCACCTCGTCACCTTCAATCCAGGCCACTTTCAGGTCCAAATTCTTCGACTGGATAGCTTGAGTCAACACGTCATGCAATTTCTTAGTGTCACTTGCACCGGCATTGACCGCAATTCTGATCTTGCGCGCGGCAATGTCACTCAAGGCAGGCTCAATGGCCTCCATGAAGGAATGTTCGAACTCGGCGGCCAGGGTATTGTCGCTGGCTTTCGCTCCGCCTCTGGTAGTCATGTTGTACTCGGACATCCAGTCGCCGACGATGAAATGGACATCTTCATGTTTGGCTAGCTCGGCTAAGCCGTGTCTCCGATCCGTGACGGACCCGGAGGCTGATGCAATGCGAAGAATTGGGTTAGACATGACAGTCGCTAATATTCAGGATTCTCTAGGTGTCTCTGGGTGTGGTATGCATGATCGCGACCTTTTAAGCCATTTCAAGCCCACGTCCAGCAATGATGGGATGCGGGGAAAGATCCATCTGTCCCTGTCCAGAAGTTGGACTGGGCCAGATCTCGGGCCGAAGTTGGACAAACCAAAAAGGATAACGTAATTAATTATTGGTCACCAAGCGGGTCACTGCCGAGTTATACACCGATATGCTTTATCAGGGTTTGGTATAGAATGGCACTCACATCTCGCTCTTCAGACAGTCGACGTACATACTACACAAATGATTCTACTGGTCAGTGGGTAGATTCGGATCGCCTCGGGTAAGCCCGGATTCTAGGTATGTTCGCTTATAGTGTTGTTGATGAAGAGCGACATGAAATGTCTCACCAACTCCATTTTGCAGGTTAGGTGGGGTTATCTAATATTATGATTCAAGTTTCTAAGATCTTTTTGTATTCTGGTCACACTAGAAGAAAATTGGCAAGATATGGGGACCTTGTTAACTGCATAATGTTATACATATTTCTGACGCCGCTGGTAACAACGGCTAGACAGTCCAGAGATCCCACATCGTAAGTCCTCCAGTGGAGGAAAATCCCATGAGTCATGACATGCCATCTAGAATAAAGGTATACATAGCTCGAAAAGCGCGCCCGATTGAAAAGTGCCATAGTAAACGTGTTACTTATATTCTTTGATCTCCCCTGCATCTGGATAGTCAGTACTGCGTGTCAGCTCGTCGAATGCTTCCATCTCCTTCAGTGTTTCCAGACACTGATGCCGGATGATGTGGCTTGCATCCGATCCCAATACCAGTCGGAATGGAATCGCCGTAGTCTCTGAAACGGACCCTTCTCGCCTCACTACATCTAGGATGCGCTCAATTGCCTGATTGGGGTCTCCTGGCTGTTTCCCATTCGTCCCAGCTTGCCGTTCTATCAGAGCGGTTACTGCTGCATCGTAGTCATTGATGGCGGGGTCTGGACGAGCAATCCTCCTGCGGCCGTCCGCCAGGATATTTGTACGAAACTGTCCAAGTACGATGAGGTGGACTCGAATTCCGAGAGGCAGCACCTCCTTCTGGAGACTCTCTGCCGCTCCTATACAGGGCGCCGTTAGCTATAGTGCGATACGCTGTCCTAAGTACTACTAGCAGCATACCTTCCAAAGCAAATTTTGAGGCACTATAGGGACCACCCGCTGCAACTCCCAGCCAACCCGCAATGCTGCTCATGAACACGATAGTTCCCGACCGGCGAGATCGCATATGAGGCAAGAATGCTCGGGTGACATTGATATGCCCAAAAAAGTTGGTGCTAAATTGTTCGAGCACTTGCTCGTGGCTAGCATAATACGGTACGGAGGTGAGATGAGACAATTACGGAATTTTAAGTGGGGGAATAGCGATGACATACCTTACCTCTTCCCAGACTCCCGACTGAACGTAGCCTGCATTATTTACCAGGACGTCGATTCGACCGAAATGCTTAACGGCTGCAGCTGCTTTCCTGCTCAAATCGCTCTGAGATTCAGTCACGTCGAGTTGTAGAATATACACGTCTTCTTTGGGCCCAATCCCCTCCAAGCTTGATACGTTCCGTGCGGTCGCGATGACTTTATCCCCTCGAGCAAGAATAGCGGGGACAAAAAGCTGACCGAACCCAGAAGTGCAGCCAGTGATGAGCCACACGAGTGGTTGAGAAGTGGAAGATTGGACCATGTTTCGCGAATATGCTGTCCGAGTGAAGTGAAAGGCTGCAGGTGGCGACTGTGGGGTCTTCTTTATATTGTGGCCCTTAAATAGCCGAGTTTTGTGGACGAACTCATGGACCTCGGGATACATTTATTCACTTCAACTACCTATACGTACATATCAATGTAAAAATTTCCGCGCCTAATATCGACCCTAGCTAGTCTATTGGCCGACTCTTTAGCTATAGAAACCCTCACCGTTGGGCCTCGATCATGCCGTAACCGAGCCAGTAGGCAGGACAGTGCCGAACTGGCTGCAGTCAGTGAGAGCGAATCTGAACAGCGTCACGGAAAGTTTTACGATGACTATAAACATCTGAATGGCTAAAGACCTTCCCCGGGCGGTGCTTTTTGAGGTCTCAGACGCATACACCCGCACTGTCGACGTGCTCATTCCTGACGGCCCTTGTCAGCAATTATGAACGTCTTTAGTGTAGTCATTTGGGGGCCCATACCGTTTCCAATGCCAGAGATGATCCTACCAGCAATAAGTTGACCGGCGCCGAACGTGCTCGCCTGAATGATGCTTGCCTCCTATACTCATGATGAGGCAGCCATAGGTGATAGTTCTCTTGCGACCGAGACGGTTGCCCCAGAGGGCAGAAATCACGCATTGTTAGCTGGAATATCGGTACCGAAGGATCGGAAATTGCGAGCCTGATCGTAGCCAAACAGGAGGTACGCACTGCCAGAGCTCAAGGCAATGGCAAGTCTCAATCGTCTGCCCCTCAAGTTGAACGTATTTGCAAACCTAAATGGCGAACAATTGACCTGGGTTCGACGCAAGAGCCACATTGCTCGCTCTGGTTTATATTCCCGAAGGGACCACATAGCCAGCTACCGCAGATCGGAAATTACCGCGAAAAAACTCGCGTCCCCGCGGGGGCCCAACCACGTCTCCGGCCAGGACTTGAGCTCCACAATTGTCCTGGCGCACCGGGGAGTTCTTTAGCCAGACTCTAGAATCTAGCGTCATCTCAGTGGGGCGGTGGTGTACCGTGCCTGACTCATGTATGCTAGCGGCCAAATAGCGCCTGATCTGGAATTACAATCCCGCGGAGCTCTCACAACAGCGCCGATCGATATTGCAGACCCCAGTACGGCCTCGGTTACGGGAGGATTTCCTGTCCAGGTGTTTGCCCGACAAGCAACATACATAGATCTGAGAGGTCCTTGCAATATGTATCCCTCAAACCATTTTTCAGACCGGAGTGTGGTACAACATGGAATCTCCTGAGGTCATTATCATCGGCGCTGGGCCTTCTGGCATTGCCCTGGCTCACACGCTCAAGCACAATTTGGGGTTTCACGATTTCACGGTAGGCCGAACGACCTTCCTGTCGCCAGATGTTCAGGGGGTTTGCTAACCTGGAAACAGATTTACGACAAGCTAGATGGCCCTGGAGGGACATGGAGGCAGAATACATATCCTGGAGTGTGAGTCTTCCGAATTGTTTGTCTCTCGCTGCGGCTAATGTTTGGGGGCAACAGAGGATGCGATGTACCAACTATCCTGTACTCCTTTTCCTTCAACCAGAATCCCAACTGGTCCAAAGAGCTGTGCGAAGGCCCTGAAATCCTAAGCTGTATGCAATCCTATGACAGCCGAACAAGATCTTTCGTTGCTAATAACTCTTATTCGACAGACATGGAAGCCACGGTGGACAAGTTTGATCTTCGCAAGCATATGCACTTTGGTATTGAATGTATAGCGGCGACTTGGAACGGGCAGGGCTACTGGGATGTCCATCTCCGCGATATGCAGACCGGTGTCGAGTACACACGATCCGCCACTGTATTTATATCTGCCGTGGGAGGGATTTCAAAACCGCGAGACACCAAATTCCCCGGGATGGAGAAGTTTACAGGCGAGATCTTCCACACCGCTCGCTGGAATCATAATTATGACTATCGGGGAAAGCGCCTGGCCGTCATTGGAAATGGATGTAGCGCCGCACAGGTTGTGCCTGCTGTTGCCCAGGATGCAGCCTTCGTCCAGCAGTACGCCCGCAGTGCCCAGTGGTACCATGAGAGACCGAACCGGGCCTTTACAGCGTTTGAGAAGTGGTGTTTCCGGAACATCCCCCTTTGGGAGAGATACCTGCGACTGCGACTATTCCTGATGAGTGATGGTCTCGTTGCTACCTACATGCCGGGCCAAGCGGCGGAGAAGCTGCGTGCCAAGGCAGAACAGAATGCCCGAAAGTATATATACTCGACGGCGCCTCGCAAGTATCACGACTTCCTGGTCCCCGATTTCCCTCTTGGGTGCAAGCGGCGCATTTTTGACCCCAACTATCTCGAAAGCCTACATCGAAGCAATGTCGAAGTCGCCCCAGTTGGGATCGAGGCCATCGATGAAACCAGCATCATTGGCACTGATGGTACCCGGACAGAGTTTGATGCTATAGTCCTAGCAACAGGCTATGACGTCCAGCAATTCCTTGTTCCCATGGAGGTATACGGGAAGAGGGGCAAGAGCCTTTCAGACCAGTGGAAAGAAAGCCGTGGAGCCCAGGCTTACATGGGAACCTACGTGAATAATTTCCCCAACTTTGCCATGCTGTAAGTTTACCTCATCTATCTCACCCTCATGGCAAACCATTCTAATCTTATGCGCTTGCAAGCTTCGGCCCTAATACCTTCCCTGCTCACAATTCTGTTCTCTTCGCCACTGAGGTCCAGGTTGAGTACCTGGCACGAACCCTACTTGCACCAATCATTGATAGGCGTATATCTTCCCTGGAGGTTAAAGCTACTGCGGAGAACCAGTGGGTAAACGCTGTGCATTCAGAACTCCGAGGAACCGTCTTTGAGGCTGGATGCTCGAATTGGTATATTAACAAGCACGGGCGGAACTCTGCCTCATGGCCAGGATATGCTTCCACCTACTGGAAGGAAGCGCTCAAGCCGCAGATTGGAGTCTTTATTGAGACTCCACAGTCGAAATTGTGGGTGTTGAACACTCTGAAGAGGTGGATTTGCACTACAAACGTAAAGACATACGCATTAGGGGCCGTCTTGCTCTCGGGGCTCCTTTTCAAAGGACGGCTTAGCCCGTTCACTTCTGTCAGGGAATTGTATGCCGGATTTCTTCGGTTTTTATCACAATAGTGTCTGTTGAGGATTGTATCTCGCTTGTTTAGTCATATCTATAAGCTTCCAGCTTTCCTATCCCGGTATGGCGTTCTTCGTTGCATAACGTAAACCTTCAGCTTGTATTCTTGATTGTAGTGTACGAGTAGTGCTCCAATGAAAGGTGTTAGCGAGCCTATTCTTACGCTATCCTGGTTCAATTGAACTCCAACGAGATAGATAACTTAATTGATAGTTAGACACACAACAATCAGTCACGCCACACGCGCACAACAATCGTCAGCCCGAGAAAGCAAATCCGCGGATAAGCTAAATTAAGTGGCATCCAGCGAGTGATCGCTCTTCTCCACAGGAAAGGATCAGCGGCCTCCACCCCCCCCGGGGCGTAAGAAGTGCGTTTAAAGGGATGCTGCCACATTCAACATTCCTCATTTAGTGTACGAATCGCCCATAGCGGAGGCTATACCCCCACCTCTACCACGTCAACGCCCCCGCCGCCGAGGGCCAAACCCACAGCCTCAGAACCACTATGCGCTTTAGCGCGTACTACGAGCTCCTCAAGAAAACTGAGATCTAAATCCCTACTCCAGAGAATTTCCAAGTCGTCGCCGGAAACGCCACCGCAACACTCTCCGCCGACCTAAATCTCGATAATGCCATCACCTAGTTCTAGAGTCGACACGACCCGGAGAAGCCAGACTGGTTCGAGGGGTATAACGAGAATCGGAGGCGTTAGACTTGGGTCATTTGCATATTTGGTCCTTTAATGACTGTCCTCCTATGTTATTACTAGGAAGCGGAAAGATGATGAGATGCTGCTGTTGGCCATAAGAGGCCAACTTGCGACATCGAAAGAATGCAAACCATCCTAGCCCGGTGACGGTCGGAGCGTCACCAGCTCTCGCGCTATAGAGGAAGCCAATCCAGGATAGGAGGTCCCCCCGACAGGCGCAGATTGGTGATGAAATCTGGTGAAGCCAAGGTACTCCTTGCCAATCACATCCTACTAGGAAAAGCTGGTCAGGAAGTGGACTCACACATACATCCTTAGCCCAGGACCAAGGAGGAAGTTTTCCTTCCACTAATTACATTTATGGAACGCCGGGATTAGAAGATTGATAAACAATGCGAATATATATGTTGCTGCAACAGCTAGCCTGTGATCGATTATAGGGGTTGGTGCGTTACTGCATTGAAAGTGAATCTACGATACTTTGATTTGCCAGATGGCCAAACGGTAAATCCAGTCCTATCCACTCGGCTTATATATCTATATTCATATATTCTTTGCTAGTGGCTATTTCAGACTCAGTGCTTTCTTCGACTAGGAGGGAAGATATTAAGCGTTTCCAGTGGTGCTCGGAAGCGTCGCCTGTGAGCAGTACGTCCATATCCATCGCTAGAATCGAGACATCACGCAATTGCCGCACAATATTCCAGCACTGGTGGAGCTTTAGTGCACTTTTCAGAGACTCGGATGTCTCCGTCTCTAGGACACGGCGGTGATAAGTCAACGCAAGAGTCAGGAGGGTAACTGCGGGAGCAGGGAGAAAAGCTGAAAGATCCAAGCTATATATCTCCTCGAAAAGGTCCGTGACAAGCACCAGAAACCTCTCGAGTATAGTCGAGTATCCGCTCATAAAAGGAAAGAGAAGGCAATCATTCATTTCCTTAATTTCCTTCAGTACCGCTGCATATGAAGTGCCTACATAGAGGAGCTTCAGCCAGGCGCGGTGCAGGTATATACTTTTCTCCCAGGGCGTGAGTACCAGAGTTACGGGAAAGCTATGGTGCACGGTAGAAGGTAGGTGTGCGTACCAATCCTCAAGTTCGTCCAAATTCCTTTTGACGACCAAGTCTAATAGCTTGGGGCAGACGCGAGTGACTGGCTTGTCGGGCGCTAAAATCAAATTCTTCACTGCGTTTGAGAAGCTTGAGAACTGGGAAAGACGACAAAGCTTTGTCTTTTCTACAAACAAAAGTGCCTGAATAGCTTGTTGCTCCAGGCTCCGGAGAACTTCGCAGTCGCCGGCCACTGCTTGGGTCTCTGCGGCCATGACCTCGAATTGGAAATCTTCCATTGTGATCATCCCTACCTCGGGAGCTGCGCTGGCGTGGTGTTCCCCTTCGATCAACATCATGGAGAGCAAATCTTCTGACGTCAATCGCGCGTGGTTATACAAGCTCCACCATGTCCGCTTCCAAACCTGCCGCTGCCGTAGAGTCATTGATGCTTTATCGGGGTTTCTATGAAGGCCAATCGAGATTGCCAAGGACAGGCAGATACCGATCATATGAGATGCGTCTTTCTCTGTATTTCGTACATCCTGCCAGTGGACGAGAAGGAGCAGTGCTTGAACAGTTGCTAGGCGGTCATCTTCACAGCCAAGTTCCAGCAGGACCTAAATGATTCATATTCAGATGAAATCCCCCATCCGAAATTGGCAAACTGTACGTACCTTTGCTCGCTGGAAGAGAACTTCCCGTGCCGCCTTCCGAGATGTATACCCTTCCTGGTGGATATGAGATATGTCGACGAATGCCGCAGCTGCAAACATTACCGCATGAAATAATAGTAAACTGATGGCATTGGTCTCGTTGTCGTCTGCGATGGCGGACAGGAACGTTTTGAGGTCAAGGATTGGAACCTGGGGGTGAACCCAGAGAATATAACTTTTTAGCAGCTCGGTGCGAAATCGGGCGGTTGATAGGCTCAATGCTCCCTTTGCTTCGATATATTGAACGTCTGCCGCGTCAAGCCGCTCCGGTAATTTGGTTACGTAGCCAGGGAGAAGCCCTGTTTGCGGAATGCTATCTTGCTGTGGTCCGAGGAATTCCTCGACGATTGACAGGTAGTTATCAAGAGGGTCAGTTGTTGAGACGGGCGGAAGTGTTACAAGCCGCGTCTTTTGCTCGCGTTCGGTCTCTTGAATCTGAGAGATGAATAATCCTTCTACGGTGGCCTGGTCAGTGTGCTAGTCAGGTTGGCGTGTAGCGGTGGAGAAGGAAGCACTGGGGCTTTACCTGCACAGTAAGTCACTGGCGGAACACGCTTCTTCGTTCGAACCCTAGAACTACGGGAAGTTAGCAGATTAAGTCAGAAGCCCCAGTCAAACAAGGGCCAGGCACAGACTTTTGGTGGGTGTTCGTCCTGCCATCGCACTGCAGGTTTAATCTGTCGCATGCCGTGCAAGGAATTCCCTTGACACCGATATAGCAACGTTCCTTCCTCCTCACACAGTAGGTACAAGCCCCCGATTGCGCTGTCCGCACGCGTTTTGGCGTGTGATGCATTATGTACTTGAGCAACTTGGACAAGCTCAATTGGCCTGCAACCTGCGGTTTTCTATGCCCATATGAATGCTGTTGGGGTAGTTATGGTCGGCGCGGAATTGTAATCCCGCGGACTGCACATATCCGAGATCGGCTGCGTAGTGCGGGGTAAGCTACCTACCTCTTGTGTACTTACCATGTAGTATACTACCTAGGTAGCTTCTCCACATTAAGTAAGCTAACTTTGGTCATTCTTTTGAGTGCCCCGCCGTCCAATTGGTTTCCGATCAGTTACAGCTAATCAATTACAATTGCACAATAGAGCATCGGGCCGAGACGGCCATTCGGGGATCAATTATGAGAAGCTGGGGATGTTTCGATATCTTCGGGATGCAATAGGCCAATCAGAATTCATAGCCCTTATTAGTTAGTGTGTGGATACTCATGATCCTGATGGAGCAGAGTCACCTTGAGGAAGCGTTGTAAGTTTATCGTGCGGATTTGAGACTATATACTCCGGTTCTTTGGCTACGTAGCCAAGTAATGTCTGGATCTTTGCATGGATTTCATGAATGTTACGCCAGATAGAGGAGGTGTTCATTCACCAGACTTTCTTTCTTTTTAATAGGTGTTGTGTTTACCATAAGGTAGGGTAACCAGCGGTAAGAAAAGGATAGCCAATAAAGAGTGTTGAAGGGCTTGTGCATAAGATTGCGTGCGCTGGATGGACACCAGTTTCTGTTGCGTGTGTGGTGACTGTTGTGCTGGTACATGACTCTAATAAACATACATGAGGTTCCATAGCTGGCAAGACGAAATTGGTTCCGGGTAAGAGTAGCCAGCCAAGCATGTTGATAGCCAATTTAGCTTTGTCTATGGACTTTTTTGCATTTCCTAGATGCTAGTGTTACTACGTATATAGCCTCATGGCCCATGTGATCTCGCTTAGCATAGTCGTGTTGGTCCTCCACACGAGTTAGAGAGATAATACCTACAGCACCGATACAGCTACATGCTGGTTGTCAGTGTCAGCAGTTTGCTTGCATTAGAATTGTTATTAATATATTTTCATCTTTTGATGGAGTATGGGATTTCCCAAGCAGAACCCAGATGCAAGCATTTCACCTACATAATAGAGCTCCAACGAAGTTGTAAAAGATTAATCCACGACCATAGCCTCATACACTCGATCTACTTCCTTACATATCGTCGCTACCCCGTCGAAGATTCCATCCGCCTTGATCGACTGCTCCAGGGATTCTATCCCGTTCTGTAGCTCTTCCACTAGCCGCTCTACATCCTGCACCTCCGTCGCAACACTCGGTCGGTCAAGCAAGTAAGAACAGCTGCTTATATCCCCAGAACATATCGCCATGCGGGCCCGCCACAGCACCACAGACAGTATATAGACGCTCTGCAACTCGAAGCAGGCCATGTAGGGCAAAGAGCGGGGTGAGGCTAATCTAGGTCGGCGGGATGATATCCAACGTGTTTTGGTTGTTATAGTGGCTGTTGGCGTTGAAGTCACACCCACCGCATCAGCAGTGTCAATGTCAGAGTAGGTTGGATTTGGGGGGGCAAGCCGGCGAAAGACCCGAGATACAACAAGGGCGGAATGGAGACATATTCGGACAGATTGCTCCTCGGTGAAGGGGAAAATGGAGTAAATTTCGGCTTTCCGAGCTGTAGAGAGTGGAGAACAGTGTGCTGTCTGCGGCAAGGAAGGAGAGGAAGAACCAAAAAAAGAAAGGGAAGAGTTTTCGATGGTAAGGATGTCACAGCGCTCGTCCAAGAATACTGGAGGATTGACAAAAGCACGTGCCCGATGAAGGGTAATTCTAGATGTGTGAATCAAAGCATTGGATATGGCCCATAAATTGCGTGAGGCGTCGGCTTCCGGACCCTGGTAATTGGTCACGCAACGGAACCGGTCTGCTTCAGCTGCAAGCTCGAGAATGAAGGAGTCTAGGTCACGGATTTCCTCTCCTATCGAGCGGGGTAACTCTGAACTCAGGATACTCTCATCATGCGAATCCTCCGTGATTAGTTGGCGCCCAATCTGGCAGCTGCGGAGAAGCGCTACTTGGGCATTCGCTAGAAGTGGCCATGGCTAGAGGGACCAATGGAATGAAATTTGGTCAGACTAGGAAAAGGAAATTAAAAAAAAAAAAAAAACAAATGCTGGGTCTAGGCGGAACCAATCTTAGTAGACATATGATATCAACGCACCTCACGACAGCCTCGAAACTCGGGATAGACAGTTGTAATTCGAGGATCGTTGAATGTGATGATCGGGGGCTACGGTATATACCTAGTTAACGAAATAGACAGCGAAAACTTCACTTGAGGACCAGAACTCACTACCGAATTCATACTAGATGATAGGTAGATTAGGAAAATCTGGTTCGAATGAGGAAATTAGTCATGATCCAGACAGGAGAAGGAGGGACAAGAAGGCAAGAAACAAAGGAAAGATGGGTTGCACACTGTCGACCACCAGCACCGACGTTGCGCATCCAAACAGCCGCTCGGGCGATTTTCTCTGTGCAGGGACAGGTCCATAGCAACGGTCAGAGCCTGGTTTGCGCGAAGGCGCATTTTCGACTTATTTCCCCACTGACAGCCTTCGTACAAGCTAAGAAGCCCCAGTGCAATGACTGGCTCCATTTTCTGAGGGATTTCGGGATGTAAGGTACTCCGTGAACCATTGTCAGCTGAAATTACATTACAGGGCAATCCAAGTGACTCTTCCAGGGACTCCAGCGCAGATCGGGCAAATAACTCAGCGTAGGAGCGTCGTAATTTGGCAGTATCATCATCAAACGTCGTATCATGTGGTTTCCCCGATGGAGGAGGAATCAGAACCAGTATCGCCGCGATGGCAAGACCCAATGGTGAAGTGGGCCAATAGGGTAAAATTGAAGGATTCGCGTCCGTTAAGCGGATAGTAAAGGCCTGGTGTGTGTCCTCGCGTTGGGGCACCGCTGGGGGGGGGAGGCAGGGAAAATACGGGTGGATGAAGATATAGTAAGCGTTGATTCTTGGACAATGTTAGATTTAGGATTTCGCTTTGTTTCCTTTTATTGGAGGCTAGATTCATCGAGATGACATACAAATCTTGATTACAACGATAAGCCCGGATGCTTCCCATAGGCAGCTCCACAGTCCCTCCATGAAGTTCCTGCGGATCTGCTGATCCGCTCAGTTGCGATGGAAGCCCTAGCTCGATGGATGATAGTGACACGGAAGGCAAAGAATTGGAAGCACTAAGCTGCGAGTGCATACGATATGCTCGATTAGAAACATTGTTCTCGGACTTGTCATGATTATTGATATTGGCTACGTTTGCTGGCCGTTGAGCCCTTTTCCTGGCCAGCTTCTGGGCAGCTAGAGGGCCTCGTCGGGCACCGCCTCGTCGGCTGGGTTGATATTGGCATTCTTCTTGATGGACGGAGCACTGTAGACGGGTAACCACCGTATTGTGATTAAGTTAGTTGAGGGATTCTGGTTAATCAATTATCCAGTATTGGCCAAAGCAATGCTTACATTGGCACAAGGATGCTGTCCGTCGCAGCGGATCTTGGAGACTCGGCTGCCAGAGATTAAGATTTAATTTTAGTATCAGTCCGGTGCTCGGTCCCCGGTCCTCTTCGTATTCCGGAAAACACAGATTCTATCAGGAAATCGGAAACATACCACGCAAGGCATGCCACCTTGACTGGCCGAGAAGCCGGTGGCATCTTTTTTTTAATTACTTCCTTTTCCTCTCTATTTGTTTTTACCTCCTTCAGTTTCGAATATTATATGTGTATTTACCTTGACGAATAACCGGTGAGTATATAACAACTAGCAGGAGGAAACTGTGGCAAGGAGGGTCTTCAAATTTCCTGTGGGAATTAGAGGAGTGGTAGCCATTGCCCAAGGGTGCGATTTTGTTGTTCTTGATGTTTAGTTAGAGTTTCGGCGTTTGATTATTTAATGAGAAAAACTAACCAACCAATAAACTAGTGCGGCAGTTGGTCGGCCTTTGATACGCAGCGCCGATTCGCTGCTCGGTGTGTGGTTTCGGCATTCAATCCGCAGGGCCTCTACCCGCTACGCAAGGTAAGGTAGTGGACAAGATGATAAATCATTTGCTGCACCTCAACCTTCATGCCTAGGATTTGGTAATCAACTAGAAGATTTACCAGCAATACGAGATTTCTTTTACACCTCCATTCAACTCGTGTTGTGTGGAGCCATCATATTTATAAGCTCACGGACTTAATGTATGTACACGGTCCCTCCGCGGCATCTGTCCTCATCACTCCTAAGAAAGTCAAGAAGAATGGCTACCTCCCAGTTCCTCCAAAATTTCCCATGGACTCGAGCACCGCTCATCGCTAATGCGCCTATGAGCGGTATGGCGACTGCGGACCTAGCAGCCGCAGTAACCTGCGCTGGAGGGCTCGGGTTGATCGGCTATCTTGCTGATCTACACATGCTAGACTACGAGCTTCGACGCGCTAAATCCCTACTAGAGGACGCCAAAGTTACATCTAATGAAGATGCAGATGTACTACCCGTTGGAGTGGGAATTATTGTTGTTGGAATGTCTCCATCCCCGTTCTTACCTCTAATTGCGAAGTACAGACCAGCAGTAATCTGGCTATCGTTCGGAGAAACAGTCGCATTTAAAAATTGGACGGACTGTGTTCGAAGGGAATCACCGCACACAAAAGTCTGGATTCAGGTGGGCAGTGTTGGTACAGCACTGCAGGTAGCACAGTCGTGTCATCCAGACGCTTTAGTCCTGCAAGGGAGTGATGCCGGTGGACATGGTCATGCACGAGGATCTAGCATCCTAACACTCATTCCAGAGGTTTGTGATACGCTGGCTGAGAATGGGTTGAGGGACACCATCCCTCTAGTTGCTGCAGGAGGAATCATGGATGGGCGAAGTGTGGCCGCAGCAATCACACTGGGCGCTTCAGCTGTTGTGATGGGAACGCGATTTTTAGCTGCTGAAGAAACACACGTGCCAGATGAATATCGCCAAGAGTTACTATTGGCCTCCGATGGAGGGGAGGCCACTGTGCGATCACGAATCTTCGATGAAATGTGGGGCCCGAGTGCTTGGCCGGAGATATATGATGGAAGGTGTTTGAGAAACTCATGCTATGACGACCTGCAGAGAGGCGTGTCAGTTAGTGACATTCGTTCAAGGCTATACCGGAACCGATCCGGGCCCCAGCGTGGAGAGTTCAGCTTTAAAGATACCAGCAGTCTGTGGGCTGGTGCTGGAGTCGGGCTGGTCAAGCGGGTACAGAGTGCAGGTGATATTGTTGAAGAAGTCGGGGTGGCCGCCCGGAAAAGATTGCAGGATGCATCTGAAGGCTTTCGCGTTTAGCCGCATAGTAATACGACGTACTATTCAGATGAGAACTATTAAAGTTGAGATCCCTACCTTATATCAGCAAGCCCATAGTCATTATAGAACTATCTAAACGAGTGGTTTTCGTATGTCTCAAATGTATAAATCAGTTACTGATCCTCAGTGTTCTAAAACTACGTAGCAATGGATCAGAGGTATTAGGAACGTATCACGGGTTCAAATAGAGTGTCGCTTTACCCCCACAGTATCAGTTCTAGGCCCTATCTTATGACATACTCCGATACCCGTCAATCAAACACCGAAATACCGTCGATGAAAGCCCGATGGGACCTAAATATGCACCGGAGCCATCTTACAACTTACTTGTTTGATTGGAAATCCACGGTATCTTTTTCCGTTACTATATAAGAGGTCGTTTCAGTAGTGTGTTAATCATTGTTCATTACTTTCATTTGACAGACGGTTCGAAAACAGCAAATTTCTTCCTATTGTTCTTGCTAATTAGCCCCTCCCCCACCCACCTTCAACTCCGTCAGACTTGAATTCCCACTAGATTCCTGTTACAAATATCGAGGAGAAAATTTAATTGACATTCTAATACAAATATGTCGGCACTCAAGCTCCCCTCAATCCCTTCGCCCATACCTGCAACCAACGACTATTTCAACCTGGGAGCCTATAGTTTCCACATCACCACTCAAAGCCAAGACGCACAGATATGGTTTGACCGGGGTCTAATCTGGTCGTATGCATTCAACCATGAAGAGAGTTACCGATGCTTTCAGCAATCTCTCGCCCATGATCCCACGTGCGCAATGGCCTACTGGGGACTGGCCTACGCAAAGGGTCCCAATTACAATAAAACTTGGCAGATGTTCGATCGTACAGATCTTGAAGCTACGCTCAACATCTGTTACCTTGCAGCTCAAAAAGCCGAGCAACTGGCCCGCGACGCCAAGAATCATATTAAGCCCGTGGAACGAGCCTTGATCAAAGCAATTCAACACCGCTTCCCAGTCGACCACCCGAGCTCGGACTTTTCAACCCTCGATAGAGCCTATGCAGCTGCCATGGAAGAGGTTTTCCAGGAATACGGCAACAATAATATGGACGTGATAACTTTGTACGTTGATGCAGTCATGCACACCGCCATCCGAAAGATGTACGAGGTTAAAAGTGGTACCCCTGTCGAAGGATCCCCTGTCCACAAACTCCGCGCAATCTTTGATGTAGCCTTGGCAAATCCCGCTTCCGATTCCCATCCTGGCATTCTCCATTTCTGGATCCATTTCATGGAAATGTCCTCTACACCAGGTGTTACGCTTCCTGGGGCGGATAAGCTTCGCCATCTAGTCCCAGATGCCGGACATATCCACCATATGCCGACACATATTGATGTCCTTGTTGGCGACTACCGGCGCGCAATCGATTCGAACACCGCCGCAGTTAACGCGGATGAGAAGTACTTAGCTAGAGAAGGAGGCAAGAACTTTTACAGTTTTTATCGATTTCACAACTATCACTCCTTAATTTACGCCGCCATGCTATCCGGACAACGCAGGATTGCGCTTGAAGCCACGAGCCGCATGGAAGCATCTATTACCGATGAGCTGTTACGCGTGGAATCGCCGCCCTTGGCAGACTGGATGGAATTCTTCAAGGCTGTTCGAGTCCACGTCTATATTAGATTCGGTATGTGGAAAGAGATTATAGAAGACCTTCCCTTACCTGAAGACCAAGCTTTGTATTGTGTCACCACCACTATGATCCACTACGGCAAAGCCATTGCCTTTGCCGCGACGGGGAACCTCGATCAGGCAGACAAAGAACGAGAGCTGTACCACGCAGCCGCAAAGACAGTACCCCCTACGCGCAAAGACTTTCCGAATTCAATCTCGGATATTTTGAAGGTCTCGAATGCCATGCTAGACGGCGAACTCGAATACCGACGTGGTAACTACCGAGTAGCTTTTAAGAGCCTCCGGAAAGCCGTCCACTTCGATGACGCCCTCCGATATACTGAGCCATGGGGCTGGATGGTGCCTACCAGACATGCATATGCAGCCTTGATGCTTGAGCAAGGGCATGTGGAAGAGGCTGCACAAGCCTACGCCGAGGATCTTGGTCTTGATAGCTCGCTGACTCGCGCTCATCAGCATCCTAACAATGTCTGGGCGTTGCATGGATACCATGAATGTCTTGTGCGCCTGGGTCGTGACTCTGAAGCGCGCATTATCAAGCAGGCACTCGACCTTGCCTTGCAGGTAGCTGATGTACCTATCAAATGTTCCTGTTTTTGTCGGCTTGGGGCTCTTGAATCGATTGACAAGTTGGAGAACTGTTGCAAAGAAGCCCAGTAATGGTGAGATTGGAGTGATTGTGGTGTGTGGGGATTAGCGACACCATTGTTTTCTTCACAAAAAGACAAAACATAACTCCAGACAAACAAATAAAATAGACTATATGTTCGCGGGGGTCAATTTTATCAGCTTGTTCTTGTATATATATAACTCAGCCTCCTAGGCGTGCCGGCCTTGGCGTTCCATTGGATGTTCAAAACCGAACCAAGTTTGTCAGCTTAACAACCCAGTTAGTTAATTAAGTCTAAGTCTTTAACGTTAATTCAAACTAAACAAGTTTAAAGTTTCTAATACATAATATAGTTGATCTAACATTTGCTATGTTTTCTGGGTTACATAATATTTTAAGTAAGAGAACAGAAAGACAACACGACTGGAAGATAATCCTAATAGTAGCATTACGGACAAAACTCTAAAAAATAGATGCTGATTAGCAAAAAAATGGTCCTTTTATTCACCACATTGACGAAGGCTGATTTTTAAATATGTTTTTTCGTTGAGTGGTAATAGTGGCCCTTTTATCGGCCAATATAGTCATATGCCCCCCAATGTACGAAGTGTTAATGAAGGACATCTCCAATAATGTTTACAAGATAGCATGGGGGTTTTGTCTATCCCTAGCTATTCAAATATCATAACAATTCCAGTCCTTAAGCGTTATTCGAGTATCGGTGAGGTTCCCAATAAGGACTAGTGCAGTGTAACATTTGGAATACGAGCCCCCCAGCATGAGAGCAGAACCAAAACATTGACCTCTCAACTCCTATTTATTTTTTTTTTTTTTTTTGCACGAGGGCTCTTTTGACTTAGTATCGTCCAACACCTTAATCATGGGCTCTTTTGATATCTTCTGCGCTCTTTGTAGTGGCTCCCTGACGGGTGCTCAAGCGGGCTCGACTGCCCCTCGCGCACTGGCACGGCGGCGAAGACGCGTAGAGAGAAAACGCCAGGCACTGTTGGCGGGCAAAGAACCCCCGCCGACCGAGAACGACTACGACTCTAACGGAACTGGCGACAACTGCGAAGAGGATCCCGATGCAGTCGGGGATGTGTACGACTATGACCCGGACTTGGTTAGCGAAGATAGTTTAGAATGGCTTGATGTTGTTCTTGGCTTGGGATTGAATGAGGAAACGGAAGAGTATGGGTGTATCTGTTCTTTTCGCTTGATCTCGACTAGTCCTGATTCACGGTGACCCAGAGCTGTTTTAACCGGTGAGGGATACTATACGGAGCAGGTATGGGGACGATGCTTACTTTCCCGGCTATATGGAGATCTTCTACTAATATTGAAGCTAATCTAGGGCGATGTTTGTGTCCCCTGGGGAGATGGTGAGTGAGGGCTTCGGCGTCGTGGGAGTGGCAGTATCTTGCGATTTTAATAACACTTGTGTAGATCAACCCCTAGCGAGATTTAGCGGGTATTATTCACGCATATCTCCCCAGCTCCCTAAATCAAGTGCTCATGGTGATCACATAGTTATTCCACATTTGATGCAGTGTTCCCTTTCCATGTGCCCTGTTTCAAGATACTCACCTGGATCTTGACTGGTGACATGAGTGAAGAACAGAAAATTGACAAGAATGTTCTCCGCTCGGTCTTTGATGCTCTCGATACTGGGACGAACTTGAATATTAATTATGGTCCTATAACAGGGTGTGCCCAATTCTGGGAGAGTGAGCCAGGAGAAGAGGTATGCAATAGAACAAATATTTTTTGCTCTGCGATTTTCGTCACTAACCACCCGCAGTTCTCTGTCGCGAACCCAATAGACATTACAGGCTTAAGTGACTTTTTAAAAGCCAAACTAGACACCAGCACGTTCCAGCTATCTTCGGCAAACCATGAATTACGACCAAAAGTGGTGGCTGACCCGTTCGCCCGATTGCCATACGAAGTGTTGCATCTGGTTCTTAGGCAGCTACCGGGAAGCTCAACACTAGCAATAGCCGTAGCTTCCTGGTCGGTTCAACTAGCTACACGCCACAGCTCGTTTTGGAAGGGGATTCTGCATCGAGAAATGCCATGGTTTTACGAACTGTTGCAACTCCTCGAGGACGAGAAGTACCCTAACCTAGACTATAAACGTCTATGGCTGTGGTTGGATAAAGAATTATCGATCATGTATGGTTTACGGGGCCCCCTCATGGGTATTGCGAATCGAAAACGCATCTGGGGGGCTTGCCAGAAAATTGGAGAGTTGTATTTTGCTCAGCAATAACTAGAATGTTTCTTCACCTGGCATTTATCCCGTCTATTTGCTTACCTGCTATCTGCCTAGACATTTTCACCAATACATATACCACTCATGTCCTTCTGATGGCGAGTTTCCAGGCTCAGCTGCCGTTTACTGCACATACATCATGATTCTAATTGAAAAAAAAAAAAAAAATAAGATTGACATCAAGACCTTTCAATAGGAACTATAGGTAGGGCATCTAGGAAGGCTCCAGGAACAAATTAGGTGTAGTTTGACGACATCTTACCGGAGCCTTTCAACATGGTACTAGATATTATTGGATAGTAAATACGGCCTATTTTCCTTGTTGCAGGCGACCAAGGTGAGAAAAGCCAGAGGCGTGTTGACTATTGCATCTTTCTGCCCGGCTCCCAGTACGAACGAGGGAATACTAATGGAATGACCGACCCACTAGAATGGATAAAAACCCCCCACAGCCTTTATTCCTAAGTCGACTACGCCACGGCTAGATCATTATTGTGATCCTTCCTTGTTAAAGCACAAATTTAGCACAGACATGCCGTGCTTGAACTAAATATATACTTACACCAGGATCAAAGGATAATCTCCCATGTCGAGACCAGTTCGTCACTGGCCTGGGAGGATATCCTCCACCATTTGACCGCACCCAAACGGAGATTTGTCTCTGGATGAAATCAGGGAAGAGGTTAAGGGATGGCTCCTTTTTGTACAGGTAAGCCGTAATGCAATTGCCTTCCGGGATGCGGTGGTGTAGAGAAACCAAACGGACTGAAATTAGGAGAGTTGGATGTCGCGTGCACAAGCAGGCGTCAATGATGAGGAATATGAGCTCTGTCAGCGCCGTGCCCTCGTTGAGTAGTGGGCATCAGCTTCTCAGGACTTCCGTGATGTACTGGAAGCACTTGTCTAGGAATTCAGGAACTTCCTTCCAGCTAATCTATCCAGTCTCCATGGGTAAGTCCTAGGCAGAACCCCGCCCCCAAAAAGAGTATTCGGCGGGAAAATACTACTGTTATCTCTAATTAGTAAACTGGGTAATCTTTGGCTGGGGCAGCGACCGCATTCTTGTAGCCATGGCGAAACGAAACAACGGCCTCGGTATCCCCGAGCACCGCTTAATCATTCTCATCATACCACTCACCATCGCCTTTGCATCATATATCGGTTTTGTGGCCCTAATAGAACACTACTTCAACTCGAGTCCTGGAACTTGGCAACCGCACTGGTTTGTGCTAGTCCTTCTCCAGTTCTGTATACTAATGGCCTTTTCGGGCACCCTTGAAGTAACATACACGTACAAGATCTCGACAACAGACCCCACTGACTCGCTTGGTGCATCGACTCTTGTCTCAATCTTGCGTGGGGTTATAAGTTTTGGGTTGTCGCATGGGTCGACGTGGTTTGTCGCTAGGTGTAGTTATTTAACTACTTTTTCTGTTTATGCGATGTTGGTTGGGGTTTTGGGGTTGATGGGGATTCTGGTGTATGTCTATGGGCGGCGGTTGAGGCTACATTTGTAGACGGAGATTTGATATGGGTTTGAGAGCTTCAATGAAAGTCCACAATAAGGAATTGTGTAGTTAGTGTTCTGTGCTCGCCAAAAAAAGGACACAAATTCATGGAGCACTAAAAATTATCAGTATAGACGAGCCTAATTTTGCATTAGTTTTTCCTTCATCTGCTCGGGATGCGTAATTAACCCATGAGATTTTTCACACCGAATACATACTCCATAGCTTCTTGGTCCTATCACCGAAGGTGGGGTCTTCATCAACAGACATACCGGAAGTGGATATATAAGACAGGAAAATATTCAGTTTTATGGTTGTGTGAGTGGGGTGGAACCAAAAGCCGAAAAATTGTTATTCTATTTACTATTGTACAATTTTTTTTTTATCTCAAGCTTATCATGGATATCAGTCAGTGAAGGCACCCCCACCCTCTTGTCAGTCCGAAGCTAAAGTAAGGCAGCCTTTTAACCGGTCCCAACACCACCTCCCACACCCGCCCAATCCGAGCATAGAAAATCTTCTTATCTGTCGTCGAAGACGAAGAGTAAGCCATAAACAGCCAATCAGACAGGCAGTTATGGGGATCGCTATCATCCAGAACAATCTCTGAGTGAAATTACCACCTCGGATGTCAATGCTGTTCATGCCTAGGTACGAGGTTACGAAGGAAAGAGGAAGAAATATCACCGTGACGATTGTGAATATAGTAACAGCTTTGCTGTTGGATTCTTTGCGAACTTCTAGCCTATACCGCAACTATATTATCCAATCAAACGTTTGGAGTCAGTGGAGTCAGTCACTGTCTTGGAAGATAGAAAATAGAATAAAAGGAATATTTACCGTAACGGAGGCCTTCTCTGCGATTCTCTCCAGCTGCATAAGGTCGTGTCGCATCTGGTTGAGATCATGTTGGCACTGAGAAGTACAAGAGAAACTGGCCTTTGGAGGGGTCTGCTGGAAAGGAGATAGAACCTCCTGGAACGATTCAAGAACGTATAATTGCTGTTCAATAACGGCATGGAGAATCTGAATCTCTTCCACGAGCTGTTGAATTTCATCGAATATATCCGCACTGGGAGCCCTACGTCCCCGAAACTCCTAAACTGGAACATCAGTTATAGATTCAAATAGGGCTTTGAACGACAGGATTATCCGGACCAATTGTGAGATATAATTCCTATAGGTCTCAAGGAGGTTGATCTCATGCCTCTGGCTCTTCTGCTTGGTTTCCTTGGACCTAGGCAGATTTACTAGTCGGCTTAATATCAAAGAAACGATGTCCTCAGCGTCAACTGTGGTAAAAACTTTAGCGTCGCTATATTCGCCAGTACGAGCCATGTGAATGAGCTCATATTTTCCGCGAGTAAGGCACTCATGAAGCGACTTTGTCCAGAGCTGCAGGATGAGCCACTCCTGACGGTCTCTCTTCTTCACTCGGCTGCTGATGCAGACCAAAAATGCCAGTCGAGGAAATGCGTGGACAAGAGCGGATGGTAGGGCATATGTGGTGGACCCATCTTTGGAATCATCTGCAACACCGGCATGAATTTGCTCGACTGTCCTGCAAAGAAAAGTTAAGATGTCGTAAATGTACTCCAGACATGATCCTGCATACTTTCACAACTAAGTTAGTCTGTAATCCGAGGAATTCCCCCATCCTATTCTCGATGAACGGAAAATACTTACGCGGCTATCTAGGATTGTGTGAAGAGCACCATAAAACTTCCTAATCAACCAGGACTCGTTGAACTTCTGATAATGTTTTGGAACAAAACAATCCAGGAGGTAAATTGCCATTAGGATGATGCGCTGCTTACTTGCCCATATTTCCCGTTCAAGATCACAGTTGCCTGAGACATCTGTAACCTTAAGTAGGCCAATCTTCATCCGTTCCATTTTTGCCTTAATATCCATCAAAGAACACTCAGGGGTATTGCTCATAATGGACTTTTCAGTCGGGCACAAATCGAGGATGTAGAACGCTTCCTTGTCACACCCCTCTAGCAAGGCCATAACGTCCGAATCAATTTCTCTGCAACGTATTCTATCGGTGACATTGTCGATATTTGTACTTCCGGTCACCTCAATGCTCGGATTGATCTCAGTCTTCCATTCGAAAAATGCTCGTACTCTACGGTTTCTCTCGATATTGGGTGGTGGGAATACTTCGGGGATTTTTGCGTTTTCGTGTGGTCGAGGTTGTAGTTGTGAGGCCGTAGAGCTGCGTTCTAATTTCGGTGAAATCAACGGTGAGAAAGCTGGTGTGGAGAGGGAAGACGAGAAGGAGGAAGAAGGTTGGTTGGGCGCCAGGGTCTCCTATTTTATGTGTTAACAAATCACATCAGTAGTAGATATCACAAAATAGTACCTTAGTTTTCCACGCATCGTTGCGCACTTGATACTTGAATGGATTCATTTCACCTAGGGAGGTGCCTCTGGAGAGATATTCGTCGTCATCTCTTGCACATATCAGATAATCGAAGACATTTATCTTGGTATTTAAGCCCATTCTTGTCTCGTCGCTAGAGAAGCTATGTTCATGTGAATGATCCACAGCTGGGAAGTGCTTACCTGCCCTTGAGAAGTTTAAAACGCAAGAGCCTTCGTCCAATTTATATGAGTAAGCCCCAGGTGTGTAATGATTTTGACTTGTGTCTTCACTATGGGACACATCACGACCCGTTAAAGTGATGCGAGAATCAAACCTCTTGACTTTCCTTCCACAGGAGGGCCATTCCCGAATCACCTGATTTTCCACTTGAAGGTTGTCATTACTTCCCTCCTCAAGTGTTATGGGCGATTTCAAGGCCTTTTCAGCTAGTTGGATCGTGATATCGTCCTGTCGGTTCTTGTGCAGCGTATCCAGCCAATTCAGCTCTGATATGGATTCACCTTCGACCAACATGTCATATGTGTCCTTCCAAGTGCCTTCGATGAAGGCTACTGCCATAGGACTTTGGGGGTCTAAAACACTGATGAAAGCTCTAATAAGTTCCTATGTGGGTGTGATGTTAGGAGGTTCATTGTAACGAGAGAGACATTAACATACAAACCAGGTTCTACATTGCAGCCGAGGGAAGCAGTACTGTTTGCCTTGTATGCCTCTTAAGAAAATTCGCTTCTGCTCTGGCACGAACTCTTCTGGTGCGGCCTTTTCAAGGTGAATTGAACTACCTTTCAGGGTGTCAACATCGACGGGACTTGTGCTGATAATCAGGTCTTTCTAAGAAGTTAGTGAAAGGCAGGCAGATTCTCGGGGGATCGGTTGACATGACCATTATTAACCAAAATCATCCACACCTGAGGAACATGAAGGACGTCAGGTTCATTCCTCACATTGGATGCAACTTGAAGCTCGTCTTTATTAGAGGTAGACACGAAAGAATAGTGAAACTGTAGTAGGCTACGGACAGGATGTACTGAATCTTTATCCCAGCTATGCTGTGATCGTAACCGCTCAAGGCTCAAGTATGGAAAAGCAAGAAAGACGGCTTCTGAGCAACTCTGTGTTTGCTTGTCATCTGTACAACCAGTGCTGGCGACATATCTCCTCACGACAGGTTCCAGATACTTCCCATGCACGTATGGTTTCTCGTACACTTGCTTTAGCTCATTGAAGAGCGCGAAGATGAGTGGAAAAGCATTCTCTGGAACTTTGTCCAAACGTAATATCTCTCTCTAGTTGCACCATTAGTGAAAATAACCCTTGATGGCGTGAACACTCATACCTTGAATGACTCTAAATCCAGGGCATCACTACTATAATGGCTATCGCATTTGTTAGCTTCCAGGGACAAGGTGATAGTATTGGTAAAGGTTGATAAACACATACATCCACCGTGTCTCGTAAGGAAATCTTTCGCCTTTCCCTACTGGGTCATATGTCAGAATTGCAGCCGCATCGTTCTCGTGGGAGACTCCGGATATAAGCCGACTGTGGAGAATATCGTATTCATCTAGTCGTAGCTGGGGTTTCTCGTGTGCTATGAAAGGAAATACTTCGGTGAGCACCCGTCGTGATTTGACCTTAATTTCTGGCTCTCCCTGTGTCTCACGGGATGGTGACCGACGTATGTTGATCAAGCGATGTATAGGTCTTTTGTCTTTATTGCGAGAATCTGTTAGAGCGTTCGTCGGCTGGGTGGATACTCCAATAGGTTGGCATACTCCAGTCACTGACGGGGGCACTACAGTTCTTTGATCTGGATATACAGACTTAGGCCGTGGAGGAGAGGTATACCCAACAACAGACGCTTGTGGACGGGTGCTTGTTGCAGGAGGATATGATGGAGGAAGATTTGATGAAGGAAGGTATGACCCGGGCGGAAAGCTTTTTGGAGGGAGGTATGATAAAGCATAGGGATTCTCATTGTATGTCGGGTAATATTGGTTGGATAGTGAGTAGTCATAGTGCGAGGGCTGAAGATAGTCGCGCGCTCCTGGGTAGTAAGAAGGTGTGGTTCGGCCTAGGGGAAGACGTTTATTCCTACGCTTTGAGCGCACATGAGTACGAAGTGGGGATGCACGAAATGATGATTGCCCCAGAGTGAAAGTATTTGCTGAAAATTGTGACGACTTTCGAGAGGGCGGACAGTCAAGCGTAGATTTTTTAGAAGGGTCAGAATCCTCAGATGTTAGATATTGCAAATGAAAACGACTTCTGGGTCTAGCGATTTTGTTTGAGTCATTGTATGAGTCGGTAGAGATACTACGACTAGATGGTCTCTTAAAGTGACATTTCATCGAATCTTCTTGCGACTCGTCTGAGAAGCTGAATATCGATCGTTGGTCTAGGCAGGGAGCCTTGGGTGAGATCAGGTTTGTTTGCTCACTAGCTCCCTCCTTTTTGTCTTTACCAGCTATGGGTAGACGACCAGTGGCCTGCATTGACTCCGTGTATATGGCGTTGGAGGATTCCTTATCTGATTCTGATCCGAAGGGAAATTGTTGGCTTTGGTGGCGTTCTTTCGGAGAGACTGGATGGCAAGGTTTATCGCTGGCCTCCTTCTCGTCGTCTTTAAGATCATTGTGTGGACGGTTAGCGATCTGGATAGACTCGGGGAATATGTTACCAGAATCCTCATCAAAATCTTCGCAGAATGCAACATGAGGGGTTATTGATGACATTTTTTCTCATTCTGGGTAAGGAATAATAAAAATGGGATGGGGTGGAGCTAACGTCAAACAATGGATATTATATGTATTATATATTAAAATTTTGCAGAAGATGTGGGCTATGCTGCATGTACATGCACTGCCACAACATATCACTACATCAGTTTTAAAGGCTTGACTTAATTCACCAGCCTTCACCAGGAAACACCTTGGATAGGTACACATACTACTTTGGTTGTCTCTGTGACGGCTAATTATTTTCAGGTTCTTCAGACAACTTGCCAAATATCTTGGAGAGGAGAAAGCCTTGGTAAAATCCTAGTGTCCAATGTTAGGAATTCAATTGCACTTTCAAGGCTGATGGAATACTCAAAGCCCCGCACTGCCCCGCTTCTACTCTTCCCATGTCTCTAAGGATGTTTGTCATTCGCCCACTGCAGTAAAATCAGGCTGGTACCAGGTACACGATCTGAATCAAGAAGTAAAAACACGCAACCTTTATTGTTAATTGGGCGCAATCAATGAAATTATTATGTATGCCATGGGGTAATCATACATAGTCTAATATTCTTTTTCCAACATTCGTTGTTAATTAGTTGTGTGTGCTGGCTATCGGTCGCTAGTCATTGGTGATTGTCAATTGTTGGTGGCTCTACAGGTTGGTAGGTAAAGTACTACGGTAGGTACCAGTACCTCGAGGAAGGTTCCAGAATTTAGAGTCTATCGAAAAAAAGATTCTGCCTAGCTTTGATTGGCTGGAATTTAGTAATTTGAAAAAAAAAAAGCAATATATGTGTTTTCATTGCAGGTATACAAGGAGATTTAAGGATTAATGCAAACACCAGGACCAGGAAAACAGTATCACCGAGGATTCAGATAAATACCTTGAGAAGTGAATAACTACACGAAGCAGTGTTTCTTGTCAGCGTCGATGGCCCAACAGGCTCTTGTATGGCGTTGGTGGGAGAGGGAGTACCCGCAGTTGACGCGCAGGTGGCACTGGGCATCTCGAGCTATAGGACAGAGTGATATAACACTGGGTATATTATATAGATAAGGTACTAAGATACCAATCAACATATCTACCTCCACTATGATATAAATAATTAATATTTAATCTATAATTATCCTATTATAACCTTTATTGTTTGATTTTCTGATAAATATATCTCTCACCAAATCTATGAAATGGTGCTTTGTGAAAATAGTTTTATTCTGACCACTGCTGCTGAACTTTATCATCAAGGGCTTAAATATGTTACTCTTGATTATCTCTTTATAATCCTGTTATACATATACCTAATACAAGAAAAGAGGGATGTCTTGTAAAACTATTTCTGAGGTCTCTTTCGCTTATCCTTTAGCTGGATGTGATTGTTAGAATTTGAGTAATTTATACATATATTAGTAGGGTAGTTCTGGGGCAAGCAATATATATGTAGATATTTAATGGAACTTTATTATACTCACCTACACGGGTTTACATTTTCTTGTTGAAAGAATTCTGGCACAGTTATTCCTAATATTCAAACTTTGACTCTTATATTTCAGATTACACCTGGGGTTTACATAACAAAACTATTCTCGCGTCAGCCTTTCGCGCTTCTTGGCAATGAGCAAGGCAGACTTCAATTTCAGCCCGAGCCTGATCGGGCAGCGCAAGGTTCCCTCGACAGTTTTCTCACAAGACTAGATCTCCTACCTGCTGTCGCACTGGAAAACTTCCTCAAACAGCTGTAAGGTGTGAGAAGGTTCATTCACAGCAATGCTCTTGCTTGTCGGGACGACTTGGCGGACGATTAATTTGGCTTCGCGCTTATATCTCTTCTAGAACACCACTTCCGGGCTTCCTTCCGTTTAAATGGACGAAGGCCTCTCGTGCCTCGTGCCGGTCGCAACACTTAAGTCCACAGCTAAATTGCGACCAGTTCAACTGAGAACTAAGTAAGATGGCGCGCCTCCTGAGCCGCAACGCCTACACGGTTGGGTGGGTGTGTGCCTTGTCGGACGAGCTCACGGCAGCACAGGAGATGCTTGACGAAGAACACCAAGACCACCCTCCGATTAGCAACGATTCGAATATATACACGCTTGGGAGTATAGGGGGCCACAATGTTGTCCTTGCGTGTCTGCCCGCAGGCCAGATGGGTACCAACTCTGCTGCGGCAGTCGCCATGCAGATGAAGACCACATTCCCAGCCATTCGATTTGGGCTGATGGTGGGAATCGGAGGCGGCGTTCCTGGCAAAGGAGCGGATATTCGGCTTGGCGACATTGTTGTCAGTCAGCCGGGGAACGGTCATGGCGGGGTGGTGCAATACGACTTCGGAAAATCAACGCCAAGCGGGTTCAAGCAGTCCGGATTCCTCAACACACCACCCCCAATCCTCCTCAACGCCATAACAAAGCTTCGATCCAACCTGGACCGAGGGAAATGTGATCTGTCATCACACCTGTCGAAACTTAGCAGTATCCCCAAGTTCAGCCGCGATCAAGCAGGAAGCGATGTCCTGTTCGAAGCGAAGTACCACCATATTGGAGAAGATGATTGTGAATCATGTGCGGCGGGGAAGATAACAAGGGAGGAACGGGCGAGCAGTACCCCTGTGATTCACTACGGTACGATCGCATCGGGAAACCGGGTAATGAGAGATGGTGAATTACGGGACAAGATCAGCTCGGAATTCAAAGGAGTTCTCTGCTTTGAGATGGAGGCAGCCGGCCTAACAAACAATTTCCCGTGCCTAGTGATCCGCGGAATCTGTGACTACGCTGACTCGCACAAGAACAAGAGGTGGCAGGCGTACGCGGCGGGAACAGCAGCGTCATACGCGAAGGAGCTGCTAGGAGTGATTCCGGCCGCGGAGCTGGTAAACACACAGGCGACCGATAAACAAGTCCAAGGTTAGTGCAGCAATTACAGCTCTAGATTCAGAAATGAGACTTACATGCTGTAGAGCCGATGCGTAGTTTCTACCTCCCATTGCAACAAAATTACCAGTTTGTGGGCCGAAATGCAGAGCTCGACATGATGAAGCAAAAGCTCTTTGTGAATAAAGATTGCTGTAAGATGGCGCTCAGTGGGCTTGGCGGTATTGGCAAGACCCAAGTCGCTCTACAGTTCGCATACTTTGTGAAGGAGAATTGTCCAGAATTCTCCATCTTCTGGATACCATCATTGAGTATGGAGGCTTTTGAGCAGGGCAGCCTGGAGATAGCGAGAGCACTAGGAATCAACCTAGGGCAGGAGAGCAAAGACGATGTGAAGCAGCTAGTACGGCAACGGCTATGTGCAAAGACCGCAGGAAAGTGGTTGCTGATTGTTGATAATGCTGATGATCTGGACTTACTTCGTGGGCACCGTCAAGCACCAGGCTTGCTCTCATTTCTGCCGGAAAGCGATGATGGCCTAACCATATTCACAACCCGGCATCAAGGCGTAGCGCAATACCTGGTGGGCAGCGATGTGGTTGAGATAGAAAAAATGGCAGAACAGGAGACTATGGACTTATTGGAGAAGTCGTTGGTTCGAAAGAGTCCTTCCTCTGACTACAAGATCGTAATGGATCTTCTCACAGAGCTGGAATATCTCCCATTGGCCATTACACAGGCTGCGGCATATATTAACACAAATAAAAGCTCTATCGCCGAGTATTTGCGGCTATTAAAGAACACGGAGCAGGATGCTATTGTTATTATGAGCATGGATTTTGGCGATAAGACACGATATCGAAACCTGACGAATGCAGTCGCGAAGACATGGATAATATCATTTAACAAAATCCTGGAACAGGATTCATTAGCGGCAGATCTTCTTCGATTTATATCTTGTATCGAATGGAGGGCAATCCCGTACTCCATTTTACCAGGAGCTTACCCCGAAGCACGGTTGGTAGGGGCCATCGGCACGCTCTGTTCCTACTCTTTTCTGGAGAGAAGGGAGAATGAGCGTAAGCTTGACATGCATAGGCTAGTCCACTTGGCGACCAGGATATGGGTTAGTCAGAATGGCGGTGCAGTAGAAACAAAGATGGCGGCGTTGAAACATCTCTTAAAAATCTTTCCGTCCGACGAGTACACTAATCGTGAGATCTGGCGGGATTACCTGCCGCATGTGGCACGTCTGGAGAAGGATAAACAATGCCAAGATACAGAAGACAACAGCCAGCTCTGTCTGGAGGTCGGACAGTGCTTATACGTCGATGGGCGGATGAAAGAAGCTGTTCTTTGGCTACAGAAGTCTTGTAAGTGGAGGGATGGGAACCTTGCCCTAGATAACAACTCTCGACTAGCATCACAACATGCGCTTGCTGGAGCATATCAAGCCAATGGACAGGTCAGGGGGGCGGTCGAACTGTTAGAGCATGTTGTTGCAATAAAAGCAGAAGTACTGGCAGAAGACCATCCCTCTCGACTAGTATCACAACATGCGCTTGCTGGAGCATATCAAGCCAATGGACAGGTCAAGGAGGCAGTCAAACTGCTGAAGCATGTTGTTGCAATACAAGAAGAAGTACTTGCAGAAGACCATCCCTCTCAACTAGCATCACAACATGCGCTTGCTAGATCATATGAAGCCAATGGGCAGGTCAAGGAGGCAGTCAAACTGTTAGAGCATGTTGTTGCAATAGAGGCAGAAGTACTTGCAGAAGACCATCCTAATCGACTAGCATCACAACATGCGCTTGCTAAATCATATGAAGCCAATGGACAGGTCAAGGAGGCAGTCAAACTGTTAAAGCATGTTGTTGCAATACGGGCAGAAGTACTTGCAGAAGACCATCCCTCTCGACTAGTATCACAACATGAGCTTGCTGGAGCATATCAAGCCAATGGACAGGTCAAGGAGGCAGTCAAACTGTTAGAGCATGTTGTTGCAATACAGGCAGAAGCACTGGCAGAAGAGCATCCCTCTCGACTTGCATCACAGCATGCGCTTGCTGGAGCATATGAAGCTAATGGACAGGTTAAGGAGGCAGTCAAACTGCTGGAGCATGTTGTTGCAATAAAAGCAGAAGTACTGGCAGAAGACCATCCTGATCAACTAGCATCACAACATGCGCTTGCTGGAGCATATCAAGCCAATGGACAGGTCAAGGAGGCAGTCAAACTGTTAAAGCATGTTGTTGCAATACGGGCAGAAGTACTTGCAGAAGACCATCCCTCTCGACTAGTATCACAACATGAGCTTGCTGGAGCATATCAAGCCAATGGACAGGTCAAGGAGGCAGTCAAACTGTTAGAGCATGTTGTTGCAATACAGGCAGAAGCACTGGCAGAAGAGCATCCCTCTCGACTTGCATCACAGCATGCGCTTGCTGGAGCATATCAAGCCAATGGACAGGTCAAGGAGGCAGTCAAACTGTTAGAGCATGTTGTTGCAATACAGGCAGAAGTACTTGCAGAAGACCATCCTAATCAACTAGCATCACAGCATGCGCTTGCTGGAGCATATCAAGCCAATGGACAGGTTAAGGAGGCAGTCAAACTGTTAGAGCATGTTGTTGCAATAAAAGCAGAAATACTGGCAGAAGACCATCCTGATCAACTTGCATCACAGCATGCGCTTGCTGGAGCATATGAAGCTAATGGACAGGTTAAGGAGGCAGTCAAACTGTTAGAGCATGTTGTTGCAATACAGGCAGAAGTATTTGCTGAAGAGCATCCCTCTCGACTTGCATCACAGCACGAGCTTGCTGGAGTATATCAAGCCAATGGACAGGTCAAGGAGGCAGTCAAACTGCTGAAGCATGTTGTTGCAATACAGGTAGAAGTACTGGCTGAAGAGCATCCCTCTCGACTTGCGTCACAACACGCGCTTGCTGGAGCATATGAAGCCAATGGACAGGTCAAGAAGGCAGTCAAACTGCTGGAGCATGTTGTTGCAATAGAAGCAGAAGTACTGGCAGAAGACCATCCCTCTCGACTTGCATCACAGCATGAGCTTGCTAGAGTATATGAAGCCAATGGACAGGTTAAGGAGGCAGTCAAACTGTTAGAGCATGTTGTTGCAATACAGGCAGAAGTACTTGCTGAAGAGCATCCCTCTCGACTTGCATCACAGCACGAGCTTGCTAGAGTATATGAAGCCAATGGACAGGTCAAGGAGGCAGTCAAACTGCTGAAGCATGTTGTTGCAATACAGGCAGAAGTACTTGCTGAAGAGCATCCCTCTCGACTCGCGTCACAACACGCGCTTGCTAGAGCATGCCAAGCCAATGGGCAGGTCAAGGAAGCAGTCAAAGAGGCAGAGTGTGCAGGGGTGCCCGCAGAAGACTATCCCACTCCACTATCGGAGATGGTCCCCGCTGCTTTCTCCCGGGATCTGCAGTCATCACTAGATCAGGAATCAAAGCCGAGTAGCGTTTCGAAAAGTAGGGGCCTCGTGATGCGGTTAAACCGCATTTTCAGAATGGACAACTAGTCTCCAGTCTCCGCATTTCTGTAAGCAGGGAATATTGTGTTTTTTAGGAGTAAGCTGTGGGCTACTATATGTATGACAACATAAAGATAATGAATTACCTAGATTAACCTACACCTTCTTCCACAGAAATTGGTGCCTCTTGCTCCAACACTCCATTCCACTAGTTACTGAGATATAGCCTCTAGTTTCCATTCTTTCTCATGCTAGATTGGGTGGAGATAGTAAGTCTACGAGTTGGATGGATAGAGTCGTAGACCATTCAAGGTGCCGTAACTATACCGTGCCAGGTGAACCACGATACCCCAGCTGTTTCCGACGGGAAACCACTTGTCTCCAATCTTCATTGCCAATGTCCAGCCTGAGTCTACTGAACATCCCTCGTCAGAGTCTACAGTGGAGGCATCAATTATCGACATAACCCTTGATGTCAGCGGTCATAAATTTGTATCGAGAGTGGATAATACATAACTGGCAGTTTTGACATGATCACTCGATAATCTAGGGAGTGATGAGTTCGGGCAGCAGCAGCAGCAGTATTATGGCTCCCTCCTGAAGCTAGGCCTTCTTGTTCGGCGTAATACGCCTGCCTTGGGACACATGTCAGATTGAATTTCCCCTATAGGACTCGGAATGCTAATTAATCTTCGTTTTCTTACTTCCCATATTTGCCAATCTCTTTACGAGGGGGGGGGGCCTGGGGGAGGAACAGAATTTATTTAGACTTAATTCTTTCTTAGAACATGCAACTTGCTCCCTTTAGGTCCTAATGCGGTGTCGAACCCATAGCGTCTACCCGCTATAGTTCGCTCTCGTTGGGCAAGGCGCATTCTCGTGCGTCCTTCTTAGGGACGAAAAAAAAAAAAAAAGAAAAGAATTACCAGCGCAAGAGGAGTAGTTTTTCTCTCACATTAACAACATGAGTAACAAGTTGGGCCATACCCCTGAAGGTCACTCTATTTCTTTAAGAATAAGGCTACAGAAGAATGTTGGTGATATCTTACTAGTTTAAAAGTATGATAGCTTATAGGGTAGATGGTAAAGGGGGACTAAATATACAGGTGGGTTGGTTATTACCTATGTTAACCATCCACTACAGGAAATCATTAATTACAGACTGTCTTAACAACTACCAATAACACCACCATCCATTGACTGGAGTTGAGTTAGGTGTGATTAGGTGTGATCAGGAATTTGTATGCACCCACTTGGCTCATCTGGTGTTGCATGATATATTTAAGCTGCCGCAATGCAAGCTTTGGCCAGCTAGTACTGAGGTAGGTATAATAGGTGACCACACGAGATAATATACTGGTTTTGTTTTCACAATTACATTTTTAAGGGATCACAATTATGCCCTACCCTGTTGCGGACTTCATGTATCTTGCCCCAAAAATATCTTCGTCGCCTGCGGTCTCGTCTATGACGCCGCCTCCAGACAAGAGAAAATAAGGATGGTTTGTTCAATTACGATGTGAGGCGAATCTGGTTTTCGGTCTATTACTAAAGGTACAGTGTATCAAACTAATTCATCTTGGTCACAAATTGTCATGTATATCCATGTATGTCGAAGATCCAGCAGATATATATCACTTTCCATCTTCTTTTTCTCCTTCCAGGACACTTACCAGCATTTCCAATCTAGTCAGGTCGATGCCAAATCCGTTATAGTGTTCCAGCTCCCAAGTTTCAACGACGTTGTCTGGCACCGCATCCGACGGGATATCGTTTACTGCACGCCCGTGGGTGAACTCGCGTTCGTCCAGGACTTTCCACCGCTCATAAATGCTCGGTTCTTCCTTTACGTTGACCCCCATTTGCTGGGCCCGCCGCTGAAGATCATCCCAATAGTAGGGATCGACGTTGGTTCTAGTCCGCGCTTCTTTTACCAAAAAATAATCTGGAGTTGGATTGATGGTCGTGTAGGAGTCCCTATAGCCGGCCACCATGCATGCCCGTGCCGCCTGTGCTTTCATGGCAGGTTTGCGGCGGGCGAGCTCCTCATAGGTCTTTGCGCTGGCAAAGTGCGGATACCAGATAAGATAGGGGAAGCACGCCTCGTTGGTCTCCTGGGTGATGTGGCTAAGGTCATTGTTCATGATGAATCGGGCGTGGGTCGCGGCACGGATGAGGTCCATCTCTTCATCGGGATGGTCGGGCTGAAGAGACCACCATTTTGCAAACATGGTGTCGTGGTAGACGCCCCGCAAGACGCACTCGAACTCATGTTCGATCATGCGATTGGGATCTCTCAGCCGAGCGTAGCGGTCTATATTCCCCACGTAGGCGGCGTAGAGGAGCAAGATGTCTTTATGGACACCGGGCGGCAGCTCATCGGGTAACGGTGCATAAAGGTACGGGACGGCCATGTCGTGGCCCTGTGGAGGGCGGTTATCTGGCGGCCATTTGCTTGGGATCGTAAGATTCTCAAAGTCTC
This sequence comes from Aspergillus sparsus, assembly GCA_027569235.1. NCBI lineage: Eukaryota > Fungi > Ascomycota > Eurotiomycetes > Eurotiales > Aspergillaceae > Aspergillus > Aspergillus sparsus. Next base: position 282,079 of record JAPDES010000035.1, read on the forward strand.
GAAAGAGAAGTGGATCGATGTCACTATTCATGCGGCTGGTCACCTGGGAGAAGGAGCGCCAAGATTTGGGTAACCTGCGAAAGCCATGAAAGTAGGCGGCAAGGGGGCGCATCATTTTCTCGATTGAAACGAGGTCTCGCAGCTTTTGTGGTCTTCACTGAAGAAGGGTCGATATGAGAAATATGGTCATGGTGGCGCGACAGTGAAGTTTCCCGGTCACTCCCTTTATCAGTCCGCGCTAGTCGCACTCCGGTATGGGAAGCTAGACGTCCAAACGATTGTCGGAACCGCTCGGGCCAAGGCGGGCCAAGGAACCCAGATTCAGAATATAGAGATGGTGCCCTGAAGTTAGATAATGGTTGCGCGGGGCCTCTCTTGGCTGAGACAACAATTGTCACTGACGACGCTAAGGAAAAGGGTCCAGGCCTTGAGACCAACACAACTTGAGACAGCGGATAGAGTTCATCCAATACGTCCACGCTGAGATCGTTCCTACTCACCGTGATTCAGCTAAAGTGCTCATGAAGGGACGTGTGAGCCGTACGAGTTGCCCCTAGGTTTCACTACCATAGTTACTATAATCCAAAGGAGAGACTAGGTCAGGCTCATCAACTTATGCCGCCGCGATGGGACTCGATGCAACTCTAGGATAGGATATGCTAGAGCTAAATTGGGACTACTCAACTGGCCATATAACCAACAAAACCGGAGAGGCCGAGGGCGTGTCGTAGGTTCCTAGAGAGTGTGATTTTCATGCTGAGGGAATGTGCAAGCGAGCGCATGGCATCACCAAGATTCCATGCGTAACCAAAAAAAAATCTGTATGAGTACATGGCTGTGCTCCCTACAGTCTCCCTTGAGGGTCCTTTTGTATCTGCGATTTTGACAAGGCCATTCTTCACGAACAGTTTTCCGCCTGGTCTTCTCGCAGGTTGTAGTCCGGGAAGGCCATCCCCCAATTTATCCTACGACCCTATTACAACCGAATATCACTTGTGGCGGTAGTATGAGGATCTGTAGTATGATTCAGTTGAGATAAATACATGCGGATCATGACTCGCAGTATTCCGTTTCGAGCAATTTGTGCTACATCATGTCAAACCTCTTAGTCCCTCAATCCCTGCATGAAGTAGTAGATATTCATACTAGGGCCCACACCTATTCGATTGTTAATAGTCCTGATTGCGACACAGGTGTTTTGGCTATGTGTAGGATTAGGTGGTAACTAGGTGTGATAATATATAAGCTGCACAACTATGAGTTGGTGAAGATGCTGCCATGGTTAAGCTTGACTTACAATACGGAATGAATAATTTATTTGCCCGGAAATTCCATTCCTTGTCCTAACTTTTGAGGCACCCAGCTTATGTATTCTCTTTAAGAGCTTAGTATTAAAAACCTTCTATTTTACTTTATAGCATTAAACTTTTCTACCTAGCACTTGAATAGGATAAGAAATAGCGGGTCTAGGTATTTAATGTATTAACTTGCTGGTGGGCACGTTTTACAATATTCCAATATTCCAGGAAACAAATGAAAATATTTTGCATTATTCTGTGCTAACGTATTAAAAAAAAATCCTATCAGCTAATATTTGCCAAATCACTTAAAAAGTGTAAAAAGTGTTTCTGGCCACGTGTATTTTTTAGACCCTTTTTGTTGTTCAGCGTGTATAAATTTCAAGCTATAAACTAAAAATTGCAGTTTTTTGCGTCAAAATTACCAGTGTTATCACCTAAACCGGATTAACGTCATTACGAGAAACAATTCAACGATTTAAAGGCCGGCGTCTTCCCCTTTCCATGCGGTTTAAGCGATTTCTCGAGATTTTATGTAACATCTTCCCCCTTCTAAAAAAAAAAAAAAAAGGGATAGGAATAAAATAAACCAAGGCACAACCAAAAACCAACAACAAAACAATGAACAGCATCGTTGAGAACCTGCCTCAGCTAGGCTTGGTGGACTGGGAAGAGATCGAACCCATTTTCGACAAAGCCATCGCCTCTCCCACAGAAATCACTGAAGAGGAGAAACACTGGATCGCAGAATGGCCGCCTAGTCGGCAGCAGATGGAAGATGCCTGCCAGAAGCACCTCAACCGGAGTCTTGATTCTTTGTTCCATCTCGCCGCGACCGACCCGGAGTCCCTGACGTACAAGGAATGTGTAATGATTTACCAGGGATTCCACCTTCTCAAGCAAGGGGATCAGGCTGGTCGCACAATGGCCATGATGCGCCGGGGCTTGTCGAACCCGAACCTCAAAGTCAAATGGCAACAGGCTCGGGCAGCGGTACTTTCACCAGTGGAGCTTCAGGCAGTGCTTAATGTGGCTAAACCGGGGTTCTTCCGCGGGAAACAAAAAGCGTATTCGGATCCTCAGATAGAGCAGTACCAACGACAAAAGCACCTACCCGCCCCATGGGTGCAAAAGGTGATTGACCGCGAGGGAGGCATTACTTGGGGCTACATCATATACACCACCCCGGACGCAGACCAGGAGGGGAAACAAGAGGAAACTTCAAGTGCCTGGGAGGATTTCCGGGGAGAGTGGGCGTGGAGAATAGACGGCCTGCCGATTATGGGGAATCGGGTTGAGGAAATACGAAACTTGAAAGTTGTCGAGTTTGTCCACATGGACCGCGAGCACAGTGACCTAAGTTCTTTGCGCGAGTGAGTAGGATAAGAGACGAAATGAAAGAGATGTAGGACTAACACGCGTATCAGGGATTTTCGGCGCCGACGCGGCCAGGAAGGCCTCACCCCAGGAGTACTCGGCAACGTGTTCCTGTGGCTCCCGCCGGAGTGTCGAGATTCTTGCAAAGATCGGGATCTCCCATACCCCTGGCTCTGGGCAGTTGACCCGGACTGGGCCTTGCCTGGAGCGGACGAGGATGGATATGACGGGCGGGTGAAGGTGGCATGGGGAATTGCCTACGATAGACTGTACAATTTCCTTTCGATGAATGAATGGTCACTCAAGGATATTTGGGAGGATTTTAATCAGGTGGCCGAGGAGACGCCGGAAATGCCGACTCCTGGATGGGGACTGACCAAGCTGAATAAACTTACTTGGCCTGACCTTTGATTTTTAATTTACCGTGACTACTCAACCCTTTTACCCTTTTACCATCTGGCCTCCCTTGTTTGCATTCGCGATGAAGGGAGTTCTGTTGTCCCGTGTTAGAGAGCTACAATTTGCCGCCGTTGCCTTTTGTCTTATCCTTCTCTTCGCGCATTTCCCATCTGCCCATGCCTCTGACCACGGCGTTGCGCACCATCATCACCGACAGCATCAGCATCGAGCTAGTAACGGGACAGTTGCAAGCGCCCAAGCTATCTTAGAGGAGGCCCTCACGGCCCTACGCATTGCAAACAGGCTACGGGTGGAAAATTCGCGGTTCAACCGGTACGAATTCAATACGTCAGAGTCCGCGGAACCGCAGGTTGCTGCTGTTCCCCTCCTAGACTATCTAAATACAAGTAAAAATGCCTCACTCGCCAAACCCAGGAAGCAGCGTCGATGGCTTGACGAATCGGAACCTGAGAATGGTAAGTTGAATCCGCTGTATGGGTATAGCCTTTCCGATGAGATCATCGATGCAGCCAAACAAGTAGCCGGGTCGCAGCCGCCTACCCGGTGGGAGGTTGACTATGCCGCAATTGCCGCAAATATGCGCGCCAAATACCACACGATAAACGATGACACGAACTCCATGGTTCAGCAGCTCGTCGCGGCCGATGGCCTGACGGGGTGCTCTGTCTTTGAGCAGCCGAGAGGCCTCCAGCAGCCAATGCAGAGCAACAGGGAGAAGCGTGCAACATCACCGTACCGGATGGCAAACATAAAGATCGCTGATTCTTGTGGATGCAATCATCGCAAATACTCCGAGTGGCATTGTCACCTCTCTTTATGCAGAGAACTCCACCTCAATGCTCCTCCAAAATGTGGGCTTCTTTAATGTGGAGAAATCTGTTACTGACTCTGTTCTTTCCAAAGTACTGTTGCCTGGGGGAGATGAAGTCCTCAGCAATAATTGGGGATTTGGGAGAGTAACAAACTCCAATATCACCGCTGAATTTATTAGTGCGGAGGATATTTCAGTTATGAACCGCACAGAATCCCTTCTTTCCTCAGAGCTTGCATACGTCAAGCCCAACCTTTTCACTGACGCCGCCCCAAGTACATTGATATTGGGGCAAGTGAGATAATCAATATTAAAACAGCTGGAGCCAAAGGTGATGGAGTAACAGATGATACATTAGCACTGAATAGCATATTTGCAGCAGCAGCAAACGTGTCTTCATTTATCTATATTCCATTTGTGTATCTTATCACGGATACAGTCAAGATTCCTGTTGGGTCTCGGATTATCGGACAGGCATGGCCACAGATTATGGTTAGCGGCCCCAAATTTGAAAATCAGCTATCAACTAGAGTGGCTGTAAAGGTCGGCGAGGCAGGCGATTCAGGCGTGGTAGAAATTCAGGATATGATGTTCACTGTGTCCGGTCCCACCGCCGGCTCCATACTGATGGAATGGAATATCCACGAAAGCACGCGCGGCTCTGCTGGTCTCTGGGGTAAGACATATGACTCCTTTCTCTGCTAATTGCTGTTTGTAACTTTCCGTACAATGCACTGATGTGTTTTACAATCAAGCTAACGGGTATACCTAGATTCCCACTTCCGGGTTGGGGGGGCGATTGGATCGAATCTCCAAACTAGTCAGTGCCCCAAAGGCGGCAGCATCAACACTAACTGCATTGCAGCATCTGCGCTCCTTCATATGACTGCCAAGTCATCCGGCTATCTGGCGAATGTCTGGGTGTGGGTAGCAGATCATGACCTGGACGCGGATGATGAAGTGCAAATTGATGTTTTCTCCGGGCGTGGAGTTTTAATAGAAAGCCAGAGACCAACCTGGATGTATGGTACTGCCTCTGAACACAATGTCCTAAATCAGTACCAACTGTCCAATGCAAAAGACATCCTGATGGGCATGATCCAGACTGAGTCCCCTTACTACCAGGCCAACCCCAGTGCTCCATTGCCCTTTGTCACTGGCAACTTCCCCAGTGATCCCAATTTTGAGCAATGTGGCAATAATTCTCTCACTTGCGCCGTGTCCTGGGCCATGAGGATTATAGATTCATCCTCAATTTACTTGCTGGGGGCTGGGATGTATAGTTGGTTTTCTAGTTACTTACAGGTGTGTCTGGACACTGAAGATTGCCAGGATCGGGTGTTTGAGGTGGAGCAAAGCTCCGACATTTGGATCTATAATCTTGTGACCAAGGGAGTGGTAGAAATGATCAGCCCCATGAATGAGATGCCAACTCTGGCCTCTGATAATGTAAATGGCTTCATGTCTTCAATTCTAGCTTGGCTCACGGGATCAACAGAAACAACAGGGCAGAGGAACTTTACCGGGTTCACTATTTATACACCAGACACCACCCCCTCTTCATTCTCAACAGAGTGCATCACTGCTCTCTCTGCCACCATCCTGTGCCAGGATGCCGTCTTCTCCTTCTGGGAACCGTTGTACCACGGTAGCCCGGACGATGCCGAGCTCACTGATGCCGTATGTGACCAAGGCTATGGCAAATCGCTCGCGAACTGGTTCAATAATGTGCAAACCTTCTGCGCGGGGTATTCTATCAATAACTACCCTCCTGAATTGTACGGCGGCAACATGTGGGCGGGCTGGAATGAGACATGCTACAAAGACCTGACGACAGGATTCTACTGTAATGGTAAGTCGCATCAAATCTTGCAAGAAGAGCGGAGCCTGATTAGCTTGTGAAACTAGATGTGATTGGCAATTTTACTCGAGTGGCCACTGTAGACGACATGCCAGAAGACGAAATCTGTTCTTACTGCTACATGACCAAGCTAGCCATGATGCAGTCGAGTCCCTACTCCTACTATAATGAGTTTTACCAAACCAACCTGGAAGTAGTTCAGTCGCGGTGTGGGATCTCCGGGAACACCGCTGTTCCACCATCGCTCATGGTGGAAGCACCAGTAGAGGAGGATTCGATCTGCCTATCCGGCATCACCTATACCACCGTCGAAGGCGACACCTGCACCTCCATCGCGTTGGACTTCTCCGTCTCATCCGCTGCTCTCTACATGGGGAATCAAGAGTTGATTCTGGACTGCACCCAGGTCGTGCCTGAGAAAAACATTTGCCTGCCTCTAGCCTGCCAGAACACCTATGTTCTCTAATCTAATGACACCTGCGAGAGCATTGAAGAGACCTACGTAGACACAATGTACGACAGCAGCATCCGTGTGCAATTTGCCCTCCGCGATCTGAATCCCTGGATCGACATTTATTGTACCAACCTACATGAAAGGTCCCGGGCCTGGGGTAGCGTCATATGTCTGTCCCCCCAGGGCGGAGTGTTCAATTCGACCGATCCTGTCCTGACATCCTACGACCCATTTGCGGACTTCTCTGGCTGGGGCGAGTACCTAGTGCAGCCTCCAGAGAACACCACTGTGGCCGAGGGAACAACGCTGCGCTGCGGTCGATGGCACACAACGGTGCCGGACAAAACCTGCCCCGAGATCTGTATGCAGGATACCATCACCAAATCATTGTTTTTGACGGTTAATCCATCCCTGGACCCCAAGGCTTGCACGGATAGTTTGATTCCGGGGGTGGCATACTGTACAGGTCCTTTGAGAGGGTGGAACTACACCGTCTCTTCAACGTGAATCTTTTCTGTTCAGTAAACAAATCTGTTGTTGGGCACTCTTTAAATACCTCTATGTATAACTATATCCAGAAGATAGTATATTCGATCTTAAAATAGAGATATATGTTTTTATAATCAATCCAATTTCACGTCGTGTCTAGCAAATCTCGACTTCATCGTAGAGCGACACACCAAGCGCTCTGTCCAGAACTGCCAGCAAAAAATACCACCGGGAGTGGAACCACACCATACACCACATCAGCCGCGGGATAACACACCCAGATGTCCGACCACTTGGATGGTTTCCGATTTCTGTAGTTTGAGAGCTTGACCAACCATCGTACAGTGTTTGTGTTGCAACCCATTCCCGTTTCGATTGGAGACTTTTAATCGACTTCTTGACCTGATCATTCCTTAACCACAGCTACAAGGGAAGACAAGAATAAAATTGGTTGGACATTAATTTTTAAACCTACGAAGTCAGTCTGCACTCTTATAACTCCAGCCATTTTTTAAACGGTACATGGTATGCGATCGTGTACCACATACTACGCTCGATACAAATCCAAAGGGAAGACTTTAGTTATTATACTAAGACTACGGCCTCCCCAACCCCCTGCCCTGCTACTTGAATTTCGACCGCATTTTAGAAAAGTGGTCTCTATCAAATGTTGAGCTTGCAAGTCTTGGTTACAAGATCATCCTGGCTTGTCTGCACTTGTTTTCCCAGAGGGGGCTGTGGCACCTGTCGGAAGGATATGTTCTCCTCAATTATGGGGACCTCTTGTGGTGCGATGGCGGGTCTCTCTGCCACCACCACCACCACATCCTCTTCCTCCTCCTCCGCTCCTCTTGGCCAAACGGAGAAAGGCATATTTCGGTATCAGGAAGCATATCGTCATCGTCTGGGGCTTCCGCAGCGCCGCTAATAGCCAGCAGTCTCATTATCAACCACTGCATGTTCGAGATTTTCACAGAAGGAAGAGGAAGCTTGGCAGGATCCTTAGCCCCGAAGTATCCCCAGATAGGATTTTTTTTCAGTCCTCACATTCCATGCCTTTATATCTTAAGACCACACAGTAAGGAGGACTTTCAGGAAATACTAGGGGATGCGGTTACTCTTGTACCACAGATTTGAATTCTTGAAGGCATAGCCAGTAAGACCCCACCCAGAGAGTCGTGCGGTCATTGCCAAGCTTAAGTGGTTTCAGCACGAATGCGTCCGCCTCCCAAAAGTCATGAATATCGGATTTTAGACATATCGTATTGCACCAGGTGTCCGTACCATAGGTGCTTGACATGACCTGTTTCCATACCTGAAGCTTTTTCTTACCCCAAAACATATTCAGGGTGCTCCATTGTAGCCTTTCCTTTTTCATATTTCTCTCCCATCTGAGGGACTGAGGGAAGATGTGCGCTACCTCAATTGCCACATCTGCCATAGTTACGAGACAGGTGTTCTTGTCCCTTTTGCGACACTTCATTTCTTTAGCCTAAAGTCTGGATGCGCTTTAAGTAAATTTGACTTACCCATGTTTTTATGGCGTGAGATGGCAGAGGAGCTTTCTCAGCTAGCCCAGAGTTTATGACAACGAGCATGCCAGCTCTGTAGTATATAGTTGTTGATTACTATCTAGTTGGTACGGAGGCCCAACACAAATATTCACTGCTACCTAAGCGAGATCACATGCGCTGTGAGGCATCCAGGCATCCTGACAGTCTATAGAGCAATCTCCAATTCTGAATGGACAAGCTTTCTTTTATTATTACCAGTATTGGGCTTTTGATTGACCTCTCTGTCTGTTCAGAAGTAGATTCCGAGCCTTGCAACTTCTTGAGCCGTGCTGCCCCTAGAGAAAATGTTAGTTGAGTTACAAGGAATAGACGGCCATACTTACAAGCCCTCAGGCCATCCACTGCAGTAGAGCACCTCAACAATTCTAGTTGGGTATCAGCAACAGTCTCATCATCTCCACTTAACTTGAGGTGTGTTTCGCGAAGTTTCTCGATGTCCGACAGCCACAGGCAAGCCCACGAGGCGGAATCCACGTTTATGGTGGAAAGTGGGAGGTGCTTGATGAGTTCCGCCCGTTCAGTGTCGAAAGATTCGGCACGGAGGCGACCTTCTGACCGGGCTCTCTTGCAGTGTGCTTTGACAAAGTACGATCAGGGTCCCCCATTTTGGCCACCAAGTAGCATATCGCAATCCAAGGTCAGCGTTAAGCTCGCTCTCAACGTGCGTCCGAATTGGGGATCTCCATGGGGCAGACCGGATTTCCATAACCCCCATGATGCGGTGACTGGATTCGGTTGCTCATATGCGGGGGATAGGCATTTATATTCATACATCCTGTTTGGTTTGAAATAAACCGCTGTTTATCACTTCACCGGGATCAACATCCACAGGCTAAACTGAAAGGGGTCTACAGGGGAAGCAAATATTAAAAAGGGTCATGAATATATTATATATTACTAATTCTTGGAGTAAGGGCCTTCAGCGTTCATCCCTAATCAACATGATCTCCTTTTCAAATCCTTACTAGAAGTTCAACCATTTCATTTCATTTCCTAACTAGAACAACTTATATTTAAAAATTTTTTTTTCCATAGATTATTACAAGCGTCACAGGATTTTACGATACACCATGTTGGGTGCTTTTGAGATGCTTCCATTCCTTGGTAGGTTGCTAGTCTTGGCGACTCGTATTTAGGTAGGCAACAATGGGGGCCTTGGTCTCTGAGGCAGGTAAGTAATGCCTACCTCCAGTCTCGGTATACCCCCAGAGTATTACCTTTTTTTAGGCCTGTCAGGGGGGAATAGATTGCCTATAAACTTTGAGTCTCTTCGGAAATACAACGGAGACATTCAAGAGCCCTCGAAAATGCCTTGTCAGGCCATGCCGAGGCAAGATCCGACAGAGCTCCTAACGAGTAGGTCCACCACTCACAAACAAAATTTCTGCCTCCTCCATCCCGGAGCCATTAAGACCGATGCTGCTATACAAATATGGCTTCTACATGTACGGGCCCACCCTATACGGGCGGCCATGGAGAATAAATATGCCAGGCAACTTCCTGTGGTGGAACGCGGTATGTACGTGGCACGATGAGCATCCCGGCCGCGACGATGAGAACCTCCTATTCTTCGCCGAGGACATATACCGGTTGCAGTTCCCCATTAATTCGAGCAGCGGCGTCTATCAGGTCGACCCGGAAACCGCTAGCTGGGAGCTCATGGGCATGGACGTGTATGAATGCGCCGGCACCATTATGAGCGATCTCAACTTTTACACTAGGAGACAAGTAGCGGATCGGTGGTGGGAGCTGAATGGCTAGTTGCTAGTCGGGACGCGACTGGCGCCGCCGGGACGTTCGGCTTGGGCTGTGGATTTGAGGTTGACTCAGGGCGATCCTGGATGTGGAACTCATACGGCTCCGTGGCCATCTCTATACCTAAACTAAGGACCTTCCTACCAGCCTTCCTACCAGTGCTAGCGTTGAATTGAGCGTTGGATGATAAAGGGCGTTAGGTTCCTGATACAGCTTCAGTGGCTAGACAAAGCGGCCAGCTGGGGAGATTTCTTTTGGATCAAACGGTTGCTTTTCATTCATAGGAAGCGTGGTCGTCTTTACACCTGATGCGCTCTTACTCATAGTATCTTTTTCAATGAGTTGAATTCAAGATTTTCCCACAGCAATAGGCCCTTTATAACGGGGGAAAAAGCCTAGACTCACCCTCTTTTGGTGAATGGTATCTGAACTGGTATATATGTCTTTGTATCCCCCCCTGTCACAATATCTGTCTCCTCAATATTCCTCTAGATTACCTAATATTCACGTAAACGCAATTCACGCTAATAAAAATGTGCACCGAGCTTGTTGATGAGTCATTCTTGGTGTTTTACTTCGCCCTTCCATCTCATGCGTACCGATTAGGCGCCCTGAGCCATCTAGCATCCCTAAGCCAAAGATGGCATATTAATCGAAGGATACCATCTAGGCAACCAACGCAAGGTTTGAACCTACCTGGATGGAAGACGAAAGCTGAGGGATCCAGCCAAGACCCTATGGATTATGATACGAGAAAACCCTTGGCACTCTGCTTCCCCGCGCTGTTGAGGTGGAAATTTCAATCTCCTCCTAGTTCTTTTCCCTCTCCTAATTATGAACCGCACACTAAATAAAAATGTGGTTAACCAAACTTCCATCTGAACTCATCTATGATATCGTGGATCGCCTCTCCCCACGCCTGGTGGAATGGGACGAAGGATGGGACTGGGGCTATCATCGTGAGCCCACAAAATGGCTTCTAGCTCTACGACTCGTGTGCAGTACGTATATTTTATTGGCAAACTCTTTAAACGAAGTGACACTTACCCCCTTATCTTTATAAGAATGCTTCGACCGCACTGTAATTGTCTGGTTTCTTTCCGCCATCAAAGCCAACCCGGGGCTTGACGAGCTCACGTTAGTCCGCGGTGTCCCGACACCTTCAACTGCCGCGATGTGTACCCGCTTGCTTACGGAGCAAGTCCAGCGTGACCTTAGTACGAGCAAATACGGCTTGGTGAAAACAATTGTCGATGGCGCGGATGCGGCCGTGGAACTCTTACAGGGTCACGGAAACTGTGCAGACACTCATTCACTGCGCAAGTGTTATCTGCAAGGCTTGATATCCACCATAATAGGATTTGTGAGGACGTACACACCGCTCGCTCACCTAGCTGGCAAAGAAGAAGATGATGATGAGCTCAACCAAACATTCGACTTTGATGACCGCCAAAGCATTGTGTTGGTGGCTGCCGCCGGCCTTGGGCGTGTCTCCGATATGGAATATCTCTTGAGTATTGGGGCCAACATCGATTTCGACAAGAAAACAGGATGGTTTGGGTCGCCGCTTCATGCGGCTGCATTTGGGGGTCACGTTGGTGCCCTTGAACTCCTCCTAGACCGGGGAATAGACCTCAATGCAAAGGGGAGTGGGAATGGGGATACCGCGCTGCACTTCGCCGCCTGTGCTGGCCGCGGCGATATCGTCCGGCTTCTACTAGCCAAGGGCGTGGATGCAGATGCCCGAAATGGCGACCAGGAGACGCCCCTCTTATGTGCAGCATCTGCGGGTTATATCGAGGCGACAAAATTACTCCTCGCTTGTTCGGTGGACGTGAACGCCCAGGATATCACGGGCAAGACACCCTTGCTTTGGGCCGCATGGAGAGGACATGTGGAGGTCATGAAAGCGCTTCTTCAAAGGCATGATATCGACCTGGAATGCAAAGACACCGAGGAGGAGAGTATAACACCGCTAGCCGCGGCAGCTATAAGCGGGCGAGAGGAAGCAGTAAACCTCCTTCTTGCCCAGCCTAATATCAATATCCATGCGAAGGATAACCTCCAGCATACCATCTTGAAGCATGCGGTGGCAGGTGGGAATGAGAATGTTGTGAAAACTATTCTCAGTCTACCCGGAATTGACATCAACTCGGTGGGCGACGAGAGAACAACACCTTTAATGTGGGCTACGCGCAATGGAAATGAGCCCGTGGTGCGACTGTTGCTGGCTCAGGATGGAATTGAAGTGAACTTGAGTGCAGATCAAGGAATGACAGCATTGACCTTTGCTTTCACATCGGAGTACCCCAACGTGATTAGGGCCCTCCTTGAACGCCAGGATATCGATATGAATTTCTCCCATGAGGATTCCGAGGAATTGGAGGGTATGACGCTACTGGGTTTGCTAGCAGCCTCGGGTAAAGAAGAAATGGTTCGACTTCTCCTCAGCTATCCCGATATCAGACCTGACTTTACCGATATGTATGACCGCACCCCGCTCGCTGTAGCCGCCATCCATGACCATCCCGCTGTCATAAAGTTGCTCATTGCACGAGAGGATGTTGATGTAAATGCGGAAGACTGCGATGGCTATACTGCCCTGATGCATGCGGCCGAACAGGGGAGCGAGGCTGCAGCGTGGGCCCTCCTTGAAGCACCGGATATCCAAGTGTGGCTGGCGAATCATTCCGAGGATACAGCACGAATGGCACAGGCACTGCTAGATCCAAACCGGGCATTCACGTTCAAGGAGATTCAGGCTGCACTAGGGTGTGGCCAAGACAGTCCGGAAGGATCAGAGAGTCCTTGTGCTGCCCCCATTATCTCACCATTTTGAATATCTATATGCCACTTGTTCCTAAGCCGAATGAGGTGTCGGATATGGAGAAAGGATGAGAGATATTTGTCTCTATTAATTGAAGATTGTTATGAAATGTAAAAAGATCCAGTCATCCTCGCAGTTACCCTTTTGAAAGACCACAAGACTAATTTTTTGCATTCGGTAACCACTTATGTTGTGTAGCCCCCGCTACAATCTCTGTTGCCCAGCATTCCTGCATTATATACTTAACAGACACCCGATCACCAGCATATGTTTCGAACAAAACCAGGTAATGATACACATGCAAAACATGGCCATTCGAGGAATATAAAAAAAAAAAGGAAACAAAAGAAAAAAGACGTTAAATAAAAATTCAATCATGTAATAAGAGAGCACTAGGAAGGTCCTAATACATTGATTTATTCTTCTAGGGGAGGATCCTCCTCTGAATCCTTCTATGTAAACCATTACAACTCACGACCAAGCTCTTCATCCACGCGATACTTCCCTCCAATGATGCCCTCTTCAAAAACGTCTATCGAGGGCTTACCCTTGCACCAGTCAAGCATTACCTCGTCCAAGCTCTTTTTTTTGCTCTCTACCCGGCCCTGCCCCACGACATTCCGTTTCGCATCGAAGTCAACAAGTAGAAACCGGTTTGTGTGGAAGATTTCCTCATGCGCAATCAAAATGTAGCCGACTAAAATGGAACTCAACAGGGGGGCCAGAAGGGGTTCTGAAGGCAAGCAGGCGGGACTAACCAATACAAGGAAGCAGCCCGGTAAAATAAGCTTCTGCACAAACATTTTTCAAGAAAGTAATCCATGATAGAAAAGTTCTAGCACAATGGCTTACTTACCCCATGTCATTTTATTGGCCACTCTATCCTAAATGGGGAGCAACAGTATATCACGAAGATGCCGATTAAGAGAGATAATCGATGTAGGATAGACCGGATGTGAAAGCAGACAACAATATATCCAACCAAGAAATGACTGGTGATTAGGTTATAGTTCTCAATTCTGGGGTGTGACTTTGAAAGAATACTAAGTTCTATAGCTTAATGTCGTAACATTTAAAACTTTTCAATATTATGAGAATATAAATACTCCCCTCCTACTTGATTAATTTTTAGAAGGCAACGATAACACGGTGGTTAAATAAGTACAAATTTCACGTGGTTGGACATTTTAAGAGGTGGACAGCTCGGCCAGGAATTACAATACTATCTGCTAGGTCAATGGGTATGTTTTGCCGATAACATTACCCAGCTCGTCAAATATCGAAGAAAACAAATAGAAATTTTATGAAAAATCTGTGGCAGAGTAGCGGTATTTACTAATCATCATAACCATCCCTCAATGCAAAGATTAGCTGCAGAGTGCCTTTGGGGCAGTCACACACTCGTCCAAAAAGTCGCCTAGTTGGTAAGGGCCACCTCCTCTGCCGAGGACGTAGTCAGGGGCAAGAATTGGCACTTGTGAGGTACCATTGGGCAGGAATACGATTGGCGTATTGAAACTTGCAATGTATGTGGCGTGGTTGCCATGATGAATAGACAACCAGTTGATAAGGAGCGAAATGCTGGTTGCTTGCGTATATTGAGACAACCCGGCAAAAGCACCCGTGAGAGTATCCTCAATAAGCCAAGCTTGGTACAAAAACTCTGTTGAATTATCGGGTTTGGGGATGGAGATACTACAGTTGGGTGTCTGAAATTCACTGATATTGGTGCCAATCTCTTCAATCAAGGAGATTCCAACCTCGTTCTGTCGAGATATGCCTTGAAGGTTAGGGGAGTAGTTGGCTTCGGAACTATTGGGAGCGCTGGAGAAGTCGGTCGTATTCACTGAGTTGGAGGAGTAGAAGAGGTAACTGAAGGCTTGTAGTGTCCACGCATATTTGAGGACATCGATGTCGCCAGACGTGGGTGAGCAGTCACTGCAAGATGCAGCCATGGTGGTCGATGCACTACAGAGAAGACTTGCCACGGTCAAAAAACGCATATCTAATGGAATATACAGCTTGCGCAAGGTGAAGAGAGTGGAGTAATCCAATAGTATGGCCAACACATGATCATGAATGCAGGACTGGCCATTTATATCACCTACTGTTAAAGAGGACCAGAAGGTAAAAGATGAAAATAATTTTTTGTCTTCCAGAGAGTTATGAATCTGAGGTGGTGAGACAAGATCATCATGGCATGATCCAATGAATTTCGAAGTCAAAAGAATAAAGTTCACATTTCTCGACTCAATTTGTTAGAAGCGACGGAGGGTCTAGCTCATCGAAATGGGAACAGGGGGCACGCTTCAGACGTCACAGCATCTATTATCCATTTTCCTGAACCCGGAAGTTGAGCAAGTCAGGAGGCAAAAAAGTGCTTCCAGGGGGGGGGGGGCGGAAGGAAGGAAAGAAAAAACAAATACTAGGGAAAAAAACAGTATTTGTTCTCATGTTTGTAAAAACTGTCGCTAAGGAACTTGTAGAAAAGGTTGCGGGATGAGCTTTCCCAACAGGTGGCATCGCGCCTTGGTACGTTTTAGGCTGCGGGAGACGTTTGCGGAAATTTAAATGTTTTTAGGGTGTTTGAGTTTTAAGCCTAAAATTTATGGACCACATAGTAACCCGGAAGGTGTATTTATAGCCTTGAAATGTCATGAAATGTCAAGTTTGTCCATGTTAAGTTCTTGAGGTTAAAAGATCTGGATAGCCCCAGCACTTGGCCAACCGGTAACTGCTTTCTGATTTTACACAGCTCGTATGTACTGTCACCCTGTCCAAAAGTATGTCACCCTCATTACGAGGAGCTATGATAAAATCACACCTCTAAATTCTAAGTCGGAACTCATAAAAGGAAGATATGGAATTGCGGGAAGTTTAACCCAGCGGCATATAGAGCCGGGTAACCCCACTTTTATTAAGTTCGTATCTCCGTTTTTCCACTTATATTGTTGGCAGGTTGGCCATAACATTGTGATCAGGATATTGTCTAGATCATCTCAGAGGTAGCCATGTTGGAATTATTATGTAGTTGCTTGGGCAGCTCACCCGCGGTTAAATCTACTGTCCTAAATGCATTGTCAAATTAGCCATAAACATGAGAATCCACGGTTTACATGGATTCTGACCAGAATATGAGCGGTCGCGCACATATTTGATACCTGGGTGGGAGCAAATTCGTTGAAAGATTTTTTGAAAGAATTTTTCCGAATCTGGGCGTTAAATTGGTACACAATCTAAGAATATTTAGCGTAACGCGGAAGTCACTGTAGCTATCCCGGAAATTTCCAGCCAGCCTGATTCAAGGCCGAGGGCTCTGTGTGGGTAGTGCTAGTTATCCCCTCGGGCGGACTTGATTCGCCAGTGCAACCAGGCTTCTTCAAGTAAACTTTTAAGTTCTACGGTAATTACAAGGTCAGGAGATCTCTAACTAGAGTTTGCGTACCATCGGTCAGGATTTGCGGAGACCTCATGAGCGAAGATGCCAAGTGCTGGACCCATGGAATCCAATTCTGACTCTCAGCCTTATTGAGATCTAGTCGGAATACCTCAAATAGTATACGTCGCAACTTTCCTTGTCGTGTTTCAGCTAGCAGGATCGCGACCAGAATGAAGCAGTACCAGGAAGATCATAAAAATGACTAAGGATGTAATCATTGTGTATTCGAGCCACGAATTTAACTTCTGGTAGCAATTTTGCAAAGTACATTAATCTGAAGGTGAAATGGACAAGGTCAGCAAGTCCCCCCGCTACAGCCGATAGCGGTGCCCTAACATAGGCAACCACGACAGGAGCATTCCCATTTCCAGCGCCTGGTAGAATTGATGAATTTACTCTTAGCCGCGCAGTGCAACAGGAAAGGGAATTGTAACCTAAACATTTTCTTTTTTGAGCACATCCTGACGCCCCAGCAAGGTTGGGTCTTAGGTAGAGTGCCATACTTGAAAAAAAAAAATAATAATAATAAATAAAACAAATGGGAGAACTATAGCGTTTGACAAGGAAAGATCTTACCGCCACACTAGAGGGTTAACGTGAAGAGCCTGACTGACCACGTCCTCCCCGCCGGTACGCTCCATTGTTGGAAGTAGCGAATTGAGATGCCCGGTTCAGAAGAATTTCAAATACTTTCGAGTCGTTGGACCATGGGTCAAGGAGTTGTATGACCTTAGTATCTGATTGTCGTCGGATGCTCGCTAAGTAGAAGGTTGCGATTTTATTTTTATTTTTTTCCTCGTTAGCACGAGATTTCCATTGGCTAATATCCCTTGGTTTCCTCATAGCGTTATCATAGGCATCATACGAGCGCGTTCCACATGAATATACGCTCCGGTGTATCTATATCTGTCTGGTATATAGTACACCGTCTTCCACATTTCTGGGTATAGTCTCATATTTCACTAACCTAACTAGATTCTATCGATGGATTGATAAACTCTGACCCCAACAGAACAATGACTTCCTATACTCATACGGGCTTCTGGATCAACTATGATCTCAATAGTGTTACTGGAGCTACTCTAACCTTAAGTCAGCGAGATGCCAGCTTTTTAATTGCATTCCTCGGTCTTTTCGTTGGCTTTGTAGGTGGCTCTTTCTGGGCTATTCTAACATTTTTTCTTTATAACGTCAACGCTAGAGACAAGGATGTCGATGCCTTACATCGCCAGCATCAGGTGATCCTGCGAAACTCCGAGACTCCATCTGGAGCATCGTGGGAGTTGTTCTTGCTACCTTTTGGGTGGAAAAAATGGAACGCTTTTCAGGGAAAATATCAATTTTCAAGGCGTTCCCCGTGGGTCTACTTTTGCCGTTCCTGGAGCTTATCTATTCTCGGCTTGTTGGTTTTTCTTGCGTGGACAGTAGCGGGAATATTTTCAGCTGAAGTTTCAATGTCTGCTAAAACAGATACATTAATACGATCCGACAACTGTGGCACGTGGACCTTTCAAGCTTCGAACTCCTCTGTCTATGGTTTCGCTTCGAAACTTCTCTCCGACTCAGTTGTGGGGGCTGCTTACGCAAAAAGATGCTATGGGAATCATGCAACAAGTGCCCTATGCAAGTCATTCGTGAAGCAAGAAATCCCTTTCAAAAGTACGACCAATGCTCCCTGTCCGTTTGCTCATGGTTGGTGTTGGTACAACGACTCCGCAGCGTTGCAGTTAGACACGGGGTTTGTTGACTCCCATAACGATTTGGGAATCAATGCTCCTCTTAATCATAGAGTTAAATATCGTCGCGTTAGCACATGCTCTGTTATCCCGTCATACCCTAATGGCGATCAGTCTTTTATAACTGTGACAAACTCAAGTAACGGCGGAGAAGTTGTTCGTTATTGGTACGGACCTATAGATAGCACGGCTGGCACAAACTGGACCTTCGAGTATAATAAGGTCAAGATGTCAATGCCGCTTGGTTACGAGCTGAAGTCAGAGATTCCCGCCTATTTTATGTTTGCAGTGCTAATTATGTTACAGTACAGTTGTAGCAAAGATGGATTCCACAGAAACAAGCTGGAAACCTGTCTCACTACTCAACACGAGCCGAGCAACAGGGGATGTAGCACTGATATATCTTTTTTCGAATAATATCTTGTACCCAGAACCCAATAATGACCCTTTTTTTACATCACATATACACTCAACACTATCTGTTGACGGATATGAATTCAATTTCTACGGGACTGACAGTATGCTTCTGTACAAGTGACCGCAACTATCAAGTATCTATCTAACTCCGACTTTAGACTACACCCACGTTCTGGGATGTGTAGATCAATATCAGTTCTGCAATCCCGGGCGCTGGAATCATTCCGATGTTACAAGCTGCACTCCCTTGACCGGAGCTTATTCTTTAAGCTATACTCTTCAATACATTGGATACAATGCAGAACAACTAGCGACAGCAAATCGAATTCGAGAAATTCTCCTTCACTATGGGGGGTTAGACAGCTCGGTCTCCGGGCGGGGCAATGTTGCACTCCAAGCCAATGAACTTGTTTACAGGACCAATTACGGATCGATTCAGGGTCCTTTGCCAGACGATCAATGGGTTATCGAAGTCTCGAATTGGTTTGATGTTAGCCTTGCTAAGCTGCAACGAGCAGTAGTGGAATTTGCTACTGGCCCCGTGAACCTTCCACCGGGGGGTGAGGTCATCACGCCGACCCAAGATGGCTGGCCTATAATGTGCGACCAACAGAAGGTTGCAAATTCCGGGTCGTATCAAAACTTTAGTGTCTTGGCACTTTCTATCATCCTTGGAGTCGGTGGCAGTATCATTCTACTCAGCTGGGCTCTCGAGCCCTGTGTCAGCCTCTGGCGCACGAAACGAAATCCATCCAGTCATAAACAGTTTCAGTGGATTCAGGACAGTAAATTACAGCTTCAGCATACGCCTTATCAAATCGCAAATAATGGACAGTCGGGGAGCGTGTAAGGCATGTCATGTGAAGGGTGATTTTCCAGTATGCAATTTATGATATTCTATCACTGCTCTCAATACAGCAATGAAAATTGTGCAATGTCAATAATATTCGAAAGCGAAGGGAAAATTGAAATCTGAATGGAGGAACTTAACATGCTGATTTTATTCCATTCTCTTATCTGTGGTTGGTGAGGTACCGTTTGCCTGGAATTCCTGTTTTGCCCCTCAACCATTTCTAGGTGGGAGCAACGGTTCACAGGTTTTAGGATGGTGGGACCCTTCCAGACCATACAAATAACCCCAGCTCCACACTAAGGTAGAAGAGCTGGACTCCAACTCATTATGGTTGGTTGGGTAATAAGAGTTAGAAGATCCCCTTAAGATCCTGCCTGTCTACTATAGTTATTTTATCTGAATTGTGTTAGCATTTTCATTAGACTTGAAAATCACCGACTCCCCTCCGTCCCTAGTTTAAATAGAAGAAAAGAAAATAAAAATAAGATGATACTAAAGTTGTTGCGCTATCTCGTTATCGTTACTTCTTCACATTGGGAATGGCCATCCATATTGATCCCCATGGTAAATTTGAGTAGTCGTGCGGCGGGGTCGATTTTGTGTATTGAAGGACAAGCTTCGGAGGTCTTAAAATACAATAGCATACTTAATGATTGACCAGGGCTAGCTATATGTGATACATAATACCACAAAACCTAGACCCGATATCGTGTTTTGTTGTGTAATAGGAATTTTGGCAATGGGTTTGCATTAGCCAGAGTTTTATATTATAGGTTTTTACTACAAACAGCACGACAGGGACTTAGACACGCCAGAAAAGAGCTAGTTCTCTAGAATATATATAACCTACCATGTACTTAAAGCAAGTTATTATAGTAAAACTGGATCTGCTAATCAACTGAAAACTTGCTTTCATTTTCTATATGTCTATCCTTCTGTTTGCTGGGGATCAGGCACAGGTAACAAGCCTGAGGATTGCGGGAAGCCTACCTCAGGTGATGAGCAATCCAACATGACTACGAATTTGCAGCACCTGTGCCGTAGGAATCATCATTGATGACAGTGAATAGGTGGTCGGCTACCATTTTGATCTAGCATTCAACTTGTATTACACGAGCCACAAGTATAGAGCGTTTCTTGAAGAGAACGCTCTAAGCCGTATTGCCTAAACAAGCGAGGGTCTTCACCTTCCTCCGTGGCCATTTAATTAAGCCTTCGGAGCCCCACTTCAGCCGAAGCCCCTGCGACAAACTCAAGGGGCGTCTGGCCCTCATTAACTTTATGCTAAGGAAGGACTCAGTCAACTTACGGCCGGATATATTTGCCGACACCGCAACCATTTGTCCTTACTCCGGAGTACAAATGCCCTGATCAATATTACGTCAGATCGGATATCTCGCAGTCAATGTCAGTGACAGGAAAAAAAATCACAACACGACACGTGCACATGTTTATCGGTCCGTATCTTACGGGCTACGTACCTCAATACTTTCTGCTCTCGTCACCTCTCGCTCCAATTTACTTCTCTACATAAACCCCCTCTCCCCCCCAAAAGTTTTTACTTCTCTGTAACAATGTCTCTGCTTCTCATCATTTCGTGTTCATTCCTCGTCTCTTTCGTCAATAATTCTTGGTTTCTGCACCTGACAGTAAGTTTGGTCGTGCGATATGCTCCGCTAACTATCTCTAATATCATGATGACAGATCAAGAATTTCCCTCAGTACTGTTAACAGCCCCCAGCCCAGAGGATGGTGAGGTCGCAATGAGAACAAGCATAGTTGAGTGTTATGGTGCTCCCGCAGAAGTCACCATAGCTCGTTACTTACCGTCATTTTAGAAAACTTCTAAACAACTCCCATCGATAGTAAGACAGGCAATTACCGCGACCTCGACCCAATAGATTGTGATGGTTTTTGATTCTAATATCGTTGCGAAGATTCGCCTCAGTAGAGTTTATTCATGAAGGTTCCTATTGCTAGGTGCTACCCGCTTAGTATCAGAGTCCCAGCTCCTAGGTTACACAATATGCCGACTAAAGGACGGGGGTCCGAGGGCGTATATCAAACATTGGATCCTGGACCTTTCTAAGGTGCAAAGGGGATCATATACAAAGCTAAATTAAGGAGTAGATGTGGTATCAATCTGCCCCTTGGCCACAATTTTTGTTTTCGCAGAGTGGCCATAATGGATTGTCGCGTCAAGGCCTCCTAGCCGTCGCACAATTTCTATATCTGCCTCTATAGCCGATTTTACCCAAGCGGTCATTAAATGGATAAGAAAAAAGGTACCAGGCCTTCCTCTAATGCGACTTCGCTACAACGAAAGGACCGAAATATTGATAGTGAAGCTCGTGTGCCCCAGGCACGAAACAGCAAGCCGTTTATTTTATCACATATTTAACACCCAGTGCGGGACTGCGGGGATAACACTGAGAGATCTCCAGCCCACAGGCGCTGGACGTTTCAACCTCGTAGGTAGCCGGAAAGAAGGAGATGAGAGCCTCCGGCCAACTAATACGAGGCCAGGAGAGGACGACCGCCCGACTATTGTGGTAGAAGTGGGGGTTTCGCAGTCCTTCAATCAGCTACGAGTCGCCGCTCATCACTGGTTAACCAAGACACAAGGGGAAGTACACATCGTCATTCTCATCCATGTGAAACGCAATGACCGAGCTCTTGGGATTGAGCGCTGGGAACTTCGTCCTGCTCGCCTCCCTCGAGGACTGAATGTGGATCGGCCAACAAAAATACAGAGCCTTACACTTTCGATTGATCCTAGCGGTCAGGCAGTAGTTCGGGGTGCTCCGCTCATTATTCCAATTGACAAGCTCTTTGACGTGATTCCCGCACATGTCAAGGGACTCACTTGTCTTTAGGCCAGCAGGAGCTGACAACACTCATAACCGCCTGTTTCCCTTAAACTATGCAACACGCCCGTCGCTTCCTCCCCGGGTTTCTCCGGCCCGAATATACATGTTGGGCTCTATATTTGTACTACAGATTGAATTGTCAAGTCGATCCTTCTTATTTGTCGTTTTACTTACATTTCTTTATTGATAATGTGTTCTTTTAGGGTCCTGCTCGGATCAGTTCTAAAAGCCGATCATGAGACATCGTTAGAGAATATCGAGTTGGTGGAGTTCTATAACGGAAAGAAACACAATTCGGTAACCTAGTAAATGCCGTTCAATGTCAGATGGAGGAGCTCCAGGTCCCGAAGGCCCCCCTGGTCCTCCTGGCCCTCCTGGGGATCGTGGAAATAATGGAAACGGTGACACTTTCAATGGATCTTGGAGAACTGATGAAATCGATTATTCCTGGCCTGACCTAAAAGACGATGTTGCAGTAAAACAGTCTAATAA
Source organism: Aspergillus sparsus (assembly GCA_027569235.1). Taxonomy (NCBI): domain Eukaryota; kingdom Fungi; phylum Ascomycota; class Eurotiomycetes; order Eurotiales; family Aspergillaceae; genus Aspergillus; species Aspergillus sparsus. The sequence goes on from JAPDES010000035.1 coordinate 304,752, forward strand.
TTAAACGTACTACAAGGATGTCAATGTGCTTGCCGACCGCATAAGAGATATTATTGCCTATAAAGGTGAAGCAATGGTAAAAGCCAGCATACAAGCCTGCTTAAGAGGAGCAGCGGCTTCGAGTTGGTTTACATCACAGCTGATAGATCTCGAAAAAATGGCTTTAGGCACCGCTCCCTTGGAAGATGGTTGGATGCCCCTCACTTAGCCATGCAAATATAAAAAAAAATTCCATAAGGTCTCATTAGTCCGTGACCCGCAATATCTAAGGAATCAGTTATGCCAAATATTATAGTAGTTAGTACGTAACTTTCTCGTAGAGGTGCATGGCGATAAGCTACTTATGATTACTGGATATTTGCATAAACTCCATCCAGCATAGAATGAAATCTTCTGGTGTTATGCTAAAATGCCCCTGATTACTGCCCGGATGGAGAAGTTACCCTCCTCTGGAAAGGGCAGGATCTGGTCCCGAGAAACCTTTAGATTTTTTTCCGTCGTGTGAAATAAATCCATGTCAAATCGGCGAACCAGGCGGGCAATAGTGAGGTACAGCTCTGCATTTGCCATGCTGAGAATAGGTCAGACACTGGTCTTTGTTTGGCAAACGCCAGAAAAAAATAAAGAAGAAAAAAAAAAAAAGGGGAAAAAAAAAAAAAAGGGGGGGGGAAAGAAGCTTACTTGATTCCCAAGCACTGCCTGCTCCCCCGCGAGAATGGAACGAGATATTTATGAAGTCCATTTGCATTCTCTTCCCAACGCTCTGGCCGGAATGAGTGAGGATCAGGAAAAATGTTCGGGTTTGTGTGAATAAAGTACACAGATTGACTAATCGGAGTCTGGAAGCACGCGTGGTTAGTGACCACTGGCTATTGAAGGACAGGCAGTTTACTCTTAAATGAAGAGAGCCACTTACTCCGGGGGGAATAGTATAATTCTTATAGCAGAGCATTTCCTTAGGTGCAATGCGCGGCATGCGGCCAATGACGCCATGGGTGAGCCGAAGAGCCTCGTTCACCACCCCAGTCTGTGCAATGGGTCAGATAAGGAGTGCATTAAACCAAACTAAACCAGGATCGCCTCCAGGGCGCACCTACCAGATATGGCAATTTCATGAGCTCAGTGCTCGTCGTCCAGCTATCGGGTGATGGCATCACTCGTTGGAGCTCCTGCAGCAATTTCGAACGCAAGTTCCTATCTCGACTCAAGTAAAACAAGGCCAGAGCAATTGGTCTTGCGGTTGCCTCAGTACCAGCAATAAGAATTTGCACGCCTTCATCTCGAAACCGTGCAGCGCTCCTTTCCTCCCGCGGTATTGAGGGGTCCGCCATGGCACTAAGAATGGTATGTTCTTCCCGAAAAGACACCTTGCGCTCATCGCCTCCCAGCATTGACTTTTGGTAAAGAAGGGATTGCAACCGCAAGAGGCCCTCCAATTTGGGCTGACGCATTCTAGAGAACCAAAGAGGGGTAAGCTGCGAGATAGCTCTAAGAACTGGCACGCGATTTAGGTGTGCGGAATTCATGAGCCCCGTAACGGCTTCAAACACACCTTGTCGGAAGGCCGGATCGCGAGACAAGGGGTCATCATCCCCAAACATATACCGTATGATTGTCTGAGATGTCAGCCAGGAAAACAGATCAACCAGCTCAACCACTGAGCCATCACAGTGGGCTTCCTCCAGGAGGCGACAAACGACATCAATCTGCTCCTTCATTAGTGGCTCAATATGGCTAATTGCCCGCTTGGAGAACCTCTTATTGAGAATACTTCGCCGCAAATGATGGTGGTCATGGTCCACTGTCGCTACCGTAGAGAAAGGAGAGATCAAACCGGCATAAAAATCCGGATCCTTGTCGCGCCTTCGTGAGCTGGATGCGTATATCTCTTCATAAAAATCGGGGTCCATAATGTGGACTTCGCGGGGGCTGATACGAACAATGGGACCTTGCGTTCTTGTGAGTCTACCAATCGCTCCATTTGACTTTACCAAAGACCTGGAACCTTCTACCATATTTGTGGTGCATTCTCTCTACTTCCCAGATATATTTGCCTCCCTGGTATACATCAAAGTAAAATTCATAGAGCTTCGTTACCGCTGCAATCCGTGGACCGGGTATTTTTCTGAGGGGGTGAAAATATAATCGATATATACTTTTGATAAATGTAAATAGAACAAGCGAGAGTCCAGTCGCGGTCAGTAAGAATGTAGGGTTGCCCATGGTTATGGATTCAGCCAGTGAAGTTCGGGATTGGGACACTAAACAGATTTGTTATTGCCTTGCCAGCATATAAATATGTATCTATAGTTGTATCATGGTATTCTTTCGAATCCAAATGCGATTTTTACGTAGGGCGAATATGTCGGTAAGGGTGAGGAACAAATGTCCTCCCATGCAAGAGCAAGAGCACGAGCACGGATAGGGCTTGCGTCCGTCAAGAATCACCAGGTTGCACTACCCTCTATCAAGCTCCTTGCTCTTCTACATAAATGGTCCGTGGATTCAATCTCGGTGGAATAATTACAGTCCATCATATGAGTCCTTCTTCTATCTGTTACTAAGTAAGCTGGGACCAATGTCTTGCCACCCCTTGCTTGGAAATGGTATGTCCGGCCTCCCTCCCCATATTCGAGTCCCACCCGAGGTTCCTAGCATTCTCCATTGAACCTCCTACCACATACCAAAATACCATAAAAAGAACGGAGAACAGGGCACCCTTCTCTAAACCTTATTCAGAACGGCACAATGTCCATTGACCAACAGATGATATCACCTCTCCAGGTAGGCAATTCACCAACGCTATTTTCTCTGACTCAGCACAGCATTGATGAGTGTAAAGCAGAGTCCCGATGTAGGACGCATCGATTCGCTACGTGGTGTCCTGATTCTGACCGTCGTTTCGGGCTCGCAGTTCATGGACAACGTGTTCAACACGGCGGTAAGTATCGCCTTGCCGACGATTCAGCGGGACTTTAACATCCCATCAAGTGACCTTCAGTGGACAATCTCAGCCTACACTCTTACCTTTGGTGGTTTTCTTCTATTGTCTGGGGTCCTGTCAGACCGATATGGCCGGCGTTTGGTACTCTGCGCCGGTCTTTTCTGGCTGTCCGTCTGGACGATCGCTGTGAGCGCCAGTGAGACATTCGTCCAGCTGGCCACCTTTCGTGCGCTTCAAGGGATCGGAGCAGCCATGACAGTCCCGTCGTCCGTTGGGATTATTGGCTCCTACTACGTCGGCAAGGACCAGTCGCGGGCCTTATCTGTCTTCTCCGCCTGTGGCGCAGTGGGCTTCTGTGGCGGCCTCATTCTCGGAGGCTTTCTCTCGGCCTCTTTAGGGTGGAGGTATATCTTCCGTCTCACCGTCATCGTAACCGGGGTGCTAGGTATTCTAGGTATTTTTGTCCTTCCGAAAGATCGTAGAGAAGGGGATACACGCCCGAAGCTCGATTATATGGGGGCGGCCATGTCGACGGCGGGATTGGTATTGCTCTCCTTTGTGCTTTCCAGTGGTGGGGTGTACGGGTGGAACAAGGGCTTCATCATCGGTTTGCTCGTCGTGTCTATCGTTCTTCTTGTCGGGTTCACCGCGCTGGAGAAGAACGTGAGCAATCCCGTCATGCCCTTGTCACTATGGAAGCTACCATCATTTGCTCTATTGTGGGTCTCCGCGTTCGGTATGTACGGTTTGGACTTTTTTTTAAAAAAAAACGCTTTCTATTCCATATATGCTTAAAGAAGACATCTAACCTGTCGAGTAACGCACGTCGATATGTTTTATTTTACTAGCGGTTTACGGGGGCTACCAAACTGCCCTATATTACGGCGTCCTTGCCGCACAACAGGTAGGCCACCTCTCGGCTAGCGCTACAGCGATTCGTTTTCTTCCCATGGGTGCTGCAAGTATTATCCTGAGCATCCTTTGGGGGAAGGTGGTGCAGGTGGTGAATCCTAAAGTCCTGCTGGTCTTTGGGATGGCCATGTCCGCCGTAGCACCGATACCAGCATGTTTGAAAATTCGCGAAAACATGTCCTTGTATGTTTTTTTCTTTCTATTTTTTTTTTTCCTTTTTAATCATCCCTTCCCTATTCTGTTCAACCACTGAACACCACTGTATCTAGCTGGACTAGCATCCTTCCCACATCAATGATCGGAATTGCTGGGATTTCCTTATCCTGGATGACAGTGTACACCGTCATGTTGTCCTTGGTACCGATAAACGTCAAAAGTCTCTGTGGCGGCATGGTAAGTGTTCACACAGTTCACCTCAATTTTTTTTTCTTTCTTTCCGCTAAAGCAATAGATGTAATCTCCCTCTAGATCAATACCGCATTTCAGTTCGGGGCGGCGATTGCGCTCGCCATCGCATCAGCTGTCACTCATGAAGTAGACGTTAAACGACATCACAGTCTCTGGCAAGAGTATCGCACAGGTCTGATATGCTCTGCTGCTACCGCTAGCATCGGGTTATTAGTTTCGGTCATCGGATTGGTTGTAAACGCACGATGGAGTAGATACAAGGCCATTTTCTTGCAGTGTCGGAGTTAAGTACCTAGGTAGAGAACAATTACCTAGTACCTTTAGGTACCTACCTAAATATAGGACAAGAAGCCTTACAGCCACTACAAGAATTCAAGTTTTGTTACATTTCCATTAGCAGGGTAATAAATTACCTTAGGCAAGCGAGCAAATTATAATTGTGAACTACTCTATCCTCATACCCAACCCTACCCAGCTATCTAAATTAAATACCTAAATCACAAATATTTATTGAATACTTGAAGTAGCCTTGTGCTAACTGTGCCCTCCGTAGCACAGCATAATTATATATATCAAAACACTTGATTGCTTCACCGAGGACATCACGCTCTTTGATTGGCTAATATCTCCAGGGACCCACTTTCTCCCACTTACTTCAAAAGAACCTATTACCTAGGATGGTTTAGGACTTAATCGCTCTCTGAGATCCACAGGGCCAGGATATTAAAAGAAGCGTGTCTATACCTGGTAGTTAATCGGTAAAAAGTAAAGGTTTCTTGATATGATGAACGCTTTACTTGGCTGTGGTTGAATCAAGATTAGGGGATATCGAGAAATTCACCAATCTATTACGATAAGAAGTGTTTTAGAGTTATCAAAAGTTGAGTTTGGAGGTACAGTAGAGACGGCGGGCCACAGCTACTGTAACACTCCGCACCTGAAAATAAAAATTTTATTTTTACCAAGTTGTTGTTAGCTTTGGCTTGCCACAAGCTTTAGCCGGGGAAACCTTGTTTCTGCGGGGTGTTGATAAATCTCCTTGTTTGAATACATAAGGTGTACTGTACTATGTTTATGTATTTTAAAATATCATGACTCATGTAAAACACTGTGACTCATGTCTCTTATCCTCACCGAGACTTTGTCTAACTCTCTCTTGTTATTAGTTGTTTATTTGATGGATACCTACAATAATCAAGGACGACGGCGCTCCATGCTCCTTTTTGTCAATGCAAGGGATGGGGAGGAAATTGGAAATATCTTTGTTTTTTCTTGCGGCCTTGGCTGCTATGTAATCCAGAACTACTACATAATTGCCTAATGAAGCTCTCCGAGATATTGATCGAACGAGAACGAAAAATAAAAATAAGAAATAAAAGCAGGGTTGCAAGCGGGACTAGCAGCAGTATTCCGGAGTGAGGAGCTGACGAGCGATGGCTGCTCCAACAACGACTCCACTAGACACTGCTTGTGCTACCTTGCCAGGAAATGCATGATCCCCAGCGACAAAGACTCCACGAACTGTAGATTCGTTGGTCCCCTCGGTCAGCTTGTAAATGCCACTTGAGGTCATTTCCATCCCCAACATTCCCGCCCACTTATTCGTCAACTGAGTGTCTGGTGCATGAGCTAGGAATCTCACTTCGACAAATGCTGGACCCGCCGGGTTATAGTCATCCGAAAGGTGTACTCGTAATAGTCTGTTTCCACTTTCATTGACCTGTTCCAGACGGTCGATCCGCCGACTTTCAATGCGCAACCCTTCTTGTTTCTCTCCTATCCCTGCTTCACTAAGGGACATGACCAGTTCCTCCGACCCATGCGTGAAAATAGTAACTCGTTTAGCAAATTGACGGGCTGTCCTGGCAACCAACAATGCCATTGGAAGTTGCGTGAGGATGGAGCTTTCAGCTGCGAGGACGCCCGCATGTTCGGCACCTCTTTCTTCGTAACCGTGACAAAAAAGACAGTGGAAGACGAACGAACCCCAGGCATCGCTGTACCCGGGCAATACGGGGAACACGTCCCGCACACCTGTTGCAAGGACCACCTTGCGGCCGTGGTAGACAGCGCCTGTCTCGTCGGTAGCCTCGAAGAGAGATCCAGAGATATCGTCATTGCCAAGCTTCTGTAGAAAAACAACTTTTTTGTTAACGAAGCTGACCGAGGAGTATCGAGTTACGAGTCCGTCTCTGGCTGTCCTCCGATATGTTTCGGGGTCCTCGTGCTAATGCGCGTTGATGGTCAGGAGGGAATATTACCTCGATACTAGGTACGTAGGGGAAGGAAAAATCCTCACTTACATCAAAACCAATCATGTTGTGCATATATCTCGTTACCCCATTACGGTACTCCTTGCTATCGAACACGATAGTCCGAAACATCTGGCGAGAGAGACCGAGGGCAGCCGCAAGGCCAGCAGGACCACCCCCAATGATGATCACATCCGCCGGCTTGCTTTGTTGTTCGTCGGATGCCATATTGGTTGTTCTTTTGACAAACCTGGGATAGGAGTTGGCACAGCCGAAGACAGAGGAAACGACACTTGCTTCCAAATTGGCAAGGATACGTCGATAGAAGCTAGGGCAGTCTGGCAGACATTGCGCTATAAATGCCCGTTCTCAACTTCAATCCTCAACGTAACTGTTTCATCGTAGCTGCCAACACCCTGACTTACGATAAGCGACACTTATGCAGCCACGTATGGCAAGACTGTTTGGTAGGTGGCGGTCGCGCAATTGAGCTGTCAGATTGCGTTGCCCGTTCATCGGCGAAACACGTTGTATGAAGACTAGGGAGGTATGCATGCAAGCTGCAGGAGGATCGGCCAGTGATCATTTTCGGAATATATAAAGATACGTGTTCTATGAACGCTCAAATCAAGTCAATTCGTAGCCCTAGAATCCCTTACACCCCCACCGCAAGGAGGCTGTTTCACTACGTGACAATCAGAACAATCCCACCACAAGAAAATACTGTGTTGATGGACTGAGACTTTGGTCATAGAAAACTGGTTTCCTATGCAATGAGGTAGGACTTCTGGCTATAATAGCGGTGAGTGTTTCTCTCTTCAGCTTGTATCACAAGAGGGAAACAAGTTTAGCGAGATTAGTTTAGCGGTTGAGCAGTTGAGCAGACAGTGGGTATAAAATACCAACAAGGGGATGGTCCTACTTAAAGGTTCATTTAGAGTCAATCACGCCATATGATAGCAGCTTTATGTCATTTTGGGCCTCTATTCGAGTTGTTTTTTTTTTATCAAACTTTACTCCCCGTTTTCCACTAACTCTATTTCGTACCTATAATGGCCCCTCCGGAAGTGGATCATAACAGCCCTTTGCAGAATGCCAAGGAAGCAAGATCAGCCACAAATCAAGCCCCATGTCTGTTCCCTGCAATGACGGACGGGTACCTACCGAACGTCTTATCCGACGACGTGTCTAAGCCGAAGAGCTGTCTCGTTAACTTAGAAGCGTTGAACAAAATCCGGGTCGGAGGTGCTAGTTTAGGCCAACAGTCCAGCCCACCATGGGTCACGATCATTGGTGCAGTATGGTCACTCGTTTTGGCTCAGTATGTCGGCAATGACCATGTCTCGTTTTACCTGGTCAATCACAACGCAACGGGGGAAAGGGCTAAAATGGTTGAGGCAAGCGTTAAGCCAACCCGGACCGCCGCTCAGTTAATCAAAGCGATCGACTGCGTCCTGTCAAATAGCCCTATAGTTCAGAACCCCAATGGCACAATACCCACAACTGAGGATGATTGGCCAACCGGGATGGCCAATACTGCAATGATGTTTGATGAGGTTGGACGTGCGGAAAGATCCAAACTTGGAGACGAGACCTCCCGAGGTCTGGAAGCTTTTGAGAACCTAAAGGCTCGTTTTAGAGATATTGGCCTTCTTTTGATGGTATCTGCTCAGCCTAACGGTATCAGCTCATCTCTTATATTTCATCATTCGACACTATCAGACGGCCAAGCAGTGAACGTTGCCTCATTAGTCACCCAAATGCTTAATGAAGTCACCCGTACGCCGGAATTGGCCATCAAGGACTTGAACTACATGAGCGATGATCACTTGGACCGAATATGGGAGTTCTCTCGACAGGTTCCAGAGCCCTGGCTCGACTGCTTTGACAAAGTTGTTGATGGACACATAGCAAAACAACCATCAGCACCAGCAATCGAGGCCTGGGATGCCAAGCTGACGTATAAGGAACTTGGCGATTTATCCAACCGACTAGGGAAGTATCTTCAAGCCCACGGGGTCCGGCCTGGAGTCATCGTCCCGTTATGTTTCGAACGATCCGCATGGGCCATTGTAGCGATGTTGTCTGTCGCTAAGGCCGGAGGCGCGTTTGTCAGTGTACCACCCTACTTACCCCAAGGTCGAAAAGATGCGATTCTGGAAATGATAGGAGCTCCAATCCTCTTAACAACATCCACGAACTCACATTTCTGGGAGGATCGTATTCCCTGGGTCGCCATCGAGGACGACCGCATTGGAAAATTTCCATGTTCCGAACAGCCTTTGCGCCAGCAAGCGCAGCCAATAGATCCCCTTTACGTGATTTTCACCAGTGGCTCCACCGGTGCACCCAAAGGCGTGATGGTCTCCCATACGTCGTATTTGAGTGGTGGTCTACTAAATGCCCCTAAGTGGAACTACACATCACATAGCCGAGTGTTGCAAATGTTGAACCACACCTTTGATATGAGCCTTCTAGAAATTCTCACCAGTCTGGGGTCTGGAGCCTGCGTGTGTGTTCCACATAGTGATGAGATCGACGATTCTCTTGCCGGCGCAATCAATAAATATAATGTCAACCATGCCGTTATGACTCCATCCCTTGCACGAGCTCTTCAGCCGGATACCGTCCCTGGCTTGAAGACCCTCTGTCTGGGTGGCGAGGCGTGGCCCCAGGAGGTTGTGGAAACTTGGTCTGAAAGAATCACACTAAATCAGTTCTATGGACCGAGCGAGTGCTCCATCAACTCGACGACTCGGGCTATGACCCGCAGAAATGCTGATCCGTTGAATATCGGCCCTGCTAATGCAGCTGCGAATTGGGTCGTGAAGCCAAATGATCACAACTCTCTAGTACCCATAGGAGTGCAGGGGGAGTTACTTGTTTCTGGGCCGGTCGTAGGGCTTGGATACCTGAAAAATCCCGAGAAGACAGCCAAGGCGTTCGTGCAAGACGTCCAATTCGTTAAAGATGATGAGCAGTTTGCGGCATTCTGCTTCTACAAGACGGGTGATCTCGTTCGTCAGAACTCCGACGGTACATTCACCTTTTGTGGCCGAACGGATTCTCAGGTGAAGCTTAACGGGCAACGAATTGAGCTGGGTGAGGTTGAGTATCATCTAGCGTTGGGCTCAAACGTTCACCTAGCGATCGCAATGCTTCCTAGAGACGGTCGGTGTCGAGGCAATCTGGTTGCTGTCGTCTCTCTTAAAAATGCACCTCAACTCGGCCAGTCTCTAAACTCGCATACCTTAACGCTGCTTAATGGCCAGGAAGAGGCGGAACCACAAATACGCCAGGTAATCAAAGATCTTCGGACAAGGCTTCACAACACTCTGCCTCGCTATATGGTGCCGACAGTCTGGGTGTTCCTTAAACAAATGCCCATGTCCCCTTCCGGGAAGATTGACCGGGTCGCCTTGGAGCGATGGATACAGGGGATCGACGAAAGTACCTTTTTTGAAATCACTGGTCGAGCTTTAGCAGATAGACTGGAAAAGCGAACGAAGCTCGAGATTGATATCCAGGGAATTTGGGCTGATGTACTCCAGCTTAGCAAAGAAGAAGTTGGGCTACATCGTCCATTTGTGTCTTTTGGTGGTGACTCAATCCAAGCCCAGGCAATAGTTGCTCGGTGTCGGAAGCAGGGAATTTCGTTAAAACTTATCGATGTGTTGGTCTCTCAGGGTGTTGCGGAAGCCTCTACACAGGCTTCATATATCGAAACAAAGCTGACCATTTCAAATGGCGACACGACCCCCTCTGAGCTGAAACCGCACCCGTTCCAGCCACTGTGGGACCGATTGGCAAATGGTTACGATATAGGACGCCTGGGAATCACAAGTTTGGACGAAATTGAAGACGTCTATCCAACGACCGCTGTGCAAGAGGATCTGCTGCTAGGTCAATGCCGTCGGCCCGGCGCCTATCATATGCGGTTCTTCATCCAAGTTCTTCCACAAAAAGGACAGCTACCCGAGCTAAAGCGTTTTCAAGCTTCTTGGGAAAGTGTGATCGCACGACACGGCACACTTCGGACTGTCTTCGTCAACGACCTCGACGACCAATCGGGATTTCAATCTGTGGTCTTGCGAAACCCGCGAGTAGGCCTTCACGTCAAAGAAATTCCCTCGTCCATCTCCCACACTGAAGTTGTGGAAGAGCTCACTCGCTCGTTAGTTCCATTTGATCAAGACGCGCCTTTCCTGCGACTTACATTTTGTGCATCCAACGCAAAGGTGCACTTTTTCATGTTCGAAATCTCCCATGCGCTCATCGACAGAGCTGCATTAGAGATTATCGTCCGCGATTTAGTCGACACATATAATGGTAGGGCGCTTCAAGGTCTGAGCGCAAGATATAGAGATTTTGTGGCATATTCTTCAAGCCAAGATCAGGAGAAGAGCTTGAAGCATTGGATAGGGTACATGAAGAACTTGCCACCCTGCATATTCCCAATACGCCACAATATTGGCCCTTCCCAGGCATCAATTCAACCACTACGGCGCGAATTTGTGTATGGAAGGAGCCAGGCCCTAGAGTCATCCTGCAGGCAAAGTGGTGTTACCCTTGCTTCTGCTGTCCAAGCCGCATGGTCGTTAGTATTGCGAACGTATACGGGGGTACGTGATGTCACTTTCGGGTATCTAGCTACAGGAAGAAACGCGCCGCTTGAAAACATCGAGAATATGGTTGGATTATGCTTGAGCATATTGCCATGCCACGCAAAACTAAGAAGAAGTACGACGTTGGCGGAATTGGCGCGCTCTATCCAGCTTGATTACACAAAGAACCTTCATCATCAGCATTTTCCCTTATCAAAATTTAGGCAGAGCTTTTCTTTACACAGCAACGGCGGTTTTATATTCAACACTATCATCGCCGTGGAAATAGACCGGAAAAGTGAGCCCTATGCAGATTCCAATATTGCTCTCCAAGAGATCAGAGGACAAGATGGTCCGACGGAATACGATCTCGCCGCAACCGTAAAGATCGCCGAGGGTAATCTTACAGTTGGGTTCCTGTACTGGTCTTCAATCGATGAATTTCAAATAGATAATGTGGGGAAGGCATTTACCAAGGCCCTTGACTTTTTCATCGAGGGACGTGACCTATCAGTAGACGATTTGTCATTGGGGGATATCCATAATTCGACAAAATCTACCTCCACCCCCAGTATGGTACCCACTAATAGTGTCTTGAGTCACCTTGAGCAGCAAGCCGTATGGCATCCTAATGAACCAGCAGTCACATCTTCTGACGGTGAGCTGACACATGACGAAGTCTCTCAACTCTCATCCCGCTTAGCGAGACACCTTGTCATTGACCGCAACGTGAATCGAGGTGATCATGTATTGTTATGCCTAGACAAATCCAGCTGGGCAATTATCACCTTGATTGCTGTTATGAAGACGGGGGCGGTCATTGTTCCAACGAGCCCTAAGAAAAACACGCAGCAACTGCTATTACTAGCTGCCAAGTCTAGCGCCAAGATGATTATTACAGATGTCAAGAACAAGATGCGTTTCGACAAAGCCCCGATACCAGTATGGACAATTAACAAGTCGGTGGGTCAAGAGCCTCTATCCACATCGCCGGCGGATGTGCTGCCTACGATTGTTGAAGAGGATCGACTGGCGGTTCTATTTGGTGAAAACATGGTTGATAAGGAGCTGAAAGGTACTGTTGTCGACCATGGATCTTTTGCAGCAAGCATTTTCCCCGTCCAGTGGAAGAAGAAGCTGTCCTTGTCACCTACAACCCGAGCTTTGCAATTTGCTACTCTTTGTTCGTACGTATCACTTGTGGAGATATTTACCACTTTGGCGTATGGTGGGTGTGTTTGTATGCCAGCAGAGGATATACAGCCGGATGACTTGGCCCAGTGTATGGATCAAATGGGCGTCAACTGGTCTATTTTGCCGCCTTCAGTTTCCCGCTCAATCGATCCATCCACCGTTCCCAGCCTGGAAGTCCTAGTGATGCTTGGAGAACCGATATTCCGCTGTGATCTAGATCGCTGGACAAAACATGTCAGGGTCTATCATGCATTTGGTGTCGCCGAAGTGGCTGGGCTTGTTTCTGTGCACGGCCCCTTGACACGCATAAGCGACCCGAAAAACATTGGGCACGCCATGAGTGATGATACCCGCTTTTGGATCACTGAAAGTATTGACGACAGCCGACTAGCCCCTCTCGGTTCAGTAGGGCGACTGGTGGTAGAGTCACCTCGCGTAACGCCCGGATACTTAGGCTATTCCCCTTCATCCTATTCATCGATTGTCGTGGTTCCTGCCTGGCGAATCGGCGGCAGTGGTGGGAGTATCCGAATGTACCAAACAGGCTACTTGGCTAGTTACAATGAAGATAAGAGTATCTCTTTGATCGGTGCCCGGGATGAAGGAGTACCAATGCTAGCCGGGCAACCGATTGACCTCGATGAGGTCAACCAACATATCTCTGACTGCTGGCCCGAGGCGCAATCGGTGTGTGTAAAGCTAATTAGATGGAAAGATGGTAGTTCCATCCGAGACTCGCTCTTAGCATTCATCGGAGCCGTAGGGTGTTATGACCCCGAAGTGCTTGCCGATGACGGAGAAGGGCGACCTGTTTATTTTATATCTGTTCCTACTGAAGTCACTAGGCTGCTGGCGGAGCGATTGCCCACTTGGATGATACCCATGGCCTTTTTCGGCATGCCAAGCCTCCCCCTTCTACCCAATACCCACATCATCAATCGCGAGAAGCTAGAGCAGATAGGTTTGTCTCTATTAAAGTGTCGCCACGTGGAAAAGGCTCGCAAGGCGATTGTCAAGCAGGAATGGTTCGAAGCCACAACAACTGAGAAATGCCTGCATGACCTCTTCTGCGAGACGCTAAAGCGGCCGACTAACCAGGTGCAGTTGGACGATAGTTTCTTCGACCTAGGGGGGGATGTGGGCACAGTGAGGCAGTTTGTCCAGGCAGCTAAAGCAGTCAACCTCAATATTAGCTTCTCCGACGTGTTTCGTTGGGCAAGCATCCGCAGATTGGCGCGAATGTTGTGCCGTAGCCCATCAACACCCGCAGCGATCGCACTACAGCGAATCTGGGCACAGATGCTGGAAATTCCAGCCCACCTTATCGGGCTAGATGACAACTTTTTGGAAATGGCGGCAAGTGTATTGGTGGAACGGGCTCGACGGGAAGGTCAGGAGTTGTCTGTAGAGGAAGTATACAAGTCGCCGCGGTTAGATTTGATGGCATCCAAGATCAAGGTAGTGAATCCTTCTAGAGTCTGACAGAGTCACTTGAAGAGTCTTCCTAATGGAAGGACGGACAACCTTTGGGGTGTAAAATTAGGTAATAGTCCGTGGTAAACTAAACGTTGAGGAAACAGGTAGTGAACCAGACAGATTGCAATAGGCATATTATGTCCCCAACTCTATTGAAGAAAATTCGTTAGAAATACCAGATAAATTAAGCAACAGTCGCATATAGCTTCAAGTACTTGTATGGCAATACTTGCCCAGACACATTGAGGCGAGATATTGAAGCCCATTCCCAAATGCCTGGCTGATTCTCATAACTGGAGCAGAAAGCGACTCAGTGAAGTATTATTCTTATCACCGACTATCTTCTGGGGTGTGTAGGAGCCCCCTTTCCCTATACCGATGTCCTAGAACGGTAAAAATTGATACCTTTTGAGTCACAGCCTTGTGGATGACGCCAGGTAGGAGTGGTTGAATCAATCTTCTCGTTGGTAACTGAGATGGGTAAATATTTACCTCGGCAAAGAATAGCAGACACTGACTAAGTAGATAAATGTGCATGCCTTAGGCAAGGTAGGTACTGACCCTGGATAAACTTTCTACAAATTAGGTATCCTCTCATCCCAACAATCGTCGAGTACCTAATATCTGGGTAGATATATAATCTAAAAATAGGTATATATATCATAAAGTGGCATAAGTTCTCTCATTTCACGTATACGAAGAACTATATAGAGAATTTGATGGTTAAATTCCATAGGGGACTCGGTTAATATATAACATAGTAATGTTTGCCTTCTCCAATTCGCCCACCAATCGACCACCTCATGTTCATGTTTGTGTTACTATAATCTTTATTAACCTAGCTATTAACAACAGTTGATGATGAACGGGATTCATATCATATACTCACAAACTAATTTTCGGTATTTCAAACTATTAACAGCAGCCGCAGCAAGTATCCCCGGGGTATTGGCAGAATGGAACACAGGCAGGATTTCTCTTCTGCAGTGCATCCAGGACCGCACGAGAGGGCTCCGCCGCAGCGTCACGCTTGTCAAAGCAGCAGCCGCAGCAGGTATCACCAGGGTATTGACAGAAAGGAACACACTGTGGGTTTCTGGCAACCAGGGCCTTCGTGATCCGGGTCACTTCGGCATCGCTGCGGGAGTCGATGGGGGTGGCAACGGCCAGAAGGGTGGAGCCCAGGACAGTCAAAATCGAGAGTCTCATGATTGCTTTCTTTTTTTTCAATGAAATAGGAAAGAAATAGGCGGCTTATCTGGTTGTAGTTGCAAAGGTTCTGGTTTTCAAGTATGGAGACTTTTTGTTCTCTTTGGATGGGAAGCACCACCCTTATATAGTGACGGGGCTCTCATACTATGAGAATTGCATTAGGTATGTTGATTACGAGATACTTTTTCCATTCATTACTGATGAAAGTATGTAGATGCTGAATATGAACCTATTCACGCATGGCACTAGTTGCCAAGATATTTTTGAGTATACAAAAAGAAGTCGATTGGTTAATCTACATTAGCTAATGCATGTTGGTTTGGGGGCAGCGTCAGATTTTAGTATGTTTACTTAGAATCCCCTTGTTTGGCAGATCGTTAACTTAGCTCCTCACCAATATTCTGCGGGGGGGTATTCCCCGAGCTAGCCGCCCTTTATAAGCATTGCTAATCGTAATATCAAAGGTATATACGTGGATACGTTCTACCGCCACCTACGGCCTGTGGTGATGATGTCCACCTATCGACATCATTATCGGCCCTTAGGCGCTGCTAAGCAACATCGGGTCGACGGGCCGTAGAGGATTCTCGTTATCCACATTATAGTTGTACTCCGTGCTCGAAAGAGCAAGAGCTACGGTCCACAATAATAACAATTGCGGGGTAGTGGTTGGCCAGTTTGTCTCTGCATATTATCGCCGAACCCTATTATCAATTTATCCGCTGCACTACGTATTATCTTCAACCTACATGACTCCCAACGTCCAATTCATCACTTCAATGGATGAAGCCAGAAGTTTTTGTTTGATCTCAAAACAATGTCGAAGCTAAGAAACACGTTAGATACATATTGCTCGGATGATCGGTATATGCTACCTAGAGTGAGTTGAAACTCAAATTAGCCAGTACTTATCAGCTACCTACATCCAAATTCAGGAGCCTTCGGTCCCAATTTCCCCTGGTGTCAAATCCGCTATAGGCCCCTGTACCTGGACAAACACTAAAGCCCTGGTCGGATTCTCCCCGATTCTTATGCCCCTGTGTATGGCCCCAGCATTCAAAATCTTATATGGGATCCTGGGATATTTCTATAATCGGTATGTCGTGGTACCCCGGTTACTGAACAGTACACTCTACCTCGCTAGTCCTTATCGTATAATGAGAATAGTCGATCTCTGGGATAATTTACCCTATGCAGTATTCCAAATAATGAACTAGCTCATCGCAACAAGGGCCAGGGGCCAAAGGATGAGAGATACACCGCAACATCCAATCAATGTGTTGTATTCTTGGGAGGAACCAACAAGGGATCCAGCACCCTGCACTCTGTGCACGGACTAGCGGCGCTTCTTGATATCAGACCAACGCAACGTTTTTATGAGCACTACTTCTCCTAGTCCGGTTTTTTGGTGGGACATCACCCCAAAAAATGTTGGCGAAATCTCCAATAGGCTAGTAGCAAGCTGTTTATATATATATATCTCGTTTGTTTTGTGTGGATCACTACCTTTCGAATTGGTTTCTGCTTTGAGTCTAGCGCACTCAATAAGTCTATAGGGATTGCCAAACATCTAGCCACTCCCGGAACTTGCCCACCTCGTGAAGCATACGTATCCATCTTCATAGCCTTGAGGTTAGAAGTTCTACAAGATTTTCATTTAGCCGGATAAAGGGAATTGAACCTGAGCCCATGTCTATCTTCGAGGACTCCGCGGCCTTTCCAAGCGGCTTGGTGAGGCGTGATAAGTAGGAAAGTCCACCTTCTCCTCTGCTACATAGAGCAATTCGTTAGTCAGAAGTGGCTTCACAATTTCCCGAACCTCTTTCAATTTGTCACTCCATATCGGGTCTTCGGGCACCAAGGGGTAAAACGGAGTGAGCCGGAATCTTCATTAGAGAGCTATAGATATTCTTCCTATCAGTCAGAGTCCATTGCTCGTTCAATTAGCCGAGATTGATAATTTCATGTAGCGCGTAATTGAAACAATAACCAACTCCCCCGCACATCTAGCTCCTCTCTTTACGCAAGCTATCATCCTACAAACCAATAAGACACTACCAACAGTCTTCTGCATCCTTCTTCATCCAGAAACAGAAAAATAGTTTATCAATGTCGCATGCAAAAGGATAAATCATGCCAGGGATGCTCACGCCCTCCTAGAAATCACCCGGTCGCTTCATGCATACTTAGATTCGATTCCTCCCAGACTAGTGGTAGAAGGATTTGCAACATGGAATTGGGCAAGCATTAACCTTATGTGGTATGGCTCAACTTGTTCAGTTGCTCATGGGGTATTGTTGGCGTGGAAGGAGGACACCTACTCGTCCAATTGTTTCATTTTATTTTTTTCTTTTGTTAGTATTCGGATGACTTAATATTTTTGTCATACGATTAGAATTACTATGTCATGGTTACATCTACTTTCTCCGGGTAGCATCGCTTTAGTCCGACTAAGTCGCTTAGTATCCTACAAACTGACAGGGGTTTTCAACCTGCGATCAAAAGTACCATGAGCTTCGGTATGCCCGAATTATGCCTGATTTACTGGTTTGGCCCCCAATCTCTATCCGACAAAACAATAATAAAAGCCCAGAGGCTAGTGAATGGAGAAGTTATGCTCAGACGCCACAGGCAAAATTAATGTCATTAATTATTCTCGCATTATTCATCTATATCGCTTAAAGTTTCCTCCTCGTTCTTCTATATTCATCTATACAAAATCCTCGGCAAAGAGCCTGCTCAAGCGTGTTGTGGCAAACCGAGAGCACCAAGAGCACCTAAAAATAAGAAACAAAACAAAAACAAAGTTAGGATTCCTTTTTCAATATTGCCATATAAGATCGGGGACACGATACGTACGATGAAGTGCCATATCATCACCAAAGATACCTTCTTTGACCTCTGGACCCCAGGACATTCCCCCTCTCTCCCCAGAGTAGGCCGCTCCAGAGCTTCCAATAACTATTTTAATGCTATTCTTTGCGCCAGCAGTCTCCACAAGGTTAATGGATTGTTGTTGTTCAACCGACCCTATACTAGCGATCATCTGAGCCACGTTCATTGCAGTGACTCGTCCTGACCGAATCGCCCCGGCAGCCAACCTGATTCCGGTCGTAGCGGCAACATCACCAATGGCAAAGTGACAATCCCAGTTCGGGATCAATCGTTCAAATTGGGTTCTAGATTATTATCAGTACGTAAGTACCCTGGGCTGGAAGAAGGTGATTTTTTTTTTTTTTTTTTTTTTTTTGAAGAGAATAATTACGAACGTTGGTAGAGTCTTGATGAAGCCTTTTCCATCCAGAGCTTGGTGTGGAAGGAATCCTGTCACTGGCGCGGATGTCGATGTCGCCCAAATAACTTCATCTACTACTATCTCCCTCCCATCTTGTAGTGTTACTCTCTTAGCAGATTCTGTGCTATTTGTCACGTCTGCAACCCGATTGTCTAGAATGACTTTCACTTGGCCGTCGCGGACGATGCGCAAGACTTGGTCCCGGAATTCAGGCGACAGTGGCTCCGAGGAGAGCAATTCGGACCGGGAATGAACCAACGTTACCTCCTTCAGGGGGTATCGATGTTTAATTTCTGCTGCCATTTCGATTCCCACCGCACCTGTTACATCATATTATTAGCAGTTATACCAAAATATGAGCAAATCGCAGGGAAAAAAGTCAGCTTACCCCCACCAATGACGAGTACGGATTTACTTGACTTAACCGTATCAATGTATTCCTGCGCGTCTTTCAAATAATGTGATTTTGTCGTCGATTTGGGGACTGTCGGCCACGGCCGTTGCAATCCCGTTGCCACCACAAGATAATCATACCCAACCGTAATAGTCTCTGCGGAGCCAGAGCGAGCTTGTTCAGTTGTATACAATAAGGTCTTCGTCTGAGGATCAACCTGAAGCGCAGTCCCCTTGACGATAGATACATCCTCATGCTTCAGCTCCTGGATACGGTCAAATGTGATCCAGGGTTTGTTGATGTACTCCTCTGACGTGTGTGCCATTGGTGTGCCAACAGCATGATCTAGCCACCCATATTAGCAGGTTATCATAAGAATATAGGTTACTTTCGATATTTAAGAACGGGAACAACGAACAGAAGCCATCTCGGGGATCAATTATAGTAATCTTGGGCATAGCCTTCGGAATCTGCAGTTCATTAAATGCTTCACGTAGCATTTCCCCTCGCCTGCCAACTCCACGACCACTGCGATCCCCTCGTCCCCCTCCCCGCCCTCCTCGCCCCCCTCGCATTCCTCCTTTCCCACGACCTGACTTAGCCGAAAATTGGTTGAATGTGCCTTGGCACAGCCGAACGAGGTTTAACGCCGTAGATAAGCCCGCATATGCGCCCCCCAGAATCACCACGTGTGGCTGCGGTAGGCACTTTGGTAAGACAATATTCGAAACCATGATGGATATATGATATGCAATTTATCTTTTTGTCCTTTATTCCGTGTATTGCTTTAATTGAAGAAGTGTATTGCCTAGACCAGAAAGTACCGTTATATATATATATCAGTAGTAGTTGTTCGTGGCGATATCACTCGGGGAATTAGTCTCGGAGTTACTCTTTTTGGATTCGGAACGGTTCGGATATACGGCCATCCTCGGATATGAATGTCATGGTTTAGCACGGATGCCATTATTATTTAATTTACTCCGTACCATCTTACGAGGAACTCGGAGATATACTCCTCCTACGGCAAATATTTTCGACATGATGGATGGTAGCCGAGTCCGATGGGCTCGGACTGGACAATCTCAAGTTGCCGGGAGCCCTCGCAATACTATACTTAGAATCAGGATCGCAAGGATACCCCGTGCTTTCATCCACCACACCGAGCCCCCTCCGCTTAATCCCGGCCTAGGAATGTAAGAGATACCGTCAATGCTCCGGGTGCGTTTGGACCACGTTGTGTATACCAAGTTCTTTCGATTTAGTATTTTGTGCCTCCACGGGTGTACTTTAAGACTGCCCGCCATATTTAGAAATACCGCGAGTCCAATCGAGCGAACCAGGGGAGAAGAAGGAAATTCGCCATGGTATCTCAATAGAGTATGTTGTCTCAATAAATCCAAATGTTTCCAAATGAGGACGCGATGAAAGCAACGTTCCGCCTGTGCATCCATCCCGTCTACCACCTAGCTTCAAGTATATATATATATATACATACCAAAGAGAGGTAAGATGTGTGAATCCGTCCCCTAAATTATATCTAACCTCTAAATTTGACGCTTGTGGTCTGAATTAACAGACAACTCTAAATCTTACGGAGATAATCAGCATCTTCTCACAGCTATCTATATTTCACAAACTTCGTAAGAAGGCACATTGATTCCGTACTTCTGGTAATCAAAGTGCTCCAGGCTTGATATTTGTTCAGCCCAGCCGTCATCAATCTCTCCCAGCTGCCAGTAATCTCCGATATCGTTTAATCCCATCTTCCCAGCCAATATATCTTTCTCTCTCGCTTGATATTCAAGTGCTACATCCGGATGTGGTACCCAGATAACCCTCATCCCTGCCCGCCTTGCAGCCTCTACTCCAACCACACTATCTTCAAAGACTAGACACTCACCGGGTAAGATGGGATTTTCACTAGAGTCTCTAGTCGAATTAAGCTTCTGTAGGGCGACTAAATAGATATCTGGTGCCGGCTTCCCTCGACCCTTTCGTATTTGTGGGTCATCGCCGAGGACCCGCCTGTCAGATCGGAAGAAACTAAGTAGTCGTTTTGTTTCCGGTCTGGAAATTTTTAATTCATAGCTCTGGCTTTTTGTGCCAGATGCTAGTGCCAATTCAATTCTATCTCCAGCAGCAACAGGCGAACGAGGAGAAGAAGAGGAGCAGGTACTAAGTGCCTGACTAAGGTTTGACAAAAGCTTCTCTGCCCCCAGCAGCGGCGTACAATTTGGAAAATGCAGTCGCATTTGTTCACTTGATTCACGAGCGAATTGCTCACGGGGGATGGGCAACTGGGCCCAATTATGGAATGTGTCGCTATTTGTCGAGCCTGGAATCCCCATAAGCCGGGCTCGCATAGATCGGGTAAAAGCGGGTCTTCCATACTTTTCCAGAAGTTGGTTCGTGGATAGAGTGATCATGTCTTCGGAGTTAATGAGAAGCCCATCCATGTCGAAAATACAGGCACGGATTGGGGGAAAGCTGGCAAGGGAGAGGGGGGGTTGTTTGTTAGCTTGAGGCTGCTTTTGATAAATACTTCTCCGCAACTTAAAAACCATCGATACTCTTGGTGAATGGAATGAATTGTCTGTTAGAGGGACACTTACTCTGTCTTAGGGGGAGCCATGGGTGCAAATCAATGTTTGGATTTTTTGACCCGAGTTGGCAGAGCTCAAAGTGTGATGGGGAATGAGATTTGAAAATTGGGGATGAAGATCATGAAGTTCAATCCCTAGCGATCTATTGAGGAGGGGCTGTTGTTGCCATTTGTGCCTGCCTCAATAGAATACGGTTTAGCGTGGCCCTGCGTCTTATTCGGGTAAAACCTAGTCCGTTCCGGTCCAAAAAAAAAAAAAAGAAAGAATAAAGTGACCATCTTTTACGAGAAACAAGGAACATTCCTTATTTGCTATACACACAATGCATTTGTTCGAGGGTCATTAAGCTTGAATACATTTCAGATCTTCTTTGGATCATCAGCATATGCGAGAACCGCACTAAGCGCAAGGCACAAATGTTGAGAGCGCCGAGCCTACTTTTTACGTTGATACGGGTTTCTAAAAATAGCATAGAATATATGCTGTGCCCTGCGTGAGCTTAAGTCTAATTGCAACAATAATGCTTGTAGTATAATAATAAATTATCAGGTTAAAAATTGCTTGGAGCCTGGCTCCTTATTACCTTATTCTCTGATGACTATTTTTAAATGAGGAAAGATTGGGTTAGTGTACTATCTCATGCGCTGGATACACAAGTTGCCATTTGATCCTTCATTGTCTTCGCTACTTACCTACAGATGGGTTGCCAATGGGCCCTCACAAAAACTATAACACTTATAATCGCATATTTTAGCTAACGCCCAGGGGGGGGGGTCTCATTAACAAATCCAGAAACCAACAATATCGTCAAAATCCTTCGTCGTCAAGGTTTTCGCGTCTCGATCTTCATTAGTAATCTCCTTCCTCAAGCGACTGGCAACTTTAAGAGCAATAGAAGCCTTTTGTATCTTGCCTGTTGCCTCGAACAATTTGCCCTTTAGAAAGGTAGTGCGAGCGATCTCGTTTTTGTGGGCACTCGGATCAACATTCCAGATGTCCAGCGCCTTGTTAATCATAGTACTAAAAACAGAAAAGGAAAAATTAGAGAATGATTGGCTGGCTATTTTGATGACTATGGTGGCACTTACATCGCTTCCTCATTTTGACCTGTGCGAATGAGGTGCTGGGCAATCTTATGGGCAACATTAGCCGTGTAAAAGTCCCTATCTCCCACCGTTGCGCGCATATGATCCCATGCTCTTTGATGATACTCGAAACTTTCATCCCATTTGCTTTGCACAGCGCGGAGGTTCCCGAGGGCATAGAGTATTAGTCCAGTCCGGACGGACTCTCTATCATTCTTGCCCAAAGCCTTTTCTCTCCCCGCTAGACTATCGAGAAGAAGGGTGTTACACTCCTCAAGCTTTCCCTGCGCGAGAAGGGCCCAGCTGAGGTTAGCTTCGCCTGAGCGGGGAATGTAGTTTCCTAGTGCTTTGCGTATCCGCAGTGCCTCCTTGAGATCTGCTTCACCTTCCTCATACCGTCTATCTTGGATGCGCGAGATCCCTCGCTCTGCGTAAGCGAGGTATAATCTCTCGTCCGCAGTCCTTAGCTCTTGGCAGATCTTCAAAATTAGATCGAGGGAAATTTCCTTATGAATCCGACTAGCATCAAAATCACTAGCATCCATAGCAATAGCTCCTAAGCAGAAGTGGATGTCAGCAAGAAGCGAATCACGGTCGGGGTGTGTTGACGATTCGCAGATACTGCGAGCAGTATCGAAAAAGCCATCGAACTGCCTTGTACGCCCACGCTCTTTTTGATACCTAGTAACGTTAGACTATACCCCGAATGAGACCCTTGATATTCGGACGCACCATGCAGCTTCGTTAAGTAGCTTTGCAAAGAGTAAACTTGTGTCCTCGGAGACGTTTGTGATGCCTGGCCAGAGTTGATGTATCTTGAGAACATGAGGGTAAATGGCAGCGCATACAGGCCACCTTCCAACATGTAACCTACCACCAGTCGATTTAGGCTTTGGTAACTTTGGCTCTTTTGAGGGCCTGGGCATAGCTGATGGCCAGTCCGCCCAAAGAATCCGAACAACTTGGTCAAAAACCAAGCGTTTTTTAGTATCATCCATTGTTGCCAGGATTACATCTTGGACGATGCGATGGACAGATACTTGTTGCTTCTGCTTGTCTCTCTGAACAAGAGATGACTGTAAGAGATCAGTTCGGGCGTCAATGTAGCTACTCTTCTTGAACTGAGCGCCCTCGGAAAGCAGTTCCATAGATGCTTCCATTAATAAGTCCTCTCCAATAACATCGGGATCAAGAAATGAAATTAGCTCCAATAGCTGTCGGGCTTGAGGCTTCAACTTTTCAAATGCCCAGACAGTGGAGAGTGAATGCCGATATACGACCAAATTGGTGTCAAACTTTGTTTCGTAAAGACTGGCATGCTCTTCATAGTCTGTATATAGCTCGAAAAACTCTGATAAAGTCAGATCTTGTCGGCGAATGATACCAGCCATCTGAGAGATTGCTAGAGGAACGCCACCAAGGGCATCAGAGATCTGTCGTGCAGTATCATCTTCTAGTGCATCAGACGTCGCAATCAGCTGGTTGAAGAGGGATAAGCTGTCTTGCTGCGAGAGTGGACCAAGATCCAAACCTGAGATTCGTCTTGCGAACACGTTTTTAGCCCATGGGTCGCGGCTAGTGATAAGAATTGACCCACTGCCCTGAGGCCAGTAGTCCGCCAAGATCATTGGGTCATCAGCGTTGTCGAAGATCAAGAGCCAGGTTGCTTCTGATCTATCTTGACCTGGTTGGATAGATTCATCTGACCTCGATAAAAGCTTTCGAGGACTAGAGAGCCATCCTTTCACAATTTCTCTACTGACAACTTGGCTCTTGCACTCAGATGGATCTTCGAGCCCTAGTGCTAACGAAATTTCCTGGAAATGTTGGTCAAGCTTCGCGACTTCATCCGCTACGACCCAGAATACTGCGTCAAAGGAAGCCCTATAGCGTCTGGAGAACTCGCGGGCAATTTCCGTCTTTCCAATCCCACCAAACCCGCACAGGGCAAATTGTCGTAGAGGGGTTTCCGCCAAAGTCACCATGTTTTTTGGAGGCAAGAGCTCTGCCGCAAGGCGCTCCAAGATATCTTCACGGCCACAAAAATCATTATTCGCTGAATGCGTGTTGAAAAGAAAACATGGTAAGTTTACGGTTTTCCGATAGTCACTGCTGGATGCTGTAGGGTGTACCAACTCAAACCCCGAAAGGGACGTTCCTTCCGTTGCTTGATTCGATGGCCATTCGGTCGGTTCTAATGGCTCAACTAATCTATGTAAGTAAGCTGATTCGTTTTACATAGGCCCTGGTCTTACCTTTGAGCGGTAGTTCACTCATCGTGGGCGAGTAAGCGCTCATTGTCGCGTATTGATACTCCTCTGAGACCATTAGCATCATGATATAGTTTTTTAGAGCTTTAATCACGTACGGTCTTCCAATCTAAGTTCAATAAGGCGCGTAGCGTCATGTAAGGTGTTCCGAACAAACTTGTTAAATTCGGGCAAGCCTTCGTCACCAAGACTTTTGGTAAAAAGACATGTATCGTAATGATTCAGATTGAGGCCAATGACTGTTTCCATTGGGGCGTAGGTTGTACAGGCCTCACGGTTGACCAGCTAGATACTATGTTAGCTTTCATGAATCAATTAAGAGCCTTAGAATTACCTGTTGATACTTTTGCCGCAATGGTATTGAACCGTGTTTTGATTCCCTCAGTTCATAAACGGAGAGTATGGGCGAGCGGAACGAGATTCCTTCGAATCTATCCGCTAGGTCAAGCAAAATGGCACCTTCTTGTTCGATATGAGCGTTTGGAAACTTCAGACTCTTACTTGTGGTTGCTTCTAAGATGTCTTGAAACCGCATCATACTCGTGATCTTGTCGACATAGCGATGAGGGGTGCTTAGGAAGACAACACCAACTATGGCATTGACAAGTGACCCATATCGAGAAAACTGTTTGTTCGCAACACACAAAGCCTGCTTAACTACCATTCCACCTAAACTGTGGCAGACAATCAAAATTGGCTTGTTGGTCGTCTGGAGAAAGTATATTACATACGTCAGCAAGCACTTCGACGGTAGGACGGGAGCTGGTAACCAATACCTCATACGACTGTGACCGCACATCACTTAGTTTTTCAAGAAAGTCGTAACCTAGCATCAACATTGATTCCCATGAAGGCTTGACGGCTGCAAATGGCGAGTTATATTCATATGAGAGGATGCGTGCCCCAGTCCCAGAGCTCGGTAGGGTGGAGAGCCAGTCTATGCTGGCAAATGGCCAGTTCTCCGGTGAGAAGGTTCCAAGTCCAGGAACAAGTATAATGCTGGGCTTTGTGTAAGTGGAAATTCCGACCTGAGCCTTAGGGTGGGTTTTTTTCACTTACTCAACACCATCCTCAGAAGCATCAACTGAATCCCGCAGCACCCGTAGGTGGCTGTTGGTCGCAACGTTCATCGCGGTAGTCATGACAGTAGTCTACCAAAGCATGGGGCATTTAAGGATTAAAGGAAGCTGAAACCGAACTGAAGTTACCGCTGGTAGAGAGTGAAGGAGTTGTTGGGACTGCTTATCTTTCGATCCCTAAATTTCGGGGTGCGGGGTAGCCCCTTTACGTAGAGAATATATTACGACTGGCCATTCCTTAAGCGGTAATCAACAATAAGTACCTAGTACTTTGTACCACTCACTACCTACGGGTAGGTACCTCTTTATATCTGGGGAGAGCACTACCTTTATATGATTAGTTTTAAAAATGCAAAATGGGCACTTATATATTTAAGTGTGAAGAAGTAGAATACATGCAATAATTTTTTTTAATATATAATAAAAAATGGGAACAAGCGCCTAGACATGTTAACAGCTAATTTGTTGGTTAGTAATTCCTTTTAATTCGTCCATAATAACTAGGTAGGGACTCACATTAATACTACCTAGTAATGATAATTAGTGACCCGGAATACAACCTTCCAAGTTGGCCTCGGTGGGTTTTTATATAATGGGACACTCGTCCATATTGTACCATTCCTATGGCCGTTAAAATGCATCTAGATTTGATGCTTGTTGTGTCTGATAATTTCGATAGGCCTTCCTTCTTAGGAAAAATGAGAAATTTCTGCCTCTCGCCTTTGTATATACAGGTGTATATACAGGTGTAACGAGTACACATGCACTAGATCTGTATGCTATTTAATCTAGCTATATTTGGAAAAAAAAAAAAAAAAAGGGTATTTTACCCAAAATACAGGGCCTGTTAGGGTATTGAGGTACAAAAATTGAAATAAACGGATCATACGACATAACTCATATCCTTCTCACTTCTTCCAACTGCAATGTCTTGCCGGATTCCACGGAGCTTTCCCCAGAGCCTCATCCAGCATCGACTTAAAACTTGGAAGTCCCAAAGATAGAAAGCGCAAGCGATTAGAGTTATTGGGACACATAAGACAAAAAACCACCAAAATCTTACAGCGTTCTGCCCCAGAAGATCAACGTTCATACCCATCAAACTGGAGCTAAAGCTAAGAGGAATGAAGAGCGTTGCCAGTAGAGTTAGCTTCTTCAGCCGCTTAGATTGTTCAATAGCCCTTCGGGATTCCTCGATTGTGGCCTTGTTCATTGCTAGAGTCATGCCCCGCGTACACATGTTTGAGAGATCGATGCAACGAACGTGAAGTTGCTCATAATCTTCGAGTAGCCCTTTTATTGTAAACGTACCGTCAAAATTACCAGACGTAACATTCCTCAGCATCTCGGGCTCCGGGGTAGGCCGACGTGTTCCAGGGGGCACAGCACCTTTTGGTACCAGGTTTTCCGGTTTCGCTCCATTCCAGCCTTGATTACTTCGCTCGGCCAACTTACAAAGTGCACGAGTACTATCCTTTAGCTGTTGTGTATGTCGATTGAGAATGTTGAAAAAGAATTGGAGAGTTCCCAATGCGTTAGATGGAAGTCCTTCGGCGATGGTGTTCATTTGCATCTGGATCTTGGAGTCCATAAGATTCAAGAACTGGACTTCGGAAAAAGCCGCATGCGCAAATAATGGAATGCACATGGAAAGGGGATCTTGAGGAGCGCGATGCGCGAGGCCGACAAGTGCGATTAGTGAATCGTATTGCAAGGGAAGAATAGCCGTGCTCTGCGGAACTTCGGCGGAAATATTCGCATCAGCATCCAGACGGTTTTTAGTGGTTCGGAATGCCATCTTGGGATGATACTGGTGGATCGGAAGTGGTGTAGCCTTAGACTCTATGTGGCTCGTCCATGGCCCTGGAGGAGACTCTTCTAAGGGTCTACCTTGGTCCATCCAGGCGACAACTGAACGTACATGTCAGTAAATACTCTTCCCACACTATGTGCGATTTATCTCTTACCAGCCCAACCATTATCTGTTTTCGTGACACAGAGTGAGATCCATTGTTCTATCACAGAGAAGCGCGAGCATACAGTGGAGTACTCGCGCACAATCGAGTCTCCGCACCGGACTTTGGTAGATCCAAGTTGCTGTATTTTGTAATTTCCGAGTTCGCTAGATTGTTCTGACCGCTGCAGTTGAAGATTCTGGCCACCAAAATCATCGCGATGAAGAAGAGTGTTCACACAAAGTCGAAATATATTATTCGATGAACTTGCAAGCGATGGGAAACTATATGAATGCCTATCAATGCTAACGGAAAGAAAATCCATGTGTCTCCTGAAAAATTCCGGGTCGATATTGTATTTGCTCCCAATAACCGAAAGCCAGGACGGTGATATGAAGCCTCGAATGAAGACTATCTGCCCCGAGCCTCCTGGTGGGCCAGTATCAGTGGAAAAGGCTTTAACCTGCCCTTGACCATATTGTTGCACATCCCATATCCTCTCCCCACTGGTGTAAACTACAACTAAATCGTGAGGCTGTTTAGACTCAGAAGCGAAAGGGGTAGTATCTTCTTCCTTTATTGTTGAATTAAGAAGACCACGATCTTGAAGCATCCATTCTCTAATGTCGACATAATTGTTTCCTGGGAAGGTAGAGGTGTTTGAATATCTTCTTGATAGCGAGACGATTGCGCGCGTGTAATTTTCGGGCGTAACTGCCAAGCGAAGGGTGCGTTAGCCATCAGTTGCGCGTGGTTCAGAGAGATGCGACCTTACGTGCGGACCTTTTGCGCTCCATATCCTACCCCATTGGTGTAATGATATTGAGCCTAGTAATTCGACATAGAAATGCCAAGGTAGTGATGAGTTGGGTAAAAGGGCTGAACAAAACCATTGTCAAGGTGCACTAGGTATTAAGGAAGACGCAACCTTTATTTATGATGATTGAGAGGCTGACACGAGTCAGGAGACGGGAAGGGCGCGCTAGGTAATTGATGCATGAGACCAAAATAGGACTCGGCGTAACGCTAGTGCTAGCCCCAAGTTGAAGAAGGGAATAAATAGAAAATACCCCCCAAATCATCACTCCAAAGTGGGCCCCCTGCGGTAACAAATGAGCTTTCATTGGCCTATATTTGGTTTGGCCCCCCCAAAGTGGTGGACTCTATTGGAACCGCTCGGATGTGGGGTAGGTTGGGCACCCTCTGATACCTTTAGGATGTGGAGGGCTACCACATATAAAACTCTCGCAGGTGGAGGGTGGAACGCCAATCGGTGTTTCAGCCTCGGGCGCTAAGTGAACGGCCTGTGCTGTGTCAAGAATTCCAAGTTAGGTAGATACCTGAGTGCTCTATTTATGAGCTAAGTAAATTGCCTATTGGGTGTAGGAGAGGTACTTTCAGACAATTTTTTCACAGGACCTGGTGACCACCACATGAATTCCCTGAATTGGGGAGATTTTGAACATTAACTGTGAAGTCCCCAGGCCGTTAGATTACATGCCCCGGTTCTTTATGTACCCTCGGGGATATACGTTTCCAGCGCCTCTTGATTATCGCCTCCTAGCAAGGATACAAACTTGCGATATCTATCATATTCAAACATGCTACCCCGGGATGACCGTTATTGGTTTTTGTATAAGCTGAAAATGATAGTACATATCTATGAAACTACTCCAGATAGAGCCGCTGCAATTTCATCCTTTAGATATCCATCATTATATATCGGTGCTTAGGTCGGGTTGAAGGACCTCACCCAGAAAGACTCTGCCCGCCACTCTCCTTATGACAGCAGCTCCGCTCCACACACAATGAATACCGGCCGCGTCAAGGTCGATCATTCCGGGGGCCCTATTGATAACGGCTGGCTATCGTTCAATAAAGACGCATGTGAGAAGAGTAGTTAGGGTCAGTTCATGCGCAACACGCGATATTCCCGCGAACAAGAATTTAAGCCCCACCGTGCGATCCACAATAAAGTCCTTGTGGGCGTTCGCATGGCGCTCGCAAACGGGGTCCCCCCGGATAGTTGGCATGGCGTGCTCTTTAGCCCTATCTCGCAATAAATTCGCCATGGGAGGCTAGAGAGATTGTGCGACTTCTCTTCGAGCACGACATTATATCTCCGCTGCCCTACCGGGCGGGGAATGGGTTTGAGGATGAGCTGTTGTTAGCGGCGGGAAGGGAAAAATTAGACCTTCTTAAGATGCTTGTCCAGTACCTCGCAGAGAGACGCGGGTATCAAGGCTTCACACGTACTTTGACTCGGTAGAGCCAATCTTTGCAGCTGCCGGGTGGAATAATAGTGTCCCCGATTGCATTAGGCGGCAGTTGCTCACGCATCTGAAAGCACTTGTCTTCGTTACTCCCCCGTCTCAATAGGGAGGAGGCCGTGGCTCTTAATGACGAAACCGCAAGGGGGCTCTTGATAACAAATCTGCAAGGGTACCTTGCTCTGTACCTCTAAATTTCGGCCAGACGGAATTCATACTCGGAAAGGCTCGGAATCGGGTTGTGGATCGCTTGGTGAACATGATTGACTATTATCGGTGTTCGCACTACCTCTTGATTATCACCTCTCTCGCTCATTATCTCACACCAAAGATACGAGATTGCCATTTGCGTGTCATTGCCTCTTTATATTTAATAGTAACAACCCTGGATATTTGTGAATATTTTTTATGGCCTGATAATAGGAGTCCCTGCAAATCTGCTTTAGGTAGACCGCCAGCTAATTCCTCACCTAGTTTCTGGATCCTTAAATTATTAGGTTTATCATATAACCAACTTGCAGTTAAAGTTCATTTCTGAATTTTATTTATAGGTGCCAAGATAAGCAAGTTCACCTGCTATTCACACCGCACGTAACTATTAATCTCGCTTAACCTATCATGACTTTTAGAACCAACTCCCCTCGCAAAGCCCTGAAGGATTGAAACCCCATAATAAGTTCATGATAAACAGCCCGCATCTACCTTGTATGTGCGGTCAGTTCCTCCACTCGAACCCCCAAATTTATTGGCGACGAATACCAGGACATCCATTGCAGGACCAGTAGTCAATTCCGGCAACAACGAAAGTTACTTTACGCCTATAGAGCCTGAGTCCCTCACAATGAATATCATCTTACATTATTGCTCCCTAAGCCCACATATGTCGATGCTCTTCTTGAGAGAAGCGATGTCATATCTTTAACGAATTTCAGCCACCAACATTTCGCGGGACCAGTGATCCCAGTAATCATACGGTGATGGAGTGGATTGTCGGCTATTTGTTTCTGCTCTAAAATGGCTAAAAGAGATTAGTATGGTTAAGAATAGCTTCAAATGTGTTAGGTTGTGGTCTGTCGTCTAACATCAGTCTACACCGTTGATCTCCCCCTTACTTCGCGATAATTCCTTGAACTAAGCTTTCCATCATAGTTAGAAATGATATTTCTAAATTAGTAAAGGCCATTTCCCTCAATGCTACCATCTACCCATATTAGTTGGGCATCGCACATTGTCAAGGGTACCCCTCGCCTTGTTGACTACACAAATCTAGCCATCCGCATCCACCCACATTGTAAAAGTAAGGAGGGAGATAGTAAGTATTACGACAGCCAACTGATGGGGACACAAGGCCTTCTTATCAAAGAGGAGTCCTAACACTTTCCCAGTGAGCCATAAATATAATAGCTGTATAGTAAATCACCTGGGAGGGTAACTTCCTAGTTTGATGTTACGTCAACAACGTCAATAGGTCATTCGCGGAGTGAGTCATTGGCTCATAGTAAATATACTTTTCTTCTACCTTCATAGTTACTCGACTTGATATTGCGTCAAAGTGGCCCCTAGCTTTCCCAGTTGCAGTGAGAGACCATTCCATCAAGATAACAGCTATGGTTTGAATTCATCATAAGAGGGATCACAGTTTTGCATGCAAGTCCGTGTTACATTCGAATCATCTATATCATCTCGACCAAACTAGAGTCCAATCCTGTCGAATCAGTGCAGCTGGAAAGTTTAAAAAATATTCTTCATTTATTATAGCTATCTCATATATTCCTAAACTAGCACTCTGCATAGAAAGGGGTGCTAACACTTTTGCTATCACGCATATGACTATAAAGGAGAATCTATGAATCAACATCTTAAACATACTAAGGTAGGTTTAGTATAAATAGAACCAAGAGTGGCCGCCAGGGTATCTAGATATCCTTAAAATCATTCAAATAGTAATACCCAGTCTTATCACCAGTCGATATTTTTCTCGCGAACCCATAACCCACGCTTAAGTATCACAATGAAAGAAAATCTAACAAACAACGATGTCATCCTGAGCTCCCTACGAGGCCAGGAGCTTCGAATTCCTAACGTTCAATCAATCTTCGGAGCAGCCTCCCCCCCGGTAAACGGCAATCGAGCAATTCTAACAATATGCGTAAACAATTACATAGACACGTACGTATTGTTTCTCCCTATCCTCAACACCACTAGTCCATGACTCCCACTCCTCTATATACCATTGCTCATGGTATCTCATTCCCATCTAGTCTTCTCCCTGGGAGTCCCATCAAGGCAAAGAAACTGAAAGCCGCCGATTTCCCATACTTGACGTGCCTCTGGTGGCCACACACCTACTTTAGAAGACTGAGAATCTTGGGGTTTCTTGTCATATGGCTCATTCTGTGGGATGATGAGCTCGATCAAGTGCTCGCGTCCACCGGTGGAGATGATTTGCGTAATAGCCACGAGTACGAATTCCGGCAGCAGACTATTCAGTTCGTTAAGACTACTCTTGGAGCGGAATGCAATACTACTGGCGTCCGTCGACCCGTATCTAGCAAGGTCATTCAAGGGTTTCGACCCATTGCGGACTTTGTGTTGCAGGAATATGATCCTGGTAGGAGGCCTTTATATATATTTTGTTTTCCTGCGGATGCTCAGCCTCTACCCTCAGCCATTATATAGGGTTGGAGAGGGGAGTGGTGACTGGCCATAATTCAAATGCAGCTAACCTCACCCTGCCATTATAGAGCGTCGAGAAATCTTCATGAGAGAGATCCTGTTCACTATCAACATGTCTGAGCTTGAACATCAATATCACTCTCAGGGGAGACTTCCTTCAATAGATGAATATCTGACATATCGACTTGGAACGAATCTGATGGGTGTTGTATGTTCAGCTACGGAGTAGGTTCCCTCCCTCCCCCTTTTATCAACATTCTATTAGTTCTAACAAAGCAAACTATGAAAGCCTGGCTATGGATATACAGATCCCCGTAGCTGCTCTTGACCACCCCCTCATGAAGGATATCTTCCATCAGACCAATCTTGGAGTTGCACTGTATGTCTTCCTATGAAATTATAATGATGATCAGAGAATCAGAGGTGCTAACCAAAAGGGAAAAAATAAATGAACAAACAATAAAGTATTAATGACATCCTATCCTTGAAGAAAGAAATTGTCAGTTTGACTTCCATACCCTCTTTATTTCCCCCATTTCATCACAGACCACCACTTCCGCATCTCTCAATCTCTGGTAAGAAGGCTAACGGCTTGAAAGGATAATGGCCAACTATGCAGCCTCGTTCCACTTCTCTATACATCAACCTCCTCACTCCAGCTCTCTTTGGATATGGTCGTTGACATGCTGCGAAAAATAGTCCAGCAACTTGAGGGGGTAGAGACGGCTTTATCAGCTCTGTTTGGCGATGACTCGGTTCGGATATATATACAGACCTGTCGTGGATATTTCACGGGATTTTTAGAGTATAGGTCTGTGGTTCGCTGGCTTCTAGTTTCCTTTAATTTTTTTAAATTTTTTTTTTGTTTTTTGCTTTTTTGTTCATGGACTTAAACTTGAAGTGAAACAAATGCTAATGATATGAATGTTTTAGTCTCCAAACGCCCCGATATAAATTAAGCTCGATTCCTAGGGACACAGATGGTTCTATGCTCCTTAAGCTCTAGTCTTTATTTGATCCTTGATAGAGACCATGTGGTGGGGCATCGGGACATACAAGTGAGTGGGGTTCATAAGCCCGTGTTCCAGTTCACTGTTTGTCTCTCTCCCCCCACTCGCTTGGCTATTAGTTGGTATTTATTGTGAGGTAAGACTGGTTTGAGGTTTTAGTCAATTACCGGAATTGGTTTATAGAGTTTATAGATGGTCAGCCTTTGCATACCTGAGAATATTTGAGGGTCATAGTTTGTTTAGAATATAAAACTTATCTTATTCTCTCCTCTAGTGATTAAAGTTCTTTAAATGGGGATGTGAAAGGTTAAGATTTTTTAAAATTCTATTTAAAATCATGATTTAGTGAGTGTCACGAGCTCTACACACAATGTAGGATATTAGATGATCCTCCAGGATGATCCTCTCCAATCTTCCATGTATCCTAGCTAGCTGTCCCAACCACTTATGGGGGACACAACATACAGAGAATTAATCCATGGTTGAGCTGCCCGAGCAATTATATAATAAATCTAATAATTAAGAATCTTATATACTATATCTATTCTATATTAATACCTATTGCCTAAAACAAGCTAATAATTTTCAATAATAAATAACTTGAAGTTAACAGTCCATCTAAACTCTAAAATAACTTAAGTAAATAACAAGTCTAATTTAAAGGTCTAGCTAGAGAAAAATATCTTTAAAATATTATTTAAGGCACTTAAACACCCCTAAAGAAACCCTATAATTTGTCGACCAGGCAGTTGACTGCACCCGATCACGATGTCCTCGTCCGCCAAGTTACTTGCTTGCCTACTTGCCTACATCCTTCCAAAAAGCCAAGACAATGTCGCGAGCGTCAATTGTGATTGTGCCATAGCACTGGAAAAAGCGAATAGACCGCTGTCAGTGAGCATAACATTAACGACTTGCAGGATGATTATATTAAGAGATTTCCACCACGAAATGTTTCCTCCTTAGAACGTCAGCGCTCAACTTCGGTGTCCGCTCCTCCGTCATTCCACTTTTTGGATAATAGGCGGCGTCCAGGAACCGTCAAGTATCTCTTCATGGCCCCAGTAGGCACGGATATAGAGCGAGAACCGCCCATCAGGGGCCGGAAGCCAGTTGCTTTCCTTCTCCGCGCCCGGCGACTTCGCGCCCGCGTAGAGCGTGAGCGAGTCATCAGCGTTGCGCTGGAGCGTCTTATTTTTAGTGCCCAATGAATAGCGGTTGAGGTCATTTGCATGGAACAAGTGCTTGTCGTTGTAGAGCGTCAGCGACCAGAACCCGTCGACCGGAGGTTCTTCTCCCGCAGCAAATATGATTTCATAACTGCTGCTGCCCTCCAGCTCACCGCCCACGCTGTCAAAATCAGTATAGAAGTACTGCGTCTCCGTCGGCCTATTGTCGAACATGTTCGACTTTGAGGTGCCTGTCCGGTTGAAGTAGTCTACGCCAAACTGCGCGTTGTTCGTCGAGCGGTTCCAGTTATTGCCGGCCGGACGTCCATTGTGCTTCCACTCAAAGAATGGCTGAATGATCCTGTCCTCGGCTTCAACCGCAGTCGCAACCACTACCTTTTTCAGTTCGGGATCCTTGGCCGCCGCATCAAGTAGCAAACGGAATTGTCCGTACAACGCCTCTTCACCTCGCAGAGGCTCGACGGTGTTAAGCACGTCCGGGAGCTGATCAAAGAATTGATCGGGGATCACCCACTTGGTCTCGCCGTCGCCGCCGTCGCCTCCAGGGCCGGGAATGTCCTCCACATTCGCCCAGTCAATTGTTTTCATTTCGCCAGTGAAATCCTCCAGCGGATAAAAAACGACGCTGTTAATAACCTTCTGGATCGCCTCTTTATCTTCAGGCGTGTCATCCTGAAAGATGCGCGGGATAGTATTGGCGAGGGCTGTAGGACACCGAATCACCTCGCGAACACCATCTGGCTTTAGACCGTTCCACCGTGGGCCCACTAGCAGATAGAATCCGGGCTTCGTGTTGTAAGGCTTGCCGAGCTGGCCGAACTGGTCGGTGCGTGCGTCGTAGAGGGCGTAGACCCAGAAGCGGTCGCCAAAGTCGGGCACCTGTGCAATGACCGGCTGCTCGTCGAGCGAGAAGTAGCCAAGCCCATAGACGACGTCTTGGTTGGGACAGGTGACAAAAGTCTCTTCCGGCACAATGTAATCATGCAGCATGCCAATTTGGCCGCACGGCGCGGCAGGTAAGATACCATCAACCAGGCCGGGCCACGGGGCTTGCGTGATTTTGGCTTTGCGATTGATCATGTTCACCAACGGCCAGCCCCAGACATAAGCCATCTGCGCAATTGTTCGGGCATAGCTGGGAGTCATGATGATGCCCGTAGCAGGCGGCGTCACAGCAACGGATTCAGCGTGACATTGAGCCTGCAGCGCATTAGTTGTGGCTGCGACAGAGGTTACTGCCGTTACAGCAGAAGGGATTGTCGGCCTAGCACTCACCATTGTAAAGGTTGGGGTTAAAATCAAGGTTGATAAGTTTAGAAAGATAGCATCAACGATGTTAACAACTGAGCGCTTCAACGCGTTTCGCAAGATGTAGCTAATTAATGCTATCAAAGTGCGGGAAATTATGGGTTTATATGCTAGAGGGGGGCCGGGATCATGTGACTTGAGGCCATTTGGCTGCGCATATCTAAATTCCAACTGCATCCTATACTGACAGTGAACCTACCCCCTCATCCAGCGGAATCGTGCACGGGCTCGGAAGTACCCGCGCCCGGGATTACCTGGGTAGTGGCTTGGCTTCAGGAATGAGTATAATTGGCTAGACGGTGCGTGATATGTCTCCATATTTATCTGCAGATGCGTGGCGTCGTGAGATCCTTTCTTAGCCGTGGCGAAATGGTTTGGACCAGATTTACCGCTTGGTTGCAGCCGAGAAATGTGGGGACACATCTCCTTCCTGTGATAACCCCGCTTCAGATCACAGGAACGGAATCACCGTGCATTTTCAGCTGGCGGTAGTGGTTACTCAAGAGAAGTTGAGCTGATACGATCTTTAATTCCGTTTGATTAATTTTGATTAATTTTAATCAATATTGATTCATCTATTACGTACGGCAATCATATGAATGTACGGAGTCTAGAGGCTAGATCTACTCTGTATATTACGCTAAGGTCAATTGGACTCCGCCGCAACAAGCCACATCCGCTGGGACCAGGGGGGTTTTAGCAGTCTCTGGCAGCACCATGAGATGCTCATGACGACAGGAGAATCGGTGAAAGCCGAAGGATTGGCACCGTGAAGCTCATTATTTAGGGGATGCCCCATCGGACGGTGGTCCTCAAGCATGTGTATCGGAGGAGTACGCTCCGCGGGTTGGGGTCAACCCGATCGGTGTGCCCAAACTCTTGAGAGACCACTATTCGGTGGTGGCACGCCCACCGGCCATCGCCCTGTAACACAGAGGACGGCTCGTGGGGAGCATCCAGCATACCGGAAGCGACTTCCGTCCTGCACTGCTAAGCGAGCTGTAAGCCTCGACTAACTAGGAATGCCAGTTAGGGTCACATCTCAAAACCCCTCGGAGATTGGCGAAGATGCAAGCCAAGCTAACAGCCTTGGCTACACCACTGTGGCGCTAGCTGAGAGTTTTGCCACTGTATATAGATCAAGCAGACCCAGGGCAAATGATTGGATAGCTTCGTTGCAGGGGTGCTTCCCGCTCCCAGCTTTAATATAAATTATGCAGATTCACTGTTAGATAGTGAAGGGTGGGGAAAGAATCCCTGTACAGGAATGCTTCACACCGGACTTCGCCGTCGGGGAGCTTGTACAGAGTACAAATGTTGCAAGTTGTGATATATCAATTTTCTCACAAAAGTCCGGTATCTCGCTTGTAGCTTCCGGAAAGAGCGAGAGTACTTAGAAATTTTTATATATATAGGCTTGCCCAACTGGCTATGTTGGAAGAACCAAAGCACTTTCCATTGGTATCTTATTAAGATACTTGTTCGAACTCTATCAGCTCATCCATCGCTTCCGCTTTCTTCTCATTACTACCTAAGTTTTCCTTTGTGTCCTTGGCCCTTGGTGCTTCCTCGATCCACACAAGATGACGGAACCAATGTCGCCGCTGATGGAGCAGATCAATAAGGGCAACTGGTTGCCACAGGAGGAAGCAGAATTGCTTCATGACGAATTCTACTACCAAAACGCCGTACAGGCCTACGTCCTGACACTTCCTATCCTGAATACCATTGGCCTTCGAGACGGATCGGAAGATACGTTCGGAAGCGGATATAATGTCCTTCCCATCTGGAAGGATCGCATGGACAGTCGTGCCTGGGTTCCGACACCCAATGCCGATGTCATCTATTCTATGAGCTACCTTGACCTGAAGAAGGACGGCCCTTTGGTCATAGCGGCGCCGCCCAATGTCATTGGCATGTTCACGGACTTCTATCAGCGTACGATCACCGATGTTGGGGCGATTGGCCCCGACGGCGCGAACGGTGGCCTCTACCTGATCCTACCACCCGACTACGCGCGGGAGATTCCGAAAGGTTACTTTGCCTTCAAGTCATCCACAAACAATGTGTTCTTGTTCTTCCGCACGATCATGACCGCAGGCGAGAGTGGACCCGACACGGCTCCAGCTGTCGCGAATGCCGAGCAGACCCGCATCTATCCACTATGGGCACTGGAAAAAGACGTGAAGGCGATGGAATTCCCTAATGGCAGCGGAAAACACATAAACATGATGTATCCGACGGACAATTCTTACTGGACAAAACTCAAGGCGTTTGTCGACTACGAGCCAGTAGATTGCATCGATCCTGTTACGCGCGGTGTTCTCGCCTCGATTGGCATCATCAAAGGCTCTCCATTCGAACCAAACGATAAGGAGAACGCCGCTCTGCAAAAGGCCGTCGAGAGGGCACCACGAATGATTCTGGCAGGCCGCCAACTCGGACGATCGGACAAGCGGGATCTCTATTACCGGGATCGCCAGTATCAAGACACTTGGGCTGGTGCCACGGCGGAATGGATGCAAGACAGCTATCTCGATGTTGTTCAAAGAGCGTCCTATTTCCAGATCGCGTATTCTTCGGCTCCCGCAATGGTGATGCGCACGATCAATGCGGGCTCGAAATACCCTTTTGCAACGCGTGATGCCGACGGCGAGTTTCTCAACGGCTCAAACTCGTACAAGCTTCACCTCCCATCGAATCCCCCCGCAACACTTTTCTGGGCGGTCACAGCTTACAACATCACGGACGGTACCATGACAGCAGCTGAGCAGCTCATGCCCTCGATCAACGGGCTCAACAAGGCGGTTATAACGAATGACGACAATTCAGTCGATCTATATTTTGGGCCAACCAAACCCACGGTGGCAGCCGATACCAACTGGATACAGACAGTGAACGACCTCAACTTTATGGCTGCTGTTCGTCTTTACGGTACTGGCGTAGAGTTCTTCGACCAGACCTGGAAGCCGGATGATCTGGTAAAACTGGAATTGGCTGGAAGATAAACATAAACTGTTGCAAGAGTACG
This sequence comes from Aspergillus sparsus, assembly GCA_027569235.1. Classification (NCBI taxonomy): domain Eukaryota; kingdom Fungi; phylum Ascomycota; class Eurotiomycetes; order Eurotiales; family Aspergillaceae; genus Aspergillus; species Aspergillus sparsus. The sequence goes on from JAPDES010000035.1 coordinate 343,923, forward strand.
CCAGATTAATACAGAGTTATCTATGGCACCACTAGATAGAATTCAATGTACGAAAGTGTTAGCAGATGACCTGCGCCACCCCCCCGGTGAATTATAACCACCGTCTGTCTGTAATCACCCCCTAATTATGACTGCCGTCTGCTAAATTACGGTTGAACCTCAAGGCCTACTCGATCCCTATCATCCACTTCGTGCCAGAAACCGTACACGCGCTTCAACTGCCGAGAATAAGATGTTAAACCCTTGAAGAAGCGCCTTCAAGCCAGGCTACCAACAAAATTACTAACCCACGAGAATCTACCACGATATTGATAACTGAGATGGCATAGACTAAAAGCAGTCATGTATGGGCTCTAAGGAGACACAGTATATATTAGGACATGTACATATTCGTAGTTTAATGATAGTTATTGCCCTTTCGGTTCGGCCGCCGGGTGTTAATGAACTGTGTGTGTGTGCGTATATATATGGGAAATCCATGGGCTTTTAATTCCATCTATTTGCAAAAGCCCTCTGGGATCCGCGTGCCAACATGGAACCCAAAAGAGAGTGCTCTAAAATAGTGTGGTTTAAGGCTCTAAGCGCCTCGTAGCATTATACTTCCTGAAATTTGATACGGTTCGCGAAGCAGTGTCACCCCCGAAGATTGATTCTTTGTCTTCCAGATACGGACTGAGCGCCATCCATTCATTGTGCTATTAAAACGATCCATGGCAATCACTCTATAAAAGGTTACCCTTGGGGGGCAAACGCCTGTTGAGGAGCAGGACGCATGCTACCCTCGCCCAATCTCGCAATTCTGGAAACGCCTTTAGCAGCAAAGGGCGCTGAAGCAGGACATTAGCTGTGAACCAACCGGACATGGGGGGGCTAAAATCGGTGCAACCAATGGACGTCCGTTTTGTAGAGAACTCTAGCGCAAATCTAGCCGTCTTGAATCTGAATGATCCGGCTAAGCGCTATATAAAATACTACCGTTTCCCTTCATCTTCTTCATTGCCCCTTGCCCCTCCCATTCTCCCCCGCAGATAGCCTGGACAGTCTTTACCCGGTATGGCTTTCTGAGAGACAAAATCAAATTGCATCCTGTGCACAGGGGAACGGGAGTGTGGTGTTCTGAGCTTGATTATGGCCCTCTCCTCCTAATTGAGAAAGTGTTTATTACGAATGTGGAGTGGCGAAGGAGAGGGGTAGCAAGCGCCATGGTCAGACAGCTCCTCATGGCTGGTGAGAAGTGTATGGACAGCATAAGGCCAAAGGATATGTCTCCTAGACTCATAGCACTGGAATTTGGCTCGGTTACGCAGTTTCAGAAACTAAACACGGTACATGCGCTTGTAATACCTGGATGGCTTATAGAAGACATTACAGCTCAATACGTTAGCAAGTCAAAGCGCTAGAAAAATGGAATCAATCTTCGAGCAAACAATACCGCCGTTTCATTCTATAGGTCTCTCGGATTTCGACGCATCGGCTCCTCACCATGTTTTGCATACTCATTCAATCGGAAACACAGAGCACAATCAATCCCCCCCGACATGGACCCCGATCCCGAGATGGAGCCTTTGGATGACCAGGAAGATGAGCCTGGCATGGGAGACCACATTATTCCATTTGGAATAAAAATTCAACTCAGAGAGAGATCTTTGTTAAACATGCAGAGAGACTTCCCTCTTCACCATGCAGCAACTACCCTTCCTGGTCTCGAGTGTATGGAGTACCTCAAGAAAGTTGCAGTTAATCGCCTATTACCCAAGCTAAATAGCATCAATAAATTATTAAATTAACTTAAAAGGAAATTTTTCTAACGTGAATTATGTATATTGAAAAAGAGCACTTTATATATATATATATATAAAAGAACTAAGGCACACTGGGTTGGGTAATGGGAGGTGATTAATAGTTTTAGAATCACAGTAAATAACATATATAGTCCAACACATGCTTTATGTCATGGCCTGCAGCCTTGCTTGCGTTCTTGTTTCCATGGAATAGGTGGTTTACCCACAATTTCAAGGCTGCTGGGGATTTTGTTGAGGACTCTTGATGGTTTTCACTTGGCCTCACTTGAAAGATGATCTGGGGTTAGGCTTAAAGGCGGCCAAACATGCGACGTAGCGCATCTCGTTTCCTCGGAATTTTCCACTCTGCCAGAGTTTCGGCAGAGAATTTGGAGTCTGGGTGGTTATGACCTAAACATTTGTTGCGAAGCCTGGCACATTCAGTCATGAGCGTCATGGCATCTTTGAGTTTGTTCCTTGATTTCCAGGTGCATGCCAAGTTGCTCATACTAACTAGGGTAGAAGGATGCTCAGGCCCTAGCACCTTCTTTCTCGTTTCCAAGACTTGTATTTCTAGCTCTTCAGCTTCCCGACAGCGTCCCTGATACCAAATGATACTGGCTAGATTGTTCATGCTGACTAGAGTATGAGGATGCTCAGGCCCTAGCACCTTCTTTCTCGTTTCCAAGACTTGTATCTCTATCTCCTCGGCTTCTCGCCAGCGCTCCTGGTTCCGGAGGGTACTGGCTAGGTTGCCCATGCTGATTAGAGTATCAGGATGCTCAGGCCCCAGCACCTTCTTTCTCATTTCCAAGACTTGTATGCCTAGCTTCTCGGCTTCTTGCCAGCGGCCCTGATCCTCAAAGATACTGGCCAGGTTGTTCATGCTGGTTAGAGTGTCAGGATGTTCAGGCCCTAGCACCTTTTTCCTGGCTTCCAAGACTTGTATCTCTAGCTCCTCGGCTTCTCGCCAGCGTCCCTGATCTTTAAAGGTACTGGCTAGGTTGCTCATGCTGGTTAGAGTATCCGGATGCCCTGGCCCCAGCACTTTCTTCCTCATTTCTAAGACTTGTATCTCTAGCCCCTCGGCTTCTTGCCAACGCTCCTGGCTTCGGAAGGTACCGGCTAGATTGCCCATGCTGAGTAAAGTGTCAGGATGCTCAGGCCCTATCGCCTTCTTTCTCATTTCCAAGACTTTTATCTCTAGCTCCTCACCTTCTCTCCAGCGTCCCTGATAATAAAAGGTATTGGCTAGATTGCCCATGCTGAGTAGAGTATCAGGATGCTCAGGCCCGAGCAGCTTGCTGTTCATTTCCAAGACTTGTATGCCTAGCTCCTCGGCTTCCCGCCAACGTCCCTGATAATAAATGGTATTGGCTAGATTGCCCATGCTTGTTATGGTATCAGGATGCTCAGGCCCGAGCACCTTGCTGTTCATTTCCAAGACTTGTACTTCTAGCTCCTCAGCTTCCCGCCAGCGGCCCTGATACCGAAAGGTATTGGCAAGATTGCCCATGCTCGTTAGAGTAGAAGGGTGCTCAGGACCTAGCACCTTCCTTCTCATTTCCAAGACTTGTACCTCTAGCTCCTCAGCTTCCTGCCAGCGTCCCTGATTCCACAAGGTCGTTGCGAGCCTACCTATGCTGGCTAGAGTGTCAGAATGCTTCCACCCGCTGTTGGTTATATATATTTTTGTGAGTCTTATATATAGTAACTCTGCTTCAAGGTACTCCCCATCTGCGGAAAGACAGGCTGCTATATTTCCCATTAAAATTACATACTTATCTTGCTGCTTAATGAACAGATTCTCATACACAAGAGATAATGCATGAGGAATGTATTCCCGCCACAGGCTTCGATTAGTATACCCATTATCTGGAAAAATTTCTTGCATTTGATTGGCTGTTTGCTGCATCCAATGGTCGAATAGTTCATTTTCCACTAGCCAGTTCCGAGTTGCAACGTGCACAAGTCTATGCATGCTGGCTAAGCTGTCATTATCCTGCCAGGTAATGAAGGAATATGCGTTCAAAAGTCCGAGGGCTTCGAATTTCTCATTCCGACCAACTGATTCATGCCGTGAAAGAATAGAGATGGGGATATTCTGAGGGCTGATGCAAGCCATAAAAGATAAATAGTCAGCGGATAGCGGATTTTGTTGCCGAATTTGTTGAAACGATATAAGCCAAGTAGTTAAGACTGGATTTTGAATATCTTCATAGCGTCCTTCATCCTTGAAGTCTTTGCTTAAAAGCTCAACCACTTCAGGCTCTTGTTGTTGTAAAAGATCAAGATATGTGGCCAACCGAATCCCGTTTTTATTGATATATGCTGATGCTTGCGTGATTGCCAATGGTAGAAAAGCGAGTCTCTCCAGCAAGGCAAATGTTTCGGTTTGATTCCCAAGTAACTTCTTTTGCACTGACTTCTCCAGGATTTTGTATGCTGTTTCCCTGTCCACATCTGGGATTGAGATGATATTTGATGCAGCGAGGTCTAAAGCTAATTGTCGATTTCGTGAAGTAAACAAAATATGGCCGTTTTCGCTTTGAGGAAGATAATCCTCCAAAGTAGAAGCAGCGGCGTGCCTATCATCTACATTATCGAAAATTAAAACCCACTTCCCTACAGCCTCGGAGCTGAGATAATTCTGGATCTGGTTTTTAGCTTCCGCTGCCAGCTTGACTTCACGATATCCCATCATCTGTGCTAGAGTGAGGTAATCCTGGTGGATCATTTCAGAGCTAGTACATCGCACCCAGAAAATTGAACACCTGTCATCTCGCTCTTTGAGACGATACGCCAACTCTAAGGCAACTTGGGTTTTGCCAACCCCGCCTAAACCGGTAATAGCAAGCTTGCTCGGGCCGTTTGGTTTTGTAAGAAATTCCTCCAACTGGGCAATTTCGCTGTCCCGGCCAACGAAGTGGGGATTTCTTGGAAGGGGGACCATCCAATGACGCACAATTTCGGTTTTATTCTGATAGACAGGCACAACTGACAATAGCATTTTTGCATAGGCTGCTGCTGCCAAAGCCGCATATCCCTGCCATCCCTTCTGTTTATGGGAGTCTGAGTAGTCACAAATGCCCCGGATAACCAGAGTAGAAAGCTGATTTGCAAGGCCTGCTGCTTCCATCTCAAAGCAAATGATGCCCAGCCCTTCGGCTAGGCGGTCTCGAGTCACGGAGTCTTTCATGACCTGATCGCCGGATGCAATTAGGCCGTAGTGAATTAAAGGGCCAGTGTTCACTCGAGGCTCTCGATTCACAAGTTCATTCTTTTCACATTTCATGCAGCTGTTCTCTGACTTAATATGTGGGTATGTGGAGTGGAAGAGATAGTCTGTCTCGGGGCTCGGGGATGAAAAGTGCTCTTTCATGCTAGGATTCCGTTCGAATGTATCCTGGATAAGGGCAGAAATAGCGTTCCTGCTCTGCGCTGTGGCCACAATATCGGCCTGTAGGTGAGAGAGGTGGGTTAAAAGAATTTGTGGTGGGTGATTCAAGATACCAGTCTGTTTCAGACGACCCTCCTCGACTGTCTTTCCAAAATCGTATTGAATCACTCCCCCAGAATTCACGGTTGGTTTGCCAACTACCACGTCACCCAGGCGAATATCGTTCTGAACGTTGGGGACGCCTCCTCCAATACCCACCATGAGGCCGTATTGGATCTGAGGAAAAGTGGAGAGGAGATGAGATGCCACCGTCGCTGCGGAGACTTTTCCATAAATGCCACTCGGTAGGCTTGCTAATACCACCCAGTGACCCTTCACTGTACCAAGCAGGTAGGAGTTGGGATCAGTATGGGGCTGGGGAAGTGGCGCATGGATCTCGTCGAGCATGGCCTTTGCTGCCGCCAGCTCTAACGGGAGAGCGGAAATCCATCCGATCTTGTAGTCGCTGTGTTTGTAGGTCATTTTCCCATAATAGGTGGGTGGTAGAATAGAAATGCAAATTTATAGATAAAACAGGGTCCAAGAACAAGGTGAGGATATTTACAGGACAGAGAATGGCAGCGTAAAAGAAGAGGGGCGGGCAGTGAGGCTGCAAGGCTGACATTTCCTCCAGCAACGGCCAATCAATGAAGACCTTCCCAACAGGCGCTTAATGCATTTCTGCCTTGCAATCCCACAATATTTGGGGTTACCCCTTTAATAGAAGCGATTCAGGTCGGCCAAACGAGAGAGGAACATAACAATTATGGACTCTATGAGAGCATGCGCTCAGACACTCAACAAGTAGAAAATTCGACGACACTTGTAGCGCCTCCCACCAGCCAGCCAGCCCACCGCGAATTATCCCTTACGTAGGACGGTGAGTGTTGTTGACTGGGACGCACACTAGGGAAAGCTGAGCATCATAGATAAATAATAGCGAGTCACTAGACAGGTCACTCGACGGGATATAAATATAGATGTGTGATTTTCATACAGAGTAGATATCTCAGCCGACTATTGTATCGTAAAATCCCACATCCGATATCGTTTTTGGTGTTTTGTAGCGCAAGAACACTTCTGACAATGAGGAGGTTGTAACTAGACAAGCAAATAATGACGTTAACATTTACATGGCATATGGAACTTACCTTCAACGTTCCGGTGCCGAGGAAGAGTACAAGATGAACTAATGAGATAAAGGTGGAAATATGGCGGGGGAAGAGACTACAAAGGGCACGAAGAAGAGTTGTATATAATTCTACGCCCAGATCGACTTAACCATTATGGCACTCATATATGATGGCTGCTTGTTGCATACTCATTCAGCTCAATATTCACTCTCGCCAAGGCGATCGATATATTGACCTGGGCAATTCCTGAACAGAAATTACATGGAAATCATAGGAAAGGGGATACCGCCTCCTTTGCGGAGGAAGGTATGCCATTCAGTGGAAGTAGTAGTTAGTTATAAATTTCTATATTGCGTTTTGGCGTTTAGAAGGAGCAGAGAGCCCTACTAAGAGAATAGAAACATTCAATTGGATATATTAAATATAAGTTCGTAATAATACTCCATTTAGTTGTATTGCTAATAAAAATAAAAATTCATTCGTTAATTATTCCCTGCAGAGCAAAAGGTCTCCCGGTTCACTCTTAACTACGCTCACAATAGCGACTTGAGTATGGCTGAGCAGACGGTTATTTCCACTTCTGTGCTATTATGATATGTAACAGAGTCCAGAAATCACGTACGCTACCCTACTTTCCATCACTGCAATTTGATTATAGATATATTTACCCCCAGCCTGGCTAGCAAGTCTCCACTACCTTAACCTTACACCTTATCACCCGCGGGGATTGGACTGTGAAGGAAATAAATAAATTCACTAGCGCCAAAGCTCTAAGAAAGCCTTTGCACCTGCGGCCGCAGTAGCTGCTGCGTATTTCTGCCACTTCTTGTTCTTATGGCAGTCAGCAAAATCGGCCACTCCTTTGATAACAACAGAGGGGAAAGTGTCCCAGATCCCCGCGCCCTCCATCTCGAACGCAATCACGCCTTCCTTGTCGATGAGCCTATCCCGGAGCTCTTCAGATCTCACCACCTGGTCTCCAGACGCTACGAGCCCAATGTGAATAGCAGGTCTGCCTGGACACACAGTCTCCAGTCCCAGATACCTGGCCGCGACGAAAAGGTGCCCCTGTAGCCTCTCCTGTATCCTTTCTCGACCATATCGACCCTGTAGCTGAGCTAGCAGCGTGCGGATCTCTACATTTGGTCGCCCAAGGTTATCAGTCACAGAGTCCTTTCGTATGAGGCCATCGCTCCCCAACCGACCAAAGTCATGCTGCACCAGGCCACTGCTTATAACCACGTCCCCGATGTGGATTTCACGTCCATCCGGCGTCGAGCGAGCACCCCCGCATATCCCTACGGCCAGGGCGAGCCTAATATTAGGAAAGCTACACCGGCAGAACGCAGCAGCCGCCGCGCCGTGACTCTTCCCCATCCCAGGCATGTGAACGAGAACCACGTTGTGTGTTCCTATGGCACCCATCGAGTATGTGTTGGGATCTCCGCGAGCCTTGGTATATTTCCCGTCATCCTCCCACCGGTGATCGAAGAGCGCCTCGATTGCGTCTGCCTCCAACGGTAGAGCGCAGATAATGGCTACGTCGAAGTCACTCGTCCCGCTCGGGGTTGAGGATGTGGTTCGCGCAGAGGCAGGTAAGGTTTCACCAGGCACAGAATCGAGATAAGGATCGTAGGAATGCACAAGGGAAGTCGCCTGTGGACCGTAGTTATGCGTTACCTCTGGGCCGTCATTATGATGATAGTGGTGAAAGTTATTCCCGATTTGTATATTTGCGTTTCCACTCGCATTGATCGTTTTGGCTCGGTTCGTCGTGGGGGCGTCGTACGGATAGAACGGGCCTGCCATTCCTAGCAAATCTGGTCACGGCTGGTCTATTATTATTAAGGACGCATGAGGTTGTTCACGGTCGCTCTCGCGACACTGGCTCGGAAGTTGAGGGGTGACTGCCCTCAGCCTCATTTTCTTGCGACAATGCTTCGCCCCAGTGACGACAAGCAGCAGCCAAGAAAATGAGGCGCACGCACAGCCGCGCGGGGCTGAGCCCTCATCCTTTCTCTTCCCTCAAGAACGACTTTCCCAGAACTACTTTTGAAGCATCTGCTTGCAAGTCGGTGACAGCTTAACAGATGAAAACTAAACACAGTTGCAGGGACTATATATTCCATGGAGACGGCGAACAGCGTGGAAACAATCTCGGCTTCCGAGCGTGCGACAGTCCACGTCGGGAACAACTACAATACATTCTATGAAAACAAGGCCGAGTCGAGACATCTTCAGATCCTTCAACATCTTTACCAAGCACATGGCGCGGCAGCAGGCTATCCAAATGATTATGAATCGCACAAGGATCGCAACCCGTCACATGTTCACGGCACCTGCGAGTGGTTTTTCAGTAGCAAGCAGTACATGCGATGGCTGAGACAGCCAGAATCAAGTCTTTTGTGGCTAACTGCCGATGCTGGATGTGGAAAGTCGGTGCTTGCTTCCACTCTAGTAGACAAGCTCCGGATGACACAATCCTCCGATGTAGTTTGTCATTTCTTCTTTCGAGACGACAACAAGCTTCAGGCTGACGGAGTGTGTGCGATTCAAGCGCTCCTACATCAGATTGTGTCCGCGAGGGCGACGATTCCGCGCACCCTCGCTGCGGAGTATGACAACAAAGGCGAGGCAGCACTACATCATTTCCAAGATTTATGGAAGATCTTCCTCAGAGTCGTTGCTGAAGGGACGAGCAATGTCCTATGTGTTCTTGATGGATTGGACGAGTGTGAGAGCAAGACTCAGAGCTTGCTAGCTGCCGCTATATCCAAATTCTACGAGCAGGATCCTAATAGATCCCAGCCAAATGATTTGCGACAAAAAGGCCCATATCTAAAGATATTTCTGACCGCGCGGCCTCTGAACGTTGTTACAACTCGGCTACGCAAGCTCGAGTACTGCCGTCTGCGGGGCGAAGATGAAACCCGGACATTTCGCACCGATATTGAACTAGTCATAAATAAAAACCTCACCGAGCTAGTTGAGGATGGCCTGGTTGAGATGCAAACGAAAGATCGCCTTCGTCAGAAATTGGTTGAGCAACACGACAATACTTTTCTCTGGGCAGCATTGATTATGGACCAGTTACGAGAAGACGCTGAAAATGGAGCATCCGAAGTTGAATTATTAGCCAGGCTCGAGGATGACAGTATATGTGCCTTGTATGCCAAGTTCCTTGACCAGTGTGTCAAGCAATCACGCAATGCGGCACTCACCAAATGCTTCCTCCAAATTGTCCTGGCTGCCGCTCACCCGTTAACTCTGGCTGAAATGGACTACGCACTATCGATCCATGCTGACCACAAGAGTATGGACGATCTCACGCCTCACCTCCATCCAGCTAGAGAAATCTTTCTAAAACGGCTTGGGGGCTCCTTCGTAACCCTCCAAGAGGGGAGGGTCCGCCTCATCCATCAAACCGCCCGCGAATTTCTGCTGCAATCTCCCGCCGATCCCGAGCTTAACGGCTCAAAGTCCTTTGGTAGCTGGTATCATTCTGTTGGGCTGGATGAGGCGCATGAGCTTCTCGCACGGCGTTGTGTGTGGTATCTCCTCTTCACCGACTTCGACGCAGTCCCAACTCCATCCAGTTCATCTCCGCAAGATCGTAAAAGCACGTACGACAAGCTGATTGTAAGTCACCCATTTCTTTACTATGCCTCTCACCACTGGCATCGACATGTGCGGATTAGCTCTTCCACCAGACAGGACAAGGTCCTCATCGACCTTGCCTTCTCCCTTTGTTCAACACGGGACCGCCGCTTCTGGACTTGGCTATACGTCTTCGCCCCAAAATGGTCTCCTGGGATGACCGTTTCCTATACTGCTCTAGAATATCTAGGTCTAGGAGGTATTTCAGGGACTCAAATATCAATTCAAAGGCAACGCCGAGACAGAGACAGCCTTGATCCCCTCCCTCTCCTCTGGGCGTCGCTTAATGGATACGTGGATGTCGTAAAGCTTCTGTTTATTTTGAACCCCAATCTTTATATTCTAGATCCAGCCTCTCATACAGGGTTTGCTGTTAAAGTAGCAGAACACTGTATCGTGTTGAATACCAACGCCCCTTGGTCCCACGAAGTCGTTCGGCTTTTGCTCGCCAACAGGGTCTCTTTTGACGGAGCCGTAATTTCATGTGTCCGCTCTGGTTCGACCATGATACTCAGATATTTCATCGAAAGATACCCCGAGATGGTGGCACGTATCTGGACCCAAACTACGCGCTTCTCGGTTCTCATCTTAGCTGTGATGCACCGGAACTTAGATATAGTGAGAGCTATGTGCGAGGTTGATCGCCGGCTGGGTCTAAAAATGTATGTTACGTGCTTTATTCGTATAGTTCACTGCTCACTTTGCATAGTCTCAATGCACCAGACTACAATGACCGCACCGCCCTCGATTACGCACTAGCCCTCATGGATCTTGATATGATGGACTGTCTGACCGAGCATGGTGCGAAGCATAGCAGCCTCTTTGGGAGGCGGTTAGAGCCCGTCATGTCTATAGGAGGCACAATGAAATATGATTCTGTACCAATTGGCAGTACTGCCGCGGTGTGGTCCAGGACACAAGCTGAAGCCTCAAAGAACCGGATCACGTCTAACAGCGGTATTGACTCAATCCACCGATTACCCCCGCCCCTGATGGTCCAGGAGATCGAAGAAGAAACTCATCAATCCGTTGCGAGATATTGTTGGGTTCAAGAGGATCTTCAAAAGGCCAAAGCCGAATCCCCGGTGCGCCTAATAAATAAACATGAAATGAGAATTTTGTTTAAACGCCGGTCGACCCAGCAGGAAAGGTTAAGTGACTACTGGAACCTGCAAAAGAGCCCCTACGAGATTTTAGATATCGCCGAGTGTGACCGAGGTGACCCGACTCTAGTTCGCAAGCACTACCGGGCAAAGGTTCTCCAGGTCCACCCGGACCGGCAACCGGCTCAAATGGCTCAGATGCATGATGACATGGCTACTCTTTTTCGTGAAGCCCACGAAGCATACGAACTGTTACGGGATCCGTATAGAAAGGCAAAATATGATTCCCTCTCGCGGCATTCCACTCCAACTAATGCAGAAAGTGGTTATGTTAACGCGAGGAATAAATCTAAACGACGTTGATTCTGTATCGCTCGATTTGAAGCGTTTCTCATCGGCCCTCCCAATGCCTGCCTCAATACCGCAATGACGGCACTGAAAGAACTGAAGCCCAGAGGCGAGGGTACCCAACCGAGCTATATATCATTTGCGATATTATCAATTTTATAAGTCATCTCTCAAAGTTGATTAAAGGTAATGCAACCCTCATCTTGTTTTGTGAGCATCAAGGCAGTCGACTGACCCGGACAGCCATGAGCCTAGAGGACCGCATTTATACCAAACAGTAATGCGGCAGCGATACAACCACCTACTACACTAGCAGGTAGAAAATATGCGCAGACCACCCAGGACACCCTGGCGATGACCGGGCCAGCTGCGACATATCCTGTAAGAACCTACAACATCAACCGCGCTGGGATGAATCATCAAGATGATAGCCTTAAGTTGGCTGCCACCCAGAGAATGGTCTTGTACGCTCCAGCCATTGTTGCCGGCCTCTAAATCTAGTCAGAGCTCTAAAACACGTGTTCTTTCGTTTCTTTCTTCTTGATTATTGGGCACTAACATGGATCTTGCCAAGGAAATTGCTCTCTAGGTTGGCAATCCAGTGCCGATAGGGCTACAGTACTTTTATGGTTGATTCAAAGGCATTCAGTCTGGTAACAGTAAAATAACTGTTAACATTACCAGACTACCAGATTGCTTTATTAGTAGTATTAGTTATAACCAATAGCTACTATATGAGGATTAGAAAGATAAGCATGAGTTATAAATTTACAAACTACCTAGTAGTCTTACACTAACACCGACCTAGCGACTAGAGCGCTAGATTGAGGCAACAAGGGAGCAGAGACGGCTTATAGAAAACACGCTCTTTCCTTTAGTGATGGGGCTAGAACGTGCTTTGGGGAGAATATCAGTCTATTGGAGATGTATAAGTTGGTCCCCGCGGTACTACAGAGGTATATGAGGTATGCTCAAACAAAAGGAGGACACGAAAATCCACCAACCTTTGAATGCGATTGCTAATTTCCTCACTACAGCTTCAATTCGCCAACCCCAAGGCCGAATAGAATCTCCGGAATGATGGGCACAAAATAGCCAACATTATCTCTCGGGCAATCGGGCCTGACAAGATCCGATATTATGTTTTAGCCTGGTTCGTCAAGCAGAGCGCGTTTCATGCTCGACTGAAGAGAAGGTCACGGCTATGAGTTGTGATGTGGTGCTCCTGATACGTAGATATGAGAAAGGGAAATGAAAATCGAAGGGGGGGTGTAGGCGCGATAAATTCAAAACACAATGCCGGTTTGGCAGGTTTAACTGTCCTCTTTATACTTGCTCCCAGTGTATCGACTCCATAACTCTGTCAGGCTAAAGCCACTGACGTGTTCGTCTTCATCTAGAAGTGTCACCTAGATGCTAAAATTTAGTACCCTTTTCCAAAATAGTTCAAGTTTTGCAGCTACAGATCTCACATGTCAAACTTACAGACAACAAAACCGCGCCCGGTGTATTTACCCCTCTCATCACCCATGAGGTTTTTTCCATAGTTTAGGCCTCTCCATCGGACAGATCAAGCGCATTCTGCGCGGAAGAATCGATCGCAACCCCTGATGGGGTCCAGGCCGCCCTATGGCCCTGCTTATTGCCGAATACCCACTCGCTCCCCATAGATTTTGTGATATATACAGCCCAACTAGTACAGACACCAGTGTTTTTGGCCCATAGAGGGTTAATTGCTTCTTCATCAGCTTGCTCAATTACTTTCAGATACGCCGCTCTCTGCCTCTTAAAATTGGCATCCTGGGTGAAGGTCTCTCATGTTTGGCCCGTTTGGCCCAAGAGCCATTCTAGCGTTATGAGGGGCGTAAACATAAATCTTGGCCATATATCCACACAAAGCTTGGGTACTTTTGTAGCGTTGTCCATGTTTAGCTCGCAAGAAGTGACCTGATGGGTTCGAAATGGGTAAGCCGTCCGTTAACTAGTGTGTGCTTCGAAATGTTGGGCTGAGCGTCAACTGATGGAGCTAGAATCGGAGCAGGATGGAAAGGGGACATGATGATCAGAGTGATGTGGATGGATGGATGGATGGGTGTCTAACTACAGAACTGAGGAACAGTGTGAGTTATATACAGGAGGATAGGTCACGTGTCCAACATTAACTGGGGCGTTGTTCAGAATGTTTAAGCTCTCTAGGTAGGTAGTATTCACTGGGGTGGTGTTTTTACAACTACTGTGCCTCCATTGGAGTATCAATTTAGGAAGTCACGGTTCTGCTACTCCTATCTGGGCTATAGAAGGAAAATACTAGGCAAGAAGACATTGAAGGTAAAGCACTGGTAGCATACTCAGAGAACGTCATAATACTAGCGAAATACCAAGAGCCTAAGGCATTGTTTAGGTAAAATACATCCCCCCATCAAAAGGAAGGAACCAACATGTCAAAAAGTATATAAAGATAGCCATCGGTTTGTCAGTTCTAGGAGGATCTAGCATGTTCAACAGCTACGTAAGATCAAAACGTGAATACTAAATGAACTTTATATCTGCTCAATATGCTATTTTGGTTTTCCCGAACCCACAAGCTCCCTGTAGCCTTTAGCGCTCTGTTGAATTTATCAAGAATTTTGAAACACTTGGTTTTACCGTGCTATTGATCGCAATACGATGACGTAGCATGGAGAAACCGGTCCGATATTCATCCGATTCTCACGATACCCCACTCCCGGGCGGTATTATCGTTTCGCAACTGAATCAAGGGAGGTGTCAGCGGATAATATTTCCACTGCTTCGAGGCACAAAAAGTGCCTTAATACTAGCACTATTCGCAAGATGAAAATATCAACATGTCTCGTGCTATTCACGGCTGGGGTTAGTGCAGTAGGCGTAAGAGGTAACGTCCTCCCAAGGTCCACGTCCACCTTTGGCGCTAATATTCCCGTCCCCAGAAGTACTCCACCACACTACCCCCGGTAATTATACTGTGGAGAACGGTACCTTGCTAGCCCAAGAAAACTATGACGGCTGGGTTAATCCCGAAGATTTGAGTTCTATGCCACAGTGCATAGCTCAGCAAGATCAGTCTGCCTGGCTAAGCACCATGACCAAATGCACTAGCAAGCGATGCACCTCCCACTTTACATTTATCTGCACCCACCACCAATGGCTGACTCAGCTCAGCTGTCTGAGCCTTGAATTTTCCTCCAACGTTATCGACGGTTATCTCCCATACTGTGGTAGATCAATCCTCGCTAAAGCACAATTATATCAGTGGATCAATAAAATCACTGGCCGAACGTGGCTTGTCCATGTCGGCGACGCGAACGAGCTCCATAACCTCTCTCCCACCTCCCTAGCAAAAGGGTATGCAAAAGTTGTTGATGTGATTCACAAAGCACCAACGTGCCTAACCAACTCGGTTTTTGCTCCATCAGGAGAATTATTTCAACATGTAATGGCCTCTTGTATGTTCACAGGCACTACCCAACACACCGGAAACGCTGCTCGTCCCTGGGAATATCATGAATCCCTACGATCCCTGGTCTCCTTAGATTTTGAAACTGCTGGTTACGACCTCGTCAAGCCTGGCATCAGATTGTGGAACGGCATCACTTTCGGGCGCGGCCTCGCAGATGAAGATTATTTTGATAAAGATTGCTTCTGCAACATTTTCACTTCGAACCTCGAACCGGAACCCTGTTCAAGGTCAGGACAATTGGAGTTTACAAAGGAGCGCCTCTGGATTAATGCCATTTGTGGATCAACGTCCTTGCCTGCGAACTGGACAGACGGACTCAAAACCACACAGTCTGGGTATATTCCTATTGAAGATTGGCACTGGCCCATGGATATCTCAAATATGCCGAATCAGGCGATTGAGATTACCGATCATTGCGCAACTGATGCTTGTGAGGTTGACTCAAAGGGCTACTGCAAGGTCAGGCGTACAATTGACAAGGCTTGCTTCTGCCGCGAGATCAGCTACGATACCTGTCAGGGCTCGTGTCAAGTATTCGAGACTCGAATACACTATGTCAAATGGCTTCACGGTTTATGTGGCAATGTACAGGGCTGGCACGGTCTACCGGATAATTGGCGTAAATTAGCGACCCCTACCCCTATCGAAATGATTCCATGGGGATGGACTCTTAAGCCATCCATCGATTTTGACATTTCCAATATGACTAGTCCCATGGCAACGGCAGCATGTACCTCGAATGAGCGGACGCTCGGAGGTTTTGCTGTAGTCAATATAATTACTTTGCAAGCCGCATTTCTCATACACCAAATCTTACGTGGCTCTCTAAGGGACTCGGACTGGTCATGTTGGTCCATCAAAGGGACTTTAATCGCCGCTCTACAACTCCTTGCAAACTGGCTTAATGCTTTGTTTGTTCTCAATACCGCTGGCTACGAAGATGTTCCTATGATTCAATTGATGCTCCTTTGGTGCTCCATGCCTCGGCTTGCTTGGCTAACGCTTCTGCTGATTAAGAAATCTGCAGCTACATCTTTAATATTTGCAGAAGTGATACTCCAGCTTTTATCATCGTATTACCTAATTATGACCGTCAGTTATGGTGTAGAACACAACTTCTACCTTGGAGGTTTAGTAGGAGCGGAAAAAGGGGGGGCGGCAACAACCATGTATGCCGGAGCACTCATATGGCTTATTGTCATCGGCATGTTCCTTATTTACTCAGCGAAGATCTTGTGTAAGATGGAGATGTCGAGTGGATTTGATAGCCCCTACCCCCCCAATTGGCAGGGGCAGAAGAGCAGGGCCTCAGAGCATGCATCGTTGATAAATGATGAAGTTGGAGATCACGCAGATTATGGCACCGTCCCGATTAAACGCCAACAATATGCGATTTCCCGAGAGACAGATGCAGAATTGCATGTGGCCATAGTCGCGGGTATGCTGCTTCTCTGGGTCGCACAGTGGCTCTTTTGGGTTGGATTTATTCGTCTTGCTTCACAAGAGTAAGTATATATCCATGCATATACTTGGTTCATATTGGCTGATCGGACTTAGATTCTGCCCCCCAAACCTTACGCTTCTCACAGCTGTCTGGGTTATTTCCTCATTGGTAGCCACGATTATTGTTTAGAGGGGGGTTCTGTTGTCCATTTTTTCGGGCCTCGCAGCTGCGGCAGGCCGTATCTGGTTCCGCTGGACGGCTTCACAGTACGAGCGAGATACAGCGGACCAAACAGGCAAAAAGTCCTAGTTAGTAAAGAAAAAGGATGTTTGGTAATAGTTTTTCGGTAGCAATGAACTACTTTTGTCACATACACCCCTCGTTACGTTTTTCTACCCTAGATATTATATTATTGTCGAGCTTGATAGTGATAGAACATTAGGTCACTATATCTAATTCGAATAGCTCACCACGCAGATATACTATCGTAGCCTTGATTTATCGACATTCATGCTACTGTAATATAAACTCAGAGGTTTAATCACCGACTCGTCTATAAAATTAGCTGCCACATCGTATACGCGATACGTGTCGAAAGTCTTAGAAGTATGTACTCAAAGGTAAACATTCAAGTCATCTTATCCATAACTTAGCTTTTGATCTTGAAATTTAATGAGTACAGTGAAATTACATTTGAAGTGTATATTGTGGCATAGCACTAGGCGGCCATGCTATCAGTCAGTCGAGAAAAAGGAAATTTATTAGAATGTTCTTGTAAGAAGAGACATTTTTTACCCCCGTTTGACTCTCTATGGATTTATTTCCTACTTAATTCCAAGAAATTATGCAAACCGCGCAAAATTCTATTGATATCTAGCGGTCCGGCATGGATAAAATTTTCATTTACGAAGCAAATAGACGGACGTATAAAATGACTTATGAAATTGTATTCGGATACTTAAAGGTGTTAGGTAGGTTCCTAGATATCTTCTTCCTCTATGAGGATTCTCCAAGTACTCTACGATCCAAATACTTGTTTTGTCTCTACCAGATACACTGTTATGAACTGCGTATAACGACCATCAATGTTGATAATCCATACCTACCTAGTATCCGCAAGATATATAAATGATAATATAAGTAACGGTAGTCTCTATAGTAAAAAGTAATTAAAGAGGAAATTCAATTATATGCTTACTTTACTTCCTTTTTTTTAGTGGAGATTAGTGGTAACATACCGAGACCACAAAATCTCTAATATTAACCTGTGTTGATGATGACATTGAGGCTTGTTGTGGCGGTTAGACGCGACCTATGGCCTCTCGTTATGGTATATTAATATTGTCATAAGCCTTTCAAGAGGGCTCTCGTATAAACCCTGCTGTGTGTTTCCCCTTTGTGGCTGGGAGAGGTTTGATTATGGTGCCCACAAGCGATAGGGGCCAGACTATACCCTGTTGAATACTTTCTAATATCTTAGCGCCAGATTCTCTATTTTAACTGGAGGGAATTAAACGGTGGCGTCAGTTAACATATTGGATTGTGTGCGGGGATGGAAGAGTTAGGAATTTGGCATTCACTCCAAAAAAATAAAATCCTTAATCGACGGCCGTCTTCGAAGACTCTCTTGCTAAAGTGTTATGAACTACCCCAGGCATATAAGCTCGGCTTGTTGACGAGCTATAAAGCTCTGCATAGGAGATGGAGACTTTGAAAAAGGAATCTCTTTTTAAGTCCACGAAGATCAAACAATGGTGGAGAAGCCGGGGGAAGAAAAAAGAGGAGAAAGTCATTCAACCTCCTCCTTTGCAGACAGACGCTCAGCCAGAGGCCGTTGTCGAGGTTCCTGAATTCTCTACTAGAGACGAGGGCAATAAAATACAGATTCCTGCTCCAGATTCGGACTCAGATAGTGGCCCGGCTCATGGATACCTCGTTGACGAAAATGCCACTGCATCCGATGAGCCCGTCGCTATCGTTAAAGATGACAGGATTTCTCCTCTCAGCCAAATAGTGAAGCCGACTCCAAACACGATAACTTTACAGAAGATTCCTTCTGTGAGCGAAACCCGCGAAATCCCTCCATCTCCCGATTTGCCTACGCTTGTCACTCCAATCGCCAAACCAGAAAAGGCCACAACAATAGTGGCAGCTACAACAACAAGATTAGCCAATACAGCGACCACCAACCCCTTAAAGACAACAAGAACACCGCCATCACCACCATCACCATCACCACCACCAGCAACAACAATGACGACAACGACAAAAGAAGAGACCACACAAAATCTTCATCCCGATCCACCACCAACAAAGACCCAAGTAACTCCCTCAACCCATCCAAAACCCAGTAAGCCACCCCCCTCCTTAAAACAGCTCCTCAC
This sequence comes from Aspergillus sparsus, assembly GCA_027569235.1. Taxonomy (NCBI): domain Eukaryota; kingdom Fungi; phylum Ascomycota; class Eurotiomycetes; order Eurotiales; family Aspergillaceae; genus Aspergillus; species Aspergillus sparsus. The sequence goes on from JAPDES010000035.1 coordinate 362,690, forward strand.
TGCACCCACCATCATCGACAACCTCACCAAATACCTCGACTACACCACCACAATCTCCCTCAAAATCACCTGCAAGAAATTCCACCAACTCATCACCACCCCAACCACCCCACCACTAACACGCGAAGAAAAACTCACCATCCTCCGCTTCTTCTCCCCAACCCAGCCATTCCGCGGGGACCGCAGCCCCCCAATCCTCTGCGAAGAGTGTCTCATCTGGCACAGCTTCGAGCACCTCGTCCTCTATCCGGATCCCATCCCTGAAACCGTCTTCCCCAGCTACGCCACCTTCAAAGCGCACTCCGGGGGACGACGGATCTGCGCCCGATTCGCAGTCGTGTCGGGTCGATGGGGTCCGGGCGAGCCAATCGAGGGGAGTCCGTATTATGTCCTCTGTGCGGAGTGTTGGACTCCCCAGGCTGTGCGTACGCGACGCTGTTCGTGGAATTGTGAGCATTGCGGTACCTGTACAGATCGCGCGAACTGGTCGAGTGAGTGTTTGACTTGTGTGGTGCCTGGTAATCGACCAAAGAAGAAGGGGAAAGGGGGTGGTAGGGGAGGCACAAAGGCGAGGAAAGGGAAGACCTGTGAGAGATGTTTAGGGGTTGTTTGGGGGGGTAATACATCGGCAGAGAGGTGTGTTTGTGGGGAATGAAGGTGACAGGAGATGGTAAATAGGTTAGGCTTTTCATAGCCATAATTCCTTCCTAATACGCTGCACTACGATAATACTGCAATTTTAGAAAATAAATTCAGCTCTCAAATATGAATACCCAAACCTTCCCGTAAAGATAGTCATATACTTTTAATCTCTTCTATATATCCTTCTAGCACCACACTAAACTTCCATACCTCGCCCAAACTTGCTAAAAAATCCTTGTCAAATACTGCATATTTGATAAATTCATTTCAATGTTCATTTCTCTGTCCTAAAACGCCATTGCAAGAATAGCTGGTGAGTCGTATTGACACAATGGTTGCCGTCGTTGGAAACGACGAGACAAATAGTATTGGTTACTCGGCATTGGGCAGTAGCATTTTTTTTTAGTTTATTGCCGACAGCCGAACCACAGACATGGCTCTGTTTATGCAGTGCGTGGATCCCACCGAGTGTCTTTACCCCAGAATCAAAATACATCCCATTGGGATAAGAGGTTTGATATACCGAGCGCCGACAGACAATCGGAGTCCAAGGAACAACCTGTATAAATTCGACCCCGGATTTCATCCGCTTGTACTCTAAAAATATTCCCCCCCTGCCCTCTATTCCCCAGTCCCCCCGATACACCATTAACCCTCCTACTATACATCTATAGCCAGTATGAAGGATGACAGTGGGTCCATCACGCATGTCGAAAGCCTATCACCCTGCTATACACAAGATGAAGAACAGCGCCTGGTACGTCGCATTGATATTCGTGTCATGCCGTGACTATGTATAACTTACGCTCTATCCCTAATTGACCGGACAAACATCGGCGCCGTCAAACTCGCCGGCATGGAGACTGACCTAAACCTACACGGAAATCGCTACTCCATCATTCTGATGGTCTTTTCCATCACTTACATCGCCGTGGAGCTCCCATCGAATGCGCTGATTCATCAACTCGTCGTAAAGAGCTATCTACCCGTCTTAGTTGCCGCGTGGGGGATCGTTGCAATGTGTTTTGGATTTCTACAAACCTATGGGCAGGCTATTGTTCTCCGGCTCCTTCTTGGGCTTTTTGAGGGTGGTTTTAATGTAACCCCCCTTTTCACTTCAAACCATTACAACAAGATAGACGTTGTTACCTCTTACCAGGATGTGCTAACAAAGTTCAATAGCCAGGCTGCATTTTTGTCATATCATGCTGGTACAAAAAGTATGAAATACAGAGGCGACTATCCGTTTGGTTCGTGCTTGGGTCAGTCATTTCGGGATTCACTGGCATTCTGTCGTATGGGCTAAATCAAATGGACGGCGCCGGTCACTTGGAGGGCTGGCGCTGGATATTTATTGTCCCCTGTGCAGTCACGGCTGTCACGGCTGTGCCACTGTTTTACTTTATTGCTGATTTCCCCGAGAAGTGTGCGTGGCTATCTTCGCGCGAACGGGAACTTGTATGGCACCGCATGAACGAAGGTCAGCTGGAGAGACCGATGGAGGAGTCTCAGGAGGAAAGGTCGGCCGGGTCAGGTTTTCTCAGCGCAGTGAAAGATTGGAAAGTGTATGCCATGGCTCTCCTGCTGATGCTTCCAACAGCGGGATCATACGCGTTCGCCTTCTTCACTCCTACCATCCTCGGCACGCTTGGATACAACACGGCGCTGAGCCAGATCCTCACCACACCACCCTATATATTCTCCGCGATAGTCTCAATCGCAACGGGGTTCCTAGCCGACCGCATGAAGATTCGTAGCCCTTTCATTATCGGACATTCGCTCCTCGTCATCGTTGGTGTAGTGCTCATCGGCTGGGGCAATAACACTGGAGCTCGGATGGTGGGCGTATTCCTCGCAATTACGGGGAACAACTGTGCCATACCCTCGGCATTAGCCTTCCTGTCAAACAACGTGGCAAGTACTGCAAAGCGGCAGTTTGCAGTTCCCGTTCAGACGATATTCGGCGGAGTCGGGGGCATAATCGGGTCCTTGGTCTTTCGGGCCGAGGACCACCCGAGCTGTCAGCCGGGCTTGTATGCGACATTTGTCTGCATGGTGTTGGATATTTTCCTCGCCTGCTGGCTGGTGGCTTATTTTCGGGGGCAGAATCGCAGGGCGGATAGCGAAGGCAAGGTCCTCGAGGGTGTTGCTGGGTTTCGGTTTACGCTTTAATAGGGGATTCAGCCACTTCTTCGCCTCCTACAAGCTTAGTGTATATATATGTGTGTATTTGGATGTATATACGCCTAATTGCACCCTAAAACAATGAGTATATATGGCCATGGAAGTGGAAAGTATTACTTCCCGTCCGCTCAGCTGTTCTCAAGCTGCCTACCGGTCAAATTGCCAACCAATTCCATTGCTATACATCTCTTCAAAGTAAACCTAGGGAGCCAGGGCGACAAGATATTTTCTTCCAGGAGGAATAATATTTGAGGTCGGATAGTATGTCAAAGAGAAGATCAGGAAGAGATGAGTGGATAACATTGTGTATGATCGTTGGCATGTTATCCGTGGATATATATCAAATATCAATAATATAGGTTGGCAAAAAAGATAAGTAGGATTTTATATTTTCGAACATGTAGGCTAATAATTCCTTAGCACCACTCTTCCCATAGGATAAGTTGACTTATTTTTAAGGAAAAAATCCAGAGAAGAAAAGTCTTTTGAAGATATATCTAGGGCGGCTCTGAAGGCGCATCTTTTGAATTTGAAATTTAAATGTATATTGGCCAGAAATAATTGAGCATCTACTACCTAATTCGAGGATTCCAGTGTCCCACTGGGCAGACCTACCCGTGTCCCGGATCTGCGGACTAGGTGTCCCATCTTAGCTTATATAAGATTCTAATATATTGAATATATAAAATTCCGAAAGATTCCACCCTCCGCACCAACACATTGCCGGACCATGTATCATCTAGAAGCGGCGATTGTTGTGAATAAAGCGAGGTTGCCACAAGAAAGAAAATGGAGATATATGATCGATAAAGTGGTAGAGCACAAGTCTATAAGATAATAGTGATAAATAGAGAGGAAAGGATGACCAACAGCAAACACTTTTCCTTAGGAATTCAACTGGTAATACCCTTTCAGTTGGTTTGATGACGGCAGCGGATATGTTGCATCAAGTTGTCTTTCCTATTAAACACCTTTGTACAGCCCTGTTTAGAGCACTTGAAAAGGCCTGGAGACACATGAATTTTTTCAATATGTCGCATTAGTTCAGGCTTACGCTTGAATGAACGACGATATTCGCACCCTTCCCACTTGCAGTGATAAGAGCGGTTGACGTGGACTTGGTGACTATAGATGAAGATGTAATTATGTTAAAATTTATAATTGCATTTGAGAGTGGATGAGAGACATACTCATTCTCGGCATTGTCATCGGGGTTAGTTTCTTGGGTTGTGTTGTAAGTTCTTGTTTCCTGGATATTCATGTTGGATCCAGGTGAATACTGGTGTTGGATATTGTTCTGCAATGGCGCAGGAGATGTCATCGGAAGGAAATCGTCCCTGGGGCTCGGCCCGTTGGCGAATAGACCATGTGGGGCCATGAAGTAAATATTATTGTTAGGGCCCACGGGGTTTGACGATAGGGGTTCCCTTGATGTGAAACGGGCAGGAAAGAAGCCATCAAGGTTTGAGGGATTTTGTGAAAGGACTGGGTTAGAGGAGATTGAGGGCTCTTGAAGGGGTTTTGGAGCGGGCTCAATATTTCCAAAGAAGGAATCATCTGAAGGAAACCCAAGATCGTTTGGCCAAGCCATGAGGTAAAGGCTTGTGAATTGAAGCGGAATAGGAGTAATAATGAAAGAAGTGAGGTATCTAAAGGGAAAGTGATATGCGATAGCTACCGGATGGAAGAGAAAGAGGACATGATTCATTAAGAAAGATTGAATATAAGTACTTTCTGAATTACAACAGAGATTAGAGTACAGACAAGACTACCTAGTACTCATAATTATTTCCCTATCCGTCTACCTAGCTCAAGGCTGAGAACTTTACAAACAAGACTTGGCATAGACCGGCTGGCCAATAGACTTTGGCCCTTTCGCAGAATTTTGAAGATCCACCCCCGCCACCCGTGTAATGCAGGAGTAAACACTATTGTGTATGCACTATGTAATTAATACACTATGAAGGTTGTGTGGTTGGTCAGACAAGTGTCAGTATCTGCAGACTTACTAGTGATGTGTATGCACTGTAATTAATACACCACAGATACTTACTAATACAGGGCTAACTCATAATCTACAAATTCCTGTATTTTTGAGGTTTTCAAGTTTTTGAAAAAGCTCCAGAATTGCAGAGTTTTATAAAAAACTTTCTGATTAACTAATTGCATTGGTCAACTAGGTGCTCTTAGCTAAATCATCAACCACATAGTTGGTTGCTAATTATAAACCATAAGACTTATATAGGATTGGTTTTTTTTCATTCATGACTTTGAACGATTAATGTCATCATATGACTGTCTAGACAATTGTAAAAATCCTATCTCAACTTTTTCAACTTTTCGTGATCCCTATCGGGTATCAGCAGATCATTACCCCGACAGATGTTTACAGGAAGGTGTTTAAATGACAACAGGTAGAGCGGTACAAAAAGTACAGGTACTATATTCTCTTGCTAGCGTTTACTTCAAGTTTGGTACCAGTAAGGTTGTTAAATAATAGGCGGAGTAGTACGAACAGTACTCTAAATCATTAGGTAGGTTGTTATATCCCTCCAAGATCCAATTAATTTTGCTAACCCCTCAGACCGGATGGATGACACTGGAAATCCCCGGAGCTTGGGGAGCTATGTTTCCATGTGGCTGATTAAAACAAATGTCTGATGTAGGCAATATGTGGCTGTGCTAAGCATATTTGTTCAAGGACAGGAGAAAAACATACATACATACATACATACATACATACATATATTTAGGTTTTTTTTTTTTGGTGGTTCACCTAGGGCTCGATTGATGATGTGTCAAGAAAAGAAAAAAAGGAAAAGGGGGGGGGGGGGGGGGGGGGGAAAAAAAAAAAAAAAAAAAAAAAAAAAAAATAAAAAAAAAAAAAAAAAAAAAAAAAAAAAAAAGGAAAGCACTTTTTTTTAAAATATAAAAAAATAAAAAAAAACAAAAAAAAAAAAAAATAAATAATAAGATAAAAAGAA